>JAZKJV010008276.1:0-418604 GCA_037367405.1 Ottelia alismoides | reverse complement strand
CAACACCCACACAAATAAAAATATGATTGAGAGTATTGATTCAGTTAACCAAATAAATTTCGACAACAAAGCAGAATAATAGTCTATGGCTATTTTCTGGTACTGTAGGAAACAAATGTCACCAAAGAAATATATTCTCATTTCATTGTAAAATATTTAGGCAATTACCCTTATACCGCAAAACAGAAGATTATTCAACAGTTATACTTAATTATGGCACATACTGACGTATAATGCTTACTTTAATTTAGCAAATCTAAAAGAATTGAGAACAAATAGCTTGTTCAAATATTTGCAAAAAAATAAATGTACTTTAGAATCCGTAATTTATTTAGATAATCTTTTTTAACCATCGATGAGTAATAGTATACGGATAATATTCTCGCTAATACAATCGACAAATGTCGTCCACACGTATCTGTTGTAGTTAAGAATCTGTAAGTAAGATTATATCGTAAAATAAGAAGCATTAATTTTAGATATACAGCTATAAATTACTGGGGATCAATAAATTATGAAAGAGTAAACATACCATCTCATCGACCATGACGAAGTCAACACTTATCAGCAAGTCGCCCGTATAGGGATTAAGCGAATCCCGGACACGAACAATCCGTACCCGAATCTTGAAATTCCCTTTTGACAAAGTTATTTCTGAAAGAAAACGGTAATCAAGTCCATGGTATACCTGGAACGTTTGTAAAGAAAGATCAGTTACAGAATGAGAGGACATTACAACAAAATATTTAAAAGTACAGCGAACGAAACAGAAGTCAGCAGAATCTTACAAATAATATCTTTAAGTCAGATTATCTCAGACTTCCTTATAAACGATATTGCGCATATATCCTTCGAAGTTCTCTCCATGCTCGTGGAAAACATATATTTTTAGTCCCTTCCGTGATGTAACCCGTGATAAAGCTACATACAACTGTCCATGACAGAAAACAGGAACTGGAAGGTAGAGTCCTATTTTCTCAAGAGTTTGCCCTTGACTTTTATTTATGGTCATAGCATAGCATACTCTAATGGGGAATTGTTTTCTCTGTAAAATAAAAGGCCATTTTGTTTCCTTAACCTCTAAAGTAATTCGTGGTATGTACACTACAAAGCCTCCATGATTTCCTGTAATAATTTTTGCTTCAATTACCTTAGATGTCAATTGTGTTACCAACAATCTAGTACCATTACAAAGCATTACTCTGGTCAATATTTCACAATAACATAATTGGTGTGCCTACCTTTAATTTGATAACGTGATTTGGAACCCCATTAAACTTCAAAGTATTCAGAAATTCAACAGGATATAATAGCTCTTCTTCATCTTTGCATTTAGGCGACTTACCTAATGAATCACAACTTAAATACGATTTCTCCTCACTTGGTACCAAGGACAACATGTATTCATTGATTTCATCTACAGCATTGTTCGTAGGTGTTATAATGGATCTTTCCTTCAAGTACTGCAGGTCATCATATCTTCTCGAGAAATCATCGTATATATCAACCGAAAAATCCTCAACATTTTTTTCATCTGAAGTAACCAGCAAGTCTCGTGGTATTTTTATCCATGTTGCCTCCTCCTCATCTTCATGTTGTTTGAACATTGGGATGTCTCCACTGCCTATATCTAATATCCACTTCACAAAATTCGTCGATTCTAATAAAGTACCCTCATCCAAATTTCTATGCGACAACCTCATATTCTCTGTTAATCTAAAGACCTTGCAATATTTCCACAATATTGACTTGTTCACTGAAGCAGCGACTATATCTTCTCTTTTCCCATTATTAATAACCGGCAAAATTTGCTTAAAGTCGCCACCTAAAATAACAGTTATACCTCCAAACGGTTTATCAACAACCCCAGAATCACCTGATATCATGATATCCTTCAAACTTTTATCTAAAGCCTCAAAACAAATTTCTATGATTCATAGGTGCTTCATCCCAAACGATAAGGCATGTTTTTTTCAATAACTTCGCAAGATTAGTCCCCTTCTTTATCTCACATGTGGAGTAATCATCCAACTTCAAAGGTATCTTGAACCGGGAGTGTGCGGTTCGACCACCCGGCAAAAGCAATGAAGCTATGCCAGACGAAGCAACAGTAAGAACAATATTACTTTCAGATCTTAACCTTGATATTATTGTTTTCCACAGAAAAGTTTTTCCTATTCCTCCGTGACCATAAACAAAAAACAAACCACCGCTTCTACTATCAACAGAACGCATAATAGATTCATATACTACTTTTTGTTCAGAATTCAGTAAGTCTATATCTTTTAAGAATTCATGCAAAAGGACGATTGTATTGTAATTCATTTCCTCAGCAACCAGTCTATTATTTTCAATATCAACTAATGGATTTGAAGGAACCTTAATATTAAAATCAGTAAGAGAGCAAGAATTTTGATTCAAAATCTGCTCTATTTCAATTAATGCATAGGATTTCAAGGATTATTCATGTATGGATTCATTAGAACTTCGTGCTTCCACCCCTAACATATGACTGTAATCTTCAGAAAGCAGACACCAATTATTCTCCCATAACCTATTAGGATCTGAAATGCGTGAGTGCAATAGGAGAGTAGCAAATAAATGTTGCATTGCCCACGAACTTGCCCATTGCGATGCATCTCGAATAGCATCATTCCATTCCTTATCATCACCTAATAAACCAAGAGCATTACATGCTTGTTGGAATGTTGGATGTATTATACCATTTACTGTCTTAATTTCATCATAATTTCTTGGACCTTTTACTAAGTTAAGTAACAACCTCATATAATATAATTCTCCAGAATTAGGGTGCACATACACGATCCTTCCGACACACCTACCTTGTTTTCTTTTTGTCCATATTCTAACCTTATTATCCCAAACCCAATATCTAGGGAAGTCTGCATATATCAAATCTCTTGCATCCGCATACAATGCATTTGCTTGCATCCAAGATGTAAACATGGTTGACTTGACGTATTCTTTGTCCATAATGGTTTCCATATTATCATCATCTCTAAAAATTATATTGTTCATCAAAGGTAGGTGAATCACTAACCTCTCTACAGAAGGATCACGAAGCTGTATTGGAAACTGAAATATGCGCCACACTGCTTCGTAAGCTGATAAGTATCTACAATCCAAATACTCCTTAATTTCGTCTATATCTTGTCTATCTACAGCTGATAAATTTCTACTTTGTCGATCATTTTCTAGAACAACACGAATTCTGTCAGGTCCTTTAGTTATATATTTGAACAAATACTTGATCGCTCTCGCCTGGTTGCACCATTCAATGTTAATATGTGCTTGATACCTAACAACCAAATGTCTATTGTAAGGAACCACATACTTATTGTCTAGTTTTACACCGGCTTTGACGACAAATTCACCACTGTCTTTTCTCCTATACCTAGCAAATCCATTATCGTCAATTGTTGTTTCCAAGTTAAATTCTTTTGGAAAATGTTTGGAACACTTGCCCTTTGCCATACACGGTGCTTTCTTATTACAAACACCGCATGGACCATGCATCATAAACTGTGAGACAACATCGTAGCCTAAAGGATCTTCTTGATGATTGGGTAATTCTGCCGTTATCAAAGAATCTATGAATGTGCTGTTTTGTATGAATTCAGTCACTTGCCATATAAGAATATGTGCATGAGGAAGGCCCCTTTTCTGAAACTCAACTGTATATATGATGGCAATAATTTTATGAAAATCTTTTATTTCTCTTATATGAGAGATCAAGTCATTGAGTTTCATCTTGAACACTCTACTAACTAAATCAGGCATGTCTTCTGGTCTTTGTCCAGGAATAAGTAGTAATGCACACTTTATTTCTTTCCACTTAGCATTACATGTGAATGTCATGATTAAATTTGGATGTCCAAAGACACGACATATACCCATAGCATCCTGATAATTTTGCAACATATATCGTGGTCCACCCGTAAAGCTTGCAGGCAAAACAATACGCTTCCCAACTAACTTACCATCATTATCACCTCTACTTAAAGCATCTCGTATTCCTTGATATATTTCTGATCTCAATTCTTTCTGGTTATTTCTTATGTAATCCAATCTATCTTCCTCAATGCAGCAATAAGCGTCAACCATATACTGTTGCAATAAGCGTCCACCCCTCAAAAGAGTCTTCCCATCTTCTTGGCGATATTGGAGTCTATAAGAGTATAACTCTCTCATGGATACTTTCTGACGTTTTTTCTTACACTGATCAGTTGCATCCGTATGTGTCAAGTCAATGTGGTAACCATCTTCTCCATACGGGAAAAGTAAAGGATATTGCATAGCCATAAACAAAGGGTGTATATCTCTTATCCTTTTTAATCCTTGCGTCTTGTGTTCAATAACAATATCACGATCTCTCCCTGAACATCCAAAATCACCTACAATTAATCCAGCAATTTCTGAAACTGTTGGTACACTATATGTAGAGTCTTTAGTGTTCCTCAGCGCCGTAAATCTTAAATGTATACTTTCCATGGGTTTAAGTATCAGTCGGTCTCTTGCCATCCTAAAAGACTTGACTATTTCATTTGTTTCATCCAGCATCCTTAGTAATTTCTCTATAACTGTGTAGTCTACTTCTTTATTTTCTCTATCATCCTTATTTATTAAACAAAATCTATTTTGAAACCTCATTCTCAGTGTCATATATATACAATTGAGAAAACTTTGGAGTTTCTCCACAAACGGGAAGCAAAGATCCTATACGGTGACAATTTTGTCCAGATAATCGGAAAATATATGGACCACGACCTCTGTTGATGTGGTGATCTATCTTTGCTCCCATAGACGTCAACGCAAACAAAGAGTTGTAAATTCGAATTTTTTCGCGGAACATATTTGATTTAGTTCCTCTCATTGGACTGAGAAGATCATCTAAGATTCGTGGTGTGTGTGGCAGTAATCTCAATTTTATCTTCCCTTTATTACAACACACAGGGAATATTTGTAGTCTGGCAAATTTTTTACCCTTTAAACTTTCAGCCATCCAGAACAATGCCCCACAATATACACATGTATGATCAAAAGTACCAAGATCTAGAACTCCCCCCCATTCAAGTAATACTCGGTCAGTACATGATAAAAAAATTCACAACATATGAGTAGAGTATAAACATAACATTCTAACCTTCATCTGACATATGCATATTTAGTTCTGAGTCAAAGTGGATATCACCCACATGACATTCTCCACCATACAAAGATGGACGTCTACATTGGACTTCACGCAAACTTTCACATGTACTCCAATTACCCACACCAAAGCGGGATATCTCTTTTTCTCTATGGCTCAAATGAAGAGTTTCTGTTTGTTTCCTTTTACGTTTCATTACCATTTTTCTGGCATACCTATTTGCCTTATATTGTTCATAGACATCATAAACAGAAGAGCCAGATGCAGCACTTTTATCTGTACATTGTCGGGTAGATTTATTCTTCTTTTGAATCAAGATATGCTTTCTAATAGACCTATTAGTCTTCCAGAACGTTCTTAAACTAACATCAGTTCCCCCTTTAACTACTGAAGACACCATACCCGACATACAAATTGGACTTGTTAGTGTCATATCCTTTTCCATATTTCTTATGCTAAGATTGTCAGTATTGTCACATACGTCAAGATTGCTTCTTTTTCCCAAATATTGTATATTTTGGTTACATACACTTTTAAAGTCAGTACACCCTCTCTGCAATATTCTATCCACACTAACGGCCATTACCTGAATTACACACAAACATCAAACGATTTTAAATCCATTAATAATACAGGAAAAATATAAATCGAGTCATAAGCAACAAACCCATACATCAGAAAGAAGAAGCATAACATTTACTTAAAAGCCAATGACAGACAGAAGGAAAGGAATACAACTATACGATAGAACTTACATCAAATTATTAGTAAGAATAAGTATAAAATATAACAATGAAATTTTGAATAACATTCCATCTCAAACAAAACAGTATCAAATTAATGTGGGACCACAGTTTCTGGACATATGCTAAAAAAATCAATTACAATCCATACCCAATATTACATCGCAAGGAATCGGATGAAAATGAAGGAACAGAACATGTGAATGGGAAAAAACACAGAAGGAAAAAACAACTACCACACAAACCAACCAACAACTCAAGCAGGAACATGTAAATAAGAAAATTTCATCCAGTAAAAATGATTTTTTCTTTCCAAATATGTTAAACTTTCCACTCACATGTTCCTAAATGATGCCATATAAGTAAACAACTTGCCGAGGAAATGAAAATAATATAAACTTACACAACAGAGTAATATATAACCAATAATTCACGAAAAAAAGGAAGAAATTTAAATAAGAATTTCGCTATATTCCAGTCGCAAGCAAATACTATAAAATAAGGTCGATGTTATTATTTCAGAAGATTTCGAAAGTGCGACCATTTAAAAATAAACAAACCTGAGCCTCCTCACTATTTCGTCCAACGTGTTCATCCATTCCTTCCAGGTACCCACTTGATTCCTAGAGTATACAATAGAAAAAAACATCAGCCACACGTCATACACCCAAATATGACAATAATAAGTTACAATATAATCATCGAAGTCCTACATCATTAAAAAAACGTACAATGGTTATAACATAACACGATAACATCAAACCATATGAAGCACATGGAGGAAAGCTTCCACATACATAGTAAAACAAACATCAGAACCGAATAAATCAACATAGAATGATGAGCTGAAGGTAATAGCATCCGAATAAATAATCTAAAAAAAAGACATACCCCATAACCTTGGCTGCTCCCTCCAACAACTTCATCACCTTTATGCATGGCTCTACGCAGTCTGCTGATCACAATGAACCAATCAGCTGAAACAAACATGCAAGGAAAAAAACCCTATGAATAAAAGTACGTCTTACTCAACAAACAGAGACAAATGTACACCAAGGAACTATCAGAAATAAACAAATGTCTGCATGCTCCAGTAAGACCACATACGTCTCACCCTATTTCCATATGCCCAAAACAGTTTCCATATGAACATATACACAACATAAGACATCCAAAAAAAGTTATCTATACGAAAGAGTTGCCCAATCGACCCAAAGCACTATTGCAGTAATATCCCGGAAAAACTATTCTACAAACAACCACTGGAAATAACGCAAACAGAACAATATATCTTCAAATTTGTGTAAAAAAAAATACTATAACTCCAATAACCCATCAGCAGACGAACATAGGAAATGGGAAAAAAAGACAGAGACTCTAGCAATATGTAATCATACCCATACTGACATTGAACTCATGAACACATAAAATTGCGAAACGCGTAAAAAATTTTTCAAAAAGAGATATGATCAGACAGTCGGAAAAGGTGTAATTCCTCCAAACGAATCAGATCCACAGACGATGAAGAGGCCGATCTGAAAGAGAAATCGTTGATAAGGATGGGACGATAGGAAAAATAGAGAGTAAAAAACTATAAGACGTCTTCTACCTTTCTCTCCAAAGCGGTCGTCTCAAGGTGAGAAAACCATAGATCTTTTGATAACTTGACCTAAAAAGAAAGTCGATAAGAACAAAGGTAAAGAGATAAAGGGCACTGTGAAAATCGTAGACACGTAGTCACAACAATTGATCCAACTCCAACGACACGCGGATCGAACTTCACTCTCCGAAGCGGTCGTCTCAAGCTGAGAAAGGCATAGATCTTCTGATAACTTGACCTAAAAAGAAAGTCGATAAGCACAAAGGTAAAGAGATAAAGGGCACTGTGAAAATCGTCGACACGTAGTCACAGCAATCGATCCAACTCCAACGACACACGGATCGAACACCACCCGCATGACGGTGAAGGGAATAGCGGGGAAGGTCGACTCTATGGATCGACGTCTGGAAGAAGAGCAGACAGCCGGGTGGAAAGGCAACAGACACGTGATAGGAGAGAAGGAGTTGAAGAGAGGAGATTCGGCGGAGAAAATTAGGCCCCGTTCGGTTGGGGGTTTACCCCCCACTTTGGGTGGGTAAACCCCCAAAACCCACACTTCTAACCCACTTGTGGGGCCCACTCCCTTCCCATCAAAAAAATATATATTATACCATCATATCATCTAAAAATCATAAAATACTCAACTTCTACTCACTATTCCAAACTTCAATACAATCACATCACAACAACTACCCACTTTTTCAAATTTCAATACAATCATACAATAATAACTACCAACTTTTTCAAATTCCAATACAATCACATCACACAAACCCTCACAACCCTTAACCCACCAACCAAACACACAAACTCAAATCCGGGTTATCCACCCCTGGATAACCCGACAGCCGAACACCACCTTAGGGCAGGCGCAAACACCTCCCCCATCGGGTAAGAGAGACGCGAGAAAGGCCTGATACTTGCGATAGGCGTAAGCGCACATGACAGAGTACATAAGCACGTGATACAATAGCGACGGCCAGAGGAAGGGGGCTTCACGCAATAGGGAAGGATCCGTTGGGGATTTAATGTGCGCACAGGCTTCCACGTGTCTGAAGTTGGGGATGGGTACCCAGCTTTAGTATAGAGTATAGATGATAAGATAAGGAGAGAGAAAGATATTGTGTAAGACAAGATTGTTAGATAAGTTGTATTTTTTTGGGAGAGAGGTAGAAATTGGAGGAATAAGGAGGAAAATCTTGCCCTTGTCTAGACTCTAGGACGAAAACGTTGAACATATGTCGAGGGATAAGAAATTGGAGGAATTATTCCTCGAACGAACACATCTATAGGGTTTTATCACTTGTACCCCTCTTAACTTCTGCAATATCATTTATACCCCTTCCTTTTTGAGAATATTAGTTGTATCACTGACTTTTTGTGATTTTATCACTTGTACCCATCGGGTTAGTTGTGGTCCATCCATGTTCCAAACATGCATTAACTTTGAGACACAAGTTTACTTAAAAATAAAAAGCTAGAGAAGATGTGTAAACATTTAACACTTCATCCCACCTCCTCACAACTCCTTTGGCCACCTCCTTCGCCCCCTCCTCTATCGTCGCTTCACCAGCAACCGTTGTCATGTTCCAGGTACCTTTTAAATATGTTCTTTTTCCTTGGTTTCTTCTCGTTATCTCTTTGTTTCTCCTTTATCCTTCTTCTTCATCGTGTTTCTCCTCTACTTTATGCCTTCTTATTCTTCTAGATCCCTCTATCATCTCATGATGCACCTTTTCCTTCTACTGCTTCGAACCCACCATCGCCGCATCCAACCATCACAGCACACATCTTATGCACTCTCTTCGCTTTCTACATGCCACGCCCTCCCACATGAGATCAAATTCGACTCCTTCCCCACCGCATTGGAGATCTCGCACCTCCTTAATCCTATGTGAATGCCAACAAGAGATAAGTACTTGAAGTATCTAACGAACAATCGATGCCTAAATGCTTCGATTCAAGTATCCTTGTAGGTTCCTTGATGGAGGAGCTTGTCGCCTCATCGAAGGTGTGTACTGCTACAAGAGCCAAGACCTTCACCTCAGCATCAACTCCCACATACATTGGATGTGACAGAAGAAGCAGAGCGGGGAAGGTACCATATTCATCCGACCCTTTGCCTCTCCTACAGATGCATGGATATATCAAGGTTCCTTCGAGCCTAATCTTCAGAGAAGATCCGATCGAGCCCTTCTTGTTGTGTTCCAATCGATGGGTTGTGCATCCCTTTTTAGACCCCAGCAAAGGGAAATCATGGACCATCGACAATGTTGTTGATTTTCTTGAGCGTAGGTGATGAGGTCCTTTATCCGATGATGGTCTTGTGATGGGATCGACTGACTCAAGTGGTGAAGTGCTCGATTAAGGAGGTTAACAGTGTTGGAGAAGGTGATGGTCGCTCTGTCCTACATGGTATATATGGAGCTTATCCTTGCCGATAGCGTGGCTGGAAGGGAAAAGATATGGAGATGGAAAAAGAAGGTGGAACAGAAGAAATGTGAAGATGATATTGATCGACTTCGGATTGGGTTCAAAATGAAATGATGGATTGGAGATGGGGAAGTAGTAAAGAAGATCAAAAGTAAGAAAAAAAATAGAAAGAAGAATAGGGGAGAAAGGAATAAGGAATGGAACTACTATGTGGAAGTGGTATTCACCAGAAGTTGGAGGAGCTTGGGAGAAGCTCTCTGATTATTGCCTCGATATGAGTTGGAGAGTGGCATAGGGAAGCTTGGCAAGCTTCTTTAGGGAAAAATCGCGTTTGATCTCACTATTAGAAGGTTGGAGATGGTCGTCATATCTTGCAAGGAGAAGATCCCACATCTATCATAGGTGGGTATGGGGGGTGACAGAAGAGGTCGTGGGCTGTGGGGCAGGGCGGCATAGAAGGAGGTTGGGGAGGTGTTGAGGGAAGGTGAAGGGGGTTGACCATTATGCCCCTTTTTACCACATTGTGGTTTAAATAAATCATAGTTTAATTCAACTTTTTGATGGGTAGTTTGATAGCAGGGCAAAGTGACAACGAAGCAAGAAGTCAGGAGCACAACTATTATTCCAAAAAAGGGGGGCTTATCTGATATTGCAGAAGTTAAGAGGGGTACAAATGATAAAAAAGCCCTAACATATATACGTTGAAACCTACGATTTTATGAATGAGCATTGGGCCAGATGCTTACGAATCGACAAAGCTCAGACTCAAGCTCATTTAATATTGTGGACTTCAGGTCAGGCCGATACCTACAAAATTATTAAATCCTAGCCCAAGCTCTATCTCAACCGTAAATTAGCAGCTTAGGCTTGAGCTGAAATAGGTTCCTCGTTTTAATGCTGACATTTTCACAACTAGGGTTTGTGATTTTCATGTGTAAAAATGTACCTTGGTATTTTGGCTGATTTTTTATTTTTCTTCATTCTTATTAAACTGATCCAATTGGATTCTTGTCAATTGGATTTAATATGTTCAATAAGATTTCCAATTTATTCAAGCGTTGTTTACATTAATAGAGTATGTACAAAATGAGGGTTTTTAATCAATTTTCTTGGTTTTTCTTATTTGGTCTTAATTGAATAGTAATTATGTATATTTTGCTCATTTTTATAGCTCAAATATTTGGCATTAGCTCGTTATTTTATATAATTTTTGTATGTATTTGCTTAAGTATTAAAGCCAAAATTTGAGTATAATGTAAATGAATCATGGATTCATCAGCTTTGCAAAAAGCTTGAGCTTCGGCTTCCAACTCTTAGCACCTTCATGTGGTCTCCATTTCTCTCATTGTTGCTTCATTGAATTGGGTATGCACCTAACTGACCATGTTCACCTCGATATCCCTGAGCATCTCTTCACCCCAGACCTTGTATATTGAACTTTGCTGACCTTGTATGACCTTTCCGACCATCAAGGAGCTCACCACATTATTATGAGAGTGTTTCCATGCCAATACATAGCAGCAAGTCTCATAGCTTGAGCTCTGATGAAGTGCACTAAAGATAAGCATCATCGAGGAACAACCACCATTGATATGATCGAGCCATCTCATATCAACAATTGGAGCGAGAGGAGTGTAAGCCATAAGTGGAACTAATGCACTACCAACTCAACCATTGACCAATTGATGGTTCTCATCAAGCCATCATGCATTCAACATCATGCCATATGGGCACAAATAAGGTGCAAGATTGACACACTCTCAATAATCCTAACCATCCTTCCCAAAAAAGACAATATGCATAAGGCATATTGAGGGAAAATTATCTCTTAGAGGTCCTTTAAATAATGCATGAGCCACAACATGTTGAGCAACATATGATCCTCACATGCACCCTTGAAGGGAGTCGATTAAATAAAAAAATGGACTCGTGTATCAAGGAAGCATGGAGATCGCATCATATGCGATCTAGGTCGATTAGTCATACTAGTTGTAAGCGGAACCAAAAATTAAAAAATCTCGATGAAATGACATGACATGGAAACCATTTCCATGTCATTTAATCAAGATCACATTGATAAATGATTTCAAATGGGGTGTCTAATGTCTGGTCTTAGAGGGTCTCCGGTGTTCGACAAATCAGACCCAACAATCATTATATTGGCAACTCTCACAACACTCAACATCCGAACAGATCGCATCAATCAGCAATCAACCCACAAAAAGTGATCAATGAATATAAGTGAGATGAAATTTATTATACCCTACAAATAAGTGTGTATAGTACACAAGTGTAGGGGTTGAACCACAATGCGGATAACCACAAAATTTGACAATCAATGAGATAGTCACCAAATGTTTTTGTGTGCTTTCATAGTTTTTTTCTAATTCTTTTGTTTTCTATTAGATTTAATTTTTATTTACTTTTAATGTTTTGTAATTTTTTGTTTGTTTTAACTTTGTAATTATTATTTTTATTTTGGGATTTAAAAATAGACAAATATCTCAAAAACTCCCAAAACTATTTTTAATATAATATAATATAGACAAAAATCAGAAATAGGAACAAAAATTTTTGAGTTTTTATCTAATTTTTACTGCTTTTTATAAGTTTTTTGGGTTTTTAATTTTCAAGAGTTTTTAGTAATATTTAGAAAAAAATAAAAGGTCAGAAAATCAAATATGCAAAGATAAAAAAACAAGAAGTTTCTTAGATTTTTCAAGGGATAATTACACCCACAACCCTGAGTAATTTGGCAATAACATTCATAACCCTGTATAATCGCGAATTACATGAGAAACCCTGAGTAATGCTTAACTCTTACATGACATAACCCTGTGTTATGTTCCGTTTAGAGTAGCCATTATGTTTGACAGTTTCCGTTGAAAAAGGACAAAAGTACCCTTAAGGTTCTTTCTTATTTATGATAAGATGCCATCCAAGCCTGCCGCCGCCGAGCTCCTCCTGCAACCTCTGCTCGCAGCCCCCGTTATCCCCTGGCTCCGTTCCCAAGTTCCTCTCACGCTCGCCCCCTCGAAGCATGCCGCTGCGAGCTCCTCCTGCAACTCCGCATCGCCTCCCCTGCTAGCAGCGCCCGTTCTCCCTCGAGCCCCGTGCCCAGGTTCCTCCCACTTGAGAGATCGCTCCCGTTGATCTCCCTTGGCAAGCAAAGCACGCCGCCCCCTCGATCTCCCGAGCACGAAACCCCTCCCCACCCCCACCCCCCGTGTCGGGCAACCCCCCCTCCCGCCCGTAGGAGCCTCTCCCCCGCCTCCTCCCCTGGGCATGAAGCCCCTTCCCGAGCACGAAACCCAACCTCCCCCACGTGTCGTTCATGAAGCCTCTCCCCCAGCCCCTCCCCCTCGGCGCTCTGTGCCCTCCGACCTCCAGCCTCTCCCCCGCCTCCCTCCCTTGGGCATGAAGCCCTTGCCCGAGCACGAAACCCAACCCCCTGTATCGGGCACAAAGCCTTTCCCCCAGCCCCCTCCCCCTCGGCGCTCCGCCCCCCTCCCCCGTGTCGGGCACGAAGCCTCTCCCCCACCCCCTGCCCCACAGAGCACGAAGCCCCCGTCCCCGCGCAGAACCCCCCCTCTCGCCCGCTCGAGCACGAAGCCTCTCCCCCGCCTCCCTACCCTGGGCATGAAGCCCCTGCCCGAGAATGAAACCCAACCCCCCTGTGTCAGGCACGAAGCCTCTTCCCCAGCCCCCTCCCCCCGAGCATGAAGCGCTTGTTGACCTGCACCCCCCCCCCCCCCCCCCCGAGTCCCGCGGCTCCCTACTCGAGGGCCCCCGAGCTCCGCAGCCTCCCTGCTCCATTGCTCGACCCGTGCCACCCTGCTGATGGAGTCCCCCCATCACCGTAGCACCTCCCTGCCGATGGAGCTCCAGCTGGAACCACTCCCCACGGTCGATTCGCTCAACCTCCCTCTCCCACCGTCTGCATGCAGGATTTGTTTTCTTTTTTTTATTTTGATTAATCCTAATCGTTCATGGGTAGATTGGTTAGATTAACTCACTTATATGGTTGAGTTAACGTATTAAATTAACGGAGGGTTATGGGTGTGAGACGGAGTGATTATTCGAGGTTTCTCATGTAATTCGCGATTATACAGGGTTATGAATGTTATTGCCAAATTACTCAAGGTTATGGGTGTAATTATCCCATTTTTCAAAACATTTTTATGATTTTTATGGATTTTTAAATGCAAAATAGGGAAAATGCAATGTTATTTTATGTTTATAAATATAAAAATGATTTTAATTGCCTTACTAAAAAATGTGTGATATATTATGGTTCCATGCTATAATTTTTAGATGCAAAATGTTATTTTTAATAATGAAAATATAAGAAAGGAAATTAAATGTGCTCGTAGGGACCTAAATGCAATTTAAATAAAGTTTTAATGTATTCCATATCATCTTAAAAAAGTCCAGGGATAATAATGCAAAATGCCTACTTTATCGAGTTTAATACGAAGTAGTAAGGGTATTTTTGCAATTATCAAAAAGTTCAGGACCAACTTGCAATTCAACCACAAAATATTGCATTAGATATTGAATTTATATGACCAAATCAAAATATGAATACATGCAAGTGTTTATGAGTAAAATGTCCTACCGCCCCACATGTATGCGTACATGAGATGACATGGACTGGACCTAAAAGTAAATATGGAAAGATTGGGGTCCAAAAAGTAAATATCACAAAATAGTTGATCTACAGATAAAGTTTAAGGACTAAATATAAAATACAAAAAGGGAGGGGTATAAGATGTAAAATACCCTCGTGCTCTAATCGACGACTCATGTACGCCACTTAACCACGTGGACGACCGAGATTGACGGATACCCCTTCACTGATGAAGGTCAAGATTAACTCCTCTGCTTGATTTGGCGCCTTTGGTGGATCTCGATCGGACGACGTGGGTCTGATCTGGTTTGCTTACAATATCGAACGGTTGGTGCTCTTCTCTCGGAACGGAGAAGACCAACCGCCTGAACCTCCTTCCTCATGCCAAATCTCTTGCCTCTAGCCACCTCCTAGGCTCGGATGTGGCCTAAAATGTTGTTTACACTCCTCCGCGAATGATGGTAGGCTCAGATGGGTCCGAACCTCGCTGGAAGAGATCTGGAGCTCAGCAAACGACGGAGGGCCCAGAGCTCTTTCACCAGGGTTGAATCACTCCCAGATGGGGTTGTTTGGCCCTTGAACATGGTTAAAATAGAGCATGATGCGCAGATTGACCTTTAGGTCCTAATTATTAGCAAAAACATGGAACGAATGAGGGTGACGACAGAGATATCCGACGAAGCAACGGAAGGAGATCAAATCGCTCGATCTGTGCAAGATCGATGGGGTCGATGGGGTTCTGAGATGGAGAAGATGTGGGGGAAAGATGAAGAGATGATTGGTAGCTTGAAACAGGGGTGTTTGGACGACGAATAGAGGATGGAGCCTAATGCTCTAACGTACTTTCTTTTTATGGAATTTAGTAATTTAAGATGAAATAAAAGTAAATAAAACACCTACCTAATCTATTGACTATTCTAAGAATCGAAAAATGCAAGATAAAAGAGCTCACCTGCCGTAGAATGGCCGGGAGCAAGAATCGCATGGAGGAGCTCCGACAAAGTGTGGATCTTCTCTAATGTCCCTCGTCCTCGATGTGGATCAAAGGTGGACGCCTTCCCATCACAAAGTGTCATGCCAAGACTCGATTCAAGGGGATAAGAGGTACTCAAGAGGGATCAAAATCAAAATTGGGGTGGAGGTTTCTATTAATGAGTAGTCCTGCCTTGCGATTAAAATGATGTCGGTTGTGGAATCGTGGAGACAAATCTATCTATCAAGCAAAAAGACAATAAAATGGGAATGAGAGAGGGGAAATGAACCGGGAATAATAAGAGACTCTCTCCTATATTTTTTCACTATTTATTTTACTAGATGAGCGTTCCTGGGTCAAACATAAGGGGGTCGAAATCGTGCTCAGATTTTTGAGCGAGAAAATATTTTTGTGATTTTTTTATTTCTATTTCTTCTTCGAGAAAATATTTATGTTTGTTTTAGTTTATATATATATATATATATATATATTAGATTTTTTATTTACAATTTTTATTTTTTAAATGATATTTTTTAAAATAACGATCTACAATATAGTAATATGAGATATGAAATTATATAGAGTGATGCTATATAGTAGATCCACGAAAAGTTGACTTCAAGCAATGGGCTCAAAAAGCACACAAAATGAGTCGAAAGTCTAAGATTAAAATCTCCATAAAATCACAATAAAAATCTTTGAAATTTAACTCAAAATAAAATTGTAAAAAAAATAATACCAAACTAGTGACTGATGAACTCGAATTTCACCTCTTTAATAATAAAGAATTGTAATAGAGGAGACAAAATTCGTTCGATCAAAAACCATAACCTTTGAATGTTGTGAAACAATTTTTACTTGGTAGGTCTACTGAGGTCGGACACATGGAACGAAGATTTTTAGTTGCGTGATTTTAAATTAGTTTGAATAATTATTTTAATGATAAATTAATTTCTGTGAAGGGAATAATGTAAAAATGAGATGATAGAAATGCTAAGATAAAAATGCAATGCAAGTGGGTGAATTAGAGACAAAGCGAAACATAAGATCTACGATTGTTCTTTATTTCAATCCTCAAATAAATATGATTAATTAATCCCCAATTAATTTATCATAGATCCACAAAATGGAGTTCAATAAGTATATATCAAGTGAAGTTCTAGTTGAGGAATAGAAGGTCAAGAATCAAATCATGTGATTAATTACAATCAATATCCAAATATTTCTTTGAAAAATAGATCTCCAGATTCCATGCACAATTATTCCAAAAAAATAATCATCAAATATTACGGAGGTTATTAATCAAGCCTCCTCTATGAAGCCCTTGCATTTAGATTAAATTTTTCTAAAAAATTGAGCACACAAATATGTCAAATAAATCCTACATAGATTATTAGACACCTTCGATCTATTTACAAATTATATGAAATGAAAAGCACGAAAAAAGCTTAAAATGACATATTGTGCGTAAAAATCCGAGTTCGAATGAGAAAGATATGATAAATTGAAATGTCAGGGACTAAAATAAAAATAAAGTTCTTCTTTTCAGTTAAGTCCCTGGAGGGCTTATATGTGATTATGCAAAGTTGCCCGGTCTTCTCTGTAATTTACCCCAGGCGTGGGTATATTTGTAATCTATTGAAACCACATGGTGTGACGTGCAATTTGCCCAAAAGCCACATGCTCAACACGTGCACTCGGCTGGTGGGGGTAAATATGTAATTAGCTGGAAAGCGTAGGGTGCACGTGCAAATTTCACCGTCTCGCACGTGCGCCTCAAGTGCTAGGAGGATCGAAGGGACCTTGGCCGAGGCTCGGTGTCCTGAGGTGAAGGCTCGGATGCCCGAGCCTATACGTGGCGTACGGAGGGAGCTTGGCTGACCTGAGCCTCGAGGCGTGGAGGCGGAGCAGTTGAGGTAGGAGACGACAGTGGCATTGGAGCGATGTGAGGCGATACGAGCGAAGGAGCAAAGGTGGTTCCACGAGTTGGCTGTAGGGGGGCGCGTCCGCCTGAGACGTAAACGACGAAGTTGGAGCAGATGTATTGCGTGGAGGTGGAGGCAATGCTCGAGGGTGGAGCTGAGCTCCGCGACGATGGCGAGGTGCAACTGGGTGCAAGGGCGGAGCGCGAAGGCGGAGGCTAGACCTACATGTGTTAGCAAAAACCAAGAGGAAAAGAGGGGCAAAAGCTCTGCTAGGATATGCTGGGTCTGGAGCTAAGCTCTGGCCTTAGCGAGGCCAGAGGTGGAGAGGGACTGGAGGGTAGAAGAAGAAGCGGAGAGGGAGGTCGGCGATGGTGATGGTTGACAGAGGCAATTTTGACCGAGGAAGAAAAAATCGAGAAGATGAATGGAAGAGGAGGAAGGAGAAGAGGGGAGCAAAGGAAAGGGAGAAGAGATCAAACCTGAGAGGATGCAGTGAGAAGATTCGCCTATGTATATAACCTGATGGTTCTTGGTCGTCGCTCAAACCGCTGGCAGAGATGGCGAGCTCATCAACCCTCGGAGGAGTTGCAATAAGGCTTGGAGGATCCTTGGAACTCGCCGGCCCAGTTCACGTCGTCGCCACAGATGTCCTCCCTTGCTGTCACCAAGAAAGAGGGAGGGGCTCAGTGATCTAGAGCTCTAAAATGGTGGATGGAAAGGTCGGCGATGGAGGGTGGAACTTTAAAGGAGCGGGTGGAAAAAGAGGTGCAACGTCCGCGACGAAGGTACGAGGCGGCCGTTATAGGAGAGGGAGGCGTCGGGGCTAGGAAGGGGAGGGGGCGGGGGTCATATGTGTTGCACGTGATCAAGGTGGGGTGTAACCGATCACGTGCTCTGCACGTGACATAGAGAGTGTTGATGGACAGGTGACAGGTGGCACGCCCATGGGCTGCAACGTGTCATCAAAAAAATTCAAAATTAAAAAAAGGAAAGAAAATAGAAAAGAAATAGAAAGAGTCCTCGAACAAAAAAATTCCTTCACAAAAGTTGTTCGTCTCGACGAGATCTACAACTTTCATTAGGAGCAAAAGAGGTCATCTGTATAAAATTGTATTTTTGGTGGTCTCCATATGTATAGAAAATCGATTTTTGGGGTTTTCTATTTTTTTTCTAGAAAAATGTGGTAAAATAAAAGACCATTAATTACACATTAATCTATTTTTTAATTTTTAATAAATAAAAAATAGGGAAATAAAATAATAATACGAAACAAGTAAATTTTTTACAGACTCACAGAGGTCACTCGGACGTAGTCAGTTTCTTTAATTTTAGTCTTAATTTGGATTTGGATTTTTATGCCGCTTGATACAACTTTCACAAAGAACACAAGTGAACAAGAAATAAAATCAAATGGGTTAAATATGAACATAAAAATTCAAGTCAAAAATAGTAAAAAGATAAAATCCGCAAAAGAGGCCCAAAATCCAACTTCCACGTATGAGCTCTGAATTTTATGACATTAGTCTTATTTTGAAGGTATTTGAAAATGGAGTGCTTTAAAAGTGAGTAGACTAAAATCAGATAGTTGTATGAGGAAGATATGCACGTTTTAGTCCATCTGATGTGAAATTAGGTTTTAGGTTTATTTGCCACTTATTTAAGTTAGCAATTTTTTGTATTTTTATTTTATTACTATTAGTAATATCTACACAATGGAAGTGGTTTAGGTCAATTGGAGTTATGACGAATTAACTAAAAACACGGAATGTTAGCTGCTTTTTAGGTCAATTTACACTTGGATTTTGGTTCCTTATTTTATGCAATTATGCATGATGAAATGTGATTATTATTTACACATGTATGAATGCTAATGACGTTATATTAATGATTAAATACATATGGTTTTTTGGGGAATAGAGCCTAATTAACTAATTTTAGCATGTTGAACCTGAGATTCATCATATCCCTATACTTAAACCATGCTCGTCCCCGAGCATCAATGAATGAATGACTTAGTTGGATAAATCCCTGACCATGCTTGTGAATTTTCAAGGCTTAATTCAGCGAAGACCCTTAATTTGAGTGATCCTAAAATTCTGGGCTCAACCATGCTTTAATCAAAAGGAATCCAACTTCTCCAATTATTAGACTCTTTATTTGTATGTATAATATAAGGATATGACTTTTAGTGTACTGCATTCACGAGGGTCAAGTCGAAATATCACCGAAGGTTCCAGTCCAGGAGACTCTCCTCTAGACCTAATCCTCAACACTAGGGAATAAGTCGATTCTTGCATTCAATCCACCGTCTCAATAGTTTGTCAGACTTGAAAGTGTCGATGGATGGTCAGATGATGGAGGGCATAGGCTTGTGTATATTTTTCTCTCCCTCACATTGGAACAAGGGGCCTCTCGAGTGCCTTATTATTCAACACATGTATATTTTTGTTTTGTTGATCAATGTGTCCGTCAAGAGAATTCAGAGTCGTCTGCACTTGTTTTCCTGGGAGTACACCGGGGTGTGTCTCTTTTGACTATCTAAGATACCTTTGACACCCAGACTTGTATTACTATACGATGCAGAGCCTTTTTTTGATGCTAACCTGACTCCTTGGTCCTAATAGTGTTTGGTCCAAATGGACACTTTGAAAAGTTGGGAGCACTTGCCTTTGGTGTAAGCTCTTTTGAATTTGTATTTGTAATAATAGAGCTTTTCTTTCTATATTTCTTTCTTTTCTTTTCTATTTGGCTAGTTCCACTGCTTTTATCAAAAGTTGGCAAACACCGATCAACAATTAAATTATGTTTTATCACACCCTGGCACTTGAGTAGATATCAAACGATAGCACGTGAACTTGTTCACATACTGGCTAGGGTTTTGCGGACACTCAGGTTTCTTGAAGCCTTCATTAACTTTATCCCATCCTCAAGCATCATTAAATCAGGTCTAGACTCAAATCACTAGTCCCATATCCTTAAGTGATAGCTCAACTCATCTCATTAATCATGCAGTTGTGAAAGTGACGTGCTGGTAATATTCTTTAGAAGGTAGAGATGAAGAGTGCAATATAGCAATCAAATATTTCAAACTAGGGAAAGTGTGGATTATTAAGTTCAAAACCCTAATGACTAAGGCTGGCTAACTCAGTCTCTCAAGATCTCAGAAATCAAGTGTCTTCAAATTCTTAAGCCTTGAGTGATAGTGAATGTGTCAGGAATATACCAACTAAAGGATGTATGGATGCATGAGATGCTTAATGAAATGCAAGACCATGAGTGATTTTTATGCAAAAAGCTTTTTGTTTTTGTTTTTTTGAAAAACATGTATTATTTACATAAAGAATTTAGTATAATATATACTGCTTATACCCATGCCCGAATTTAGATGAAAACAATTAAATTACAAGCTATGGTAAAGTATATAGAAAATATACAAACACCCCCTATACTTAGCTTGTGATACATCCTCATGGCACAATATAAAATGGAGACATATCTCGTAATAAGTTTAGTTGAGAGAAAAAGAAAAAGAAGTCAACATGCCCCCCTATACTTAGACTTTTGAGGGACTAAGCATAACAGAAGATGAAATGAGGCAGTCAAGGATGAGGGGAAAAGAATAGAAGTGATGTATGAACAATGGTACTGGTCTCCCTATACTTAGCCTCAGGTCAGTCTAAATATCAGAAGCAATCACAAGTGGGGGATCGAGGAGATGATCGGAGTGATGGATATACAGAAGAGTGACTGAATTTTTATGGAAGAGGTGGTTCATCCGGGCGGGCCGCTTGAGTCTTTCATCTAATACATTGCCTTGAGTGAAGGAGATCTGCTCTACTTGCACTAACCGCTCACTTGATTCGACAAAATGTTTAAGCAGCTGACCATTGACTATAGAAATTTATGTGTTGTCTGCAGTCTCCGAGATCTCAACACTTCCGTTATTGTGCACCTCTCTCACAATGAAGGGTCCTGTCCATTTGGATTTCAATTTGCCTTGGAAAATTTTCAATCTTGCATTAAACAACCATACTTTCTACCCTGGGACAAAGGTCTTTGTTTGGATGTTCTTGTCATGCCATTTCTCCACTTTGTCCTTGTAAATGGTGTTGTTTTCGTATGCATGATTTCGGATTTCTGATAGTTCATTCAAATCCATCCCTTTGTTTTTCTTTCCTTGGTGACAGTTCCAATTGATCTTTTTGATTGCCCATTCTAATTTATGCACGAGTTCTGCGGGAAAATGACGCGACTTTTCATGTACCATTCGAAACTGGGAGGTGCCCAATGGGATCTTCTAGGTTATCTGTAAGCCCATAGAACCCGGTCCAGGAGTTGAGACCAGTTCTTCTTGTCAGGGCAGACTAGATTCTGTAAAATTCCTTTGACCTCCCTATTTGACACCTCGACTGCGCCATTGGATTGTGGATGGTAAGAACTGCGACACGGTTCTCGAAGCGTATTCCTTAGTCAACTTCTTCACCTCCCGGTTGACAAAGTGTCTATCCCCATCATATATTAATACCTTAGGGATCCTGTTCCTCAAAATAATATGATCTTTCAAAAACTTGCATACAGTCTTGCTGTCTGCCATTCGAGTAGGGATAGCCTCCACCCACCTAGATAAATAGTCTACCGCGAGAAGAATATATTCAAATCCTTGACTGTTAGGGAGTGTGCCCATAAAGTCAATGCCCCATGCATCGAATACATCACAAATGGTCACTGGTTGTGTATGCATGACATCTTTGAGACTAATAGTCTCTCCCATTCTCTGATAGACTGGGCACAACCTGACAAAACTGTAGGCATCCTTAAACATGGTTGTCCAGTAAAATCCACATTGTAATATCTTATCAGCGGTCTTCTTCCCGGAGTGATGTCCTCCTACCTCCAAGGTATGGCAGAGATTTAGGATAATTTGGTATTCCTCCTGAGGAATACATCTCCTCCATATACAATGTGGTCTTTCAAAGAAAAGGAACGGATCCTCCCAATGGTAGTGTCTGGCTTCCAACTTGAGTCGGTCGATTCAATTCTTGGGCCAACCTTGGAGAACTTTCTTGGAGACAAGATAGTTAACCATGTCGGTACACCATGGGAGAGAGTCAATAATAGAAATTGACTCGTCAAGGAAGGTTTCACGGATGGATTAAAAATTAAGGATTTTGTCTTGTTCGATCCGTGATAAATGAAGAAGCAAGAGTCTCCATTTGAGGGGACATGATTTTTGCATCTTTTTTCGCCATTACGTATCGGATGGCTGTGTGAACTGTGTATACTGTCACCTTAGACCCTAAAAGTAGAGATCGAAATTTCTCTAAAGCAAAGACTACTGTAAGCATTCCCTTTTCTGTTACAGTATAGTTTTTCTGAGATGGATCTGAAACTTTGCTTAGGTAGTGAATAACATACAATATTCCATCTTTTCTTTGTCCTAATACCTCCCTTAGTGCGAAGTCTGAAGCGTCTGTCATGATCTCGAAGGGAATAGACCAGTCATGGGCTTGTAGGACGGGAGTCTCAATGATCCTCTTTTTGAGAAGCTCGAAGGCTTCACGACATTTATGATCTACAAGGAACTCGACGTCTTTCCTTAAGAGGTCAGTTAGCGGTCGGGCAATTTTTGAAAAATCCTTAATAAATCTCATATAACATCTGACATGCCTCAGAAAGGACTGCATTTGTTTAACATTGGTAGGTGGCTCCAGTTTTTTGATCACATCCACCTTGGCAGGGTCAACCTCCATTCCCTTCTTGGAGATGGCGTGCCCTAACACGATGCCCTCTTTTTACCATGAAATAGCTTTTTCTCCCAAGAGAGCACCAGATTCACTTCCCTACACTTCTCAAGGACTCGATCCAGGTGTGCTAGGTAAGCTCGAATGAATCACCATGGACTGAGAAGTCATCCATGAAGACTTCTAGGAATATCTCCAACCATTTCAGCAAAAACCGCAATCATGCACCGCTGAAAGGTGCCGGGGGCATTGCAAATCCTGAAAGGCATGCACTTGAATGCATAAGTGCTGAAAGGATATGAAAAAGTAGTCTTTTCCTGGTCCTCTGAGGCGATGGCTACCGGATTGTAGCACGAGTACCCGTTTAAGAAACAGAAGTATTCTCTCCCTGCCAATCTATCCAAAAATTGATCGATAAAAGGCAACACGAAGTGATCCTTCTTTGTTGCAGCATTCATGCGCCTGTAATCCACACAAACGCGCCATGATGTAGGTACCAGGGTCATGATCTCCTCCCCCTCCTCGTTGGTGATAATATGAAGTCCTGACTTTTTCGGGACAATGTACAAAGTCGACACCCACTTGGAGTCTGAGATGGGATAAATGAAACTAGCCTTACACCATTTTTCGATCTCAGTCTTAACCACTTCCCGTAAATTTGGATTCAACCTACGTTGGCATTCACGGAGGGTTTAGCATTATCCTCAAGGTAAATATGGTGTGAACAAAGGGATGGGTTAATCCCTTGAAGATCCGACAATCTCCAACTAATAGCCTTGCGATTTTTCTCTAAAACTTAAAGCAAAGGGATCTCCTTCTCTTCGGTCAAATGTGAATTGATGATAACTGAAAAGGGGGCAATGGTTTGAGCTTGGGTAAGTCTGTATCATTCACAAAATCTGTCTCTATCATTGCTGATTGTGGTTGTGATGTGGATGGTTTCTATGTAACATTATCGGCCACCATCTTAATTATTTCGAGGATCAAATTGCTAAAGATACAATATGGTTTGACAAACACCACATCCTACCTGTTTACCTCACTCTAGGATTGTCTAGAAAGATAATGGACTGACAGGTCAAGAGGGACCTCTAAGTCTCCGGGAGTGTAGGTAGATGCATGTATTGTTAGCCATGTGAGACCGAGGGCGAACCATTCTTGCAATAAATGTTATTGTAATATTTGATTTATCAATAAAAGTTATTGATTATTTCACTCCCATTATGAGATTAAATGAATGAATGCACTATAAGGTCCCTCTGTATAATTAGGGTTATGTACCATGGCCATCTTAATAATCATACATCTGTTGATTCAATAATTGAATCATAGAGGATGGTAATTGGATGCATATCTAAGGAGTTAGATTGAGGACTCATCAAGCTCCGCCAAATGATTGTTAAGAGATGGTCTCCATCCTGAGTAGGAGATAGCCATCCTTTCTCATTAGGCTGATATCTGACCTACCTTTTGATGCAGGTCCACTACACGGGAATAGAGATTCAGAGGAGTAAGATTAGTTAGGACAAAGAGTTGACTTAACGAGATCGAGATAACCAAAGTCCTATGTCGTAAACTGTCATGATATATGCATGCATCCTTTGACCGGAGACAGATGTGTTACTATGTATCTAAGTATGTACATTTGGCATACCAATAGGTTGATGACCTAATCAAGATCTATACATCGGCGAGCTGGTGTGCATATGAGGGCATATGAGTAATACGATCTCTCAAAGGGATCATATGAGTTCACTTCTGAATCAGAAGACATGAGCTCACTCATGAGTTATTGGGACCGATCAAGTTCCATGCATGGTCGTCGTGCTTTGGAAGCATGACAAGAATTTGAAGGTATGATATATGCTTTTGGAAAGCATATGATTGATACTAACTCCCAATGACCAAGAACGAGAAACTTGATGATGAACCCTAAAGATGATTGTGTAAAATTGATATATATCTTCGGGTTTATCATATGTCTTCCAGTATACAGGATGCACAAGTATTAGGAATACGTGAGGGTGATGTGATCATAAACGATTGCATAACCATGACGCTTCCATTCCGAGGGAGTGATGAAACATGTATGGATTTTAGTGACTCCTCTCAGTAGAGAAGTAATCTGATCTTGGTCCAAGTGTTGGACATTGATCTGAATGAGATTCAGATGCAATGAGAAGATTAGATTTGCGATCTTGATTAAATCAAGCATCTATGAGAGGTCCATGAGATCTGGATTTGAGATGTGATCTCAATATCCAAGTCACTATACGTGGAACGTACAATCATCCTGTCCTTATCTCAAAGTATCTACGGAGAAAGCGTATTATTCTTGAAAGAGTTCAAGAATAATTCCATTGTTGAATTATATCTAAGCATTGATAAATGGATAATTAAATGTGATTTAATTATCATGAATAATGTGAATTTGATTCATATTATTTGAATGCATGAGAATGATGATCCAATGTAACTAATGATTTAATTATTATGGATATGAATAATGTGGATAGCTGATGAATCTGCGTTGCATCATCTTTGTTCATTTATTTTAGCTTAAAATCCATTATAAAATAGTAGTATATAATACTAACTCAATATTCTTACTAACTTGCATCTGTGTGTAAATATTGCACGTTTATTATTATTTTAACCTAAATAAATAAATAAATGAAAAATAAAGAAAATAAAAAAGAGACTGCATATATGTAATAGATACATGCTGACCCGAACCCCGAGAGAAGGTAAATACTTGACCTGATCGACCAGGAATAAAGTAGAGGGAGATAGGGTCCTTAATCAGAAAATCCAAAAAAACGTGTTGTAAATATTTTTCTGTGTATATTTGTATACTTACACTATTTATTTGTATATAAATTGACCTCAAACTAAATCACTTTAAAAAAAGGTTGTAAATAAAAATGTTTCCTAAATAATAAAAATGTTTGCAAAATAAAATCAGGTACAGAATAAAAGTAACCACATTCGGAAAAAACCGTAAAGCGATAATTGAAAGACCAATTCCGACTCCATATGTACTCAAATTGAATGAAACTCACTTCCATTATATTTTAAATTAAATTATCTTTAAAATTACCGTGGTTTCATAATTTTTAGAGTTACGGTTTGAAATACGATTTCCTGGGGTGATTTGTGTAATTTTACCATTTATTTGTACATATTGTATTTGTAAATACTTATAAATATTTTCTAATAATTATTTAAAATAAAAATAAAAATTAAAAAAAATAAAAAAATTAAAAAATTAAAACAAAAAACTATTTTCCTTATTTAACTATGTATATAATGTACCATATGTATATAGTATATGTATATAATTAAATCCCTTAAATAACCTTCAAAAAAATAAAAAAAATTGGCATTCATTATTTAATTAAGTAAAGTGAATAAATAAAAAAACTAAATTATGTAAATCATTTTAACACTAATTTCCTTTTTTATTTCTATCTCATTTCAAAAATTTTCCTTATCTTTATCTCATTTCAAATTTTGAATTTCAAATTCTTTTCTTTTCTATTTATATGGATCCTCCTCCCTCATTTCAATTTGATCAATCCTTGGAGAGGAGTCTATTTTTCCGAGAGCTATCTTGTCGAAGAAAGGCGCCCAGCCTCTGAGCCGTCCAGTGACAACGAGTCTGCCTTTGTCGAGTCGATTACGGTATTTTCCGCTCCTAAGGTGAGATCCATTTTTTCTTGTTTTTCATCTAGGTTAATCTTAGTTTAATTTTCATATTTTTCATTTCATTGTCATTTTTTTATTTTTTTAATCTCTAGATATTAATTAATCACTCTTTTCAATCAACCATCACGATTCCTTTGCCACCTCGATTTCGATTTTATCCCATTTTCTCAATCTCACCGTTTCACGTTATATCTCACACGATCTTCCAACTCCGGCCACTTACGGTGGCCTGAGACTCGGATCCATCTTCCATTTCACTGGATCTAAACCATTCCTATTTTTTCTTGACTGAGCCGTCGTGCTCGAGTCAGATATTTATCTTTATTTTATTGCAAGAACATGGATTAAAAAATTTACGGTTGTTGTTTATTGAAAAAAGAAAATCCATTTCAAAAAACTTCTACTTGTCAAAAAAATATTACAGCTCCTGTTTAGAAAAAATAAAAAATAAATAAAAAAAGAGTTTCTGTCGTTTTTGTTTTTACAAAAAAATAAAAAAATTAAAAACATAAGTTTTTATCTACTGTTTCTGTGTTTAAAAAGAAAAAAATAAAAAATAAAAAATAGAGAAAGCAACGCTGCAGGCGTCGTCCCTCCTGCCTGCAGGCGGCTTGGTTCAATTTGAGTTCATACACTACAAAAAAGACGGGATTGACGTGCACATGATGGCTCGTAATGTGCACGCCAAGTGCACACCCGACGTATGGGCGAGCACATGTGCTCGTTCAGCCCGTGCTCACTTCTACGAGAGTCGCTACGGTAGGTGGGCGAGCACATTGGGACGCTATGTTCTCGCCCGCTTG
The DNA here is from genome assembly GCA_037367405.1 of Ottelia alismoides. Taxonomy (NCBI): domain Eukaryota; kingdom Viridiplantae; phylum Streptophyta; class Magnoliopsida; order Alismatales; family Hydrocharitaceae; genus Ottelia; species Ottelia alismoides. Next base: position 390,878 of record JAZKJV010008276.1, on the reverse strand, counting down.
CTGGCGTGCACAAATGTGCTCGCCAAAATGATCACTCCAATTAAATAGGGCGATCAATCACGGAGCACCTGGCGAGCACATGTGCTCGTCCAAACTGAATTCCAGAAAAAAATTATATAGGTGGAATTGGTCTTTCAATTATCGCTTCATGGCTTTTTTCCAAATGTGGTTGCTTTATTATATACATGATTTTATTTTGCAAATATTTTTATTATTTAGAAAATATTTTTATTTACAACTTTTGTTTTGAAAATTATTCAATTTGCGGTCAATTTATGAACAAATAAAATAGTGTAAGTATACAAAAATTTATAATGTATATATATATATATATATATATATTTGGATTTTCTGATTAAGGGCCCTATCTCCCCCTACTTTATTCCTGGTCGATCAGGTCAAGTCTGGACCTTCTCTCGGGGTTCGAGTCAGCCTGTATCTATTACATATAAACAATCTTCTTCTTCTTTTTTATTTTCTTTATTTTTACTTTATTTATTTATTTTAGGTTAAAATAGAAATAAATGTACAATATTTACACAGAGATGCAATTTAGTAAGAATATGGAGTTAGTTTTATATACAGGTGTTTTATAAAGGATTTTAAGCTAAAATAAATGAATAAAGATGATGAAATGCAGATTCATCATCCCCCTATGCTTTACCTTTGCTAGTCTTTTAGCAAGCACTTATTTGAAAGAATAAGTGAATACAAAGAAAAAGAAAGGAAAAATAAAGAAATTAGGACAATATTGAGTATTAAACTTATCTTCATAAAATTGTAGTATGGAGATCTTTCAGACCTTTATATTATTAATGTGGCGAAACCTTAATGGGAAATGGATATAAAACCTAACAGCCTCTAAGTTCCACAAGACTCCTATTCAGGTCTCCTCAACAGTCAGGTCAGAACAAGTCTACATACACAAATTCTTATGAATCTTTACTTGTACGGTGTAAGTGAAATATAACTCCCCATCTCAAAAGTACCAAAGAAACAACCTCCCTCAACAAGGTAACTCTAGTCCCCCGATCTAGCAACTCTTTCCTCGAGGAGCGGGGATATTCCCTTCTAAGTTCAAGTACAACCAGCTCAAGAAGATAAGATGGAGAAAAGAATGGATGGTAACCAATGTAGCTACCTATCCTTGGATGCATGACCAGTATATCCAAGTCATCCAGCTACAAGCTTACAAAAATTTGACTTTGAAGCTCTTATATCAATAATTTGTTTTATCCTTATCCTTGTATACACACTCCGGCAAACATTTTACTTTTCGATTAGGCTTGTCCACTTTTGAAGATTCTGCATTTTTTCTCTTTTTTTGAAATATATACAAGGCGTAGCATGTACATAAGGAGTTTTGTCTCTTGAGACAGTAGACTATCCCTCTTTTGAAGCATTATTGCAACCCTACAGCATCCTTTCTTTAGACCTCAATGCTACTAGATCTGGTTGAGATGCACAACCCTCCCTAGAGGAAGACGAGGGGTTCCGCCTAGATGTGCTACCCTCGTATGCTACTCCAAGCCAAAAGATTCGGCCTCCTCACTACCTCCTCCATGAAGAGCTACGTGTAGAGTGCTTGTCCAAGATAAGCCACGGTCTGAAAGAATTATGCATGTGTTGTTAAATATTCTACTTAGACTAATCAAGATGATATGTGAACATAGTCTTATGTACTCAAAGAATTAAGTCACTAGGACCTGAAAAGTCTTAACTCCAATTCTTATAAGGTTCCTCTCAAATTAAGTGGATTAAGGCCCAACTAAGATCCATTCTTCAATTTTATTCCAGACATAGTTTAAATGTCAATACTATCCTGAAAAATTCACATGCAAGAAATATGTACAATGCAAAAAAGCAAATTTTTTTGAAATAATTTTCTAATTTTGAACTTTTTATGGGTGTTTAGAAAAGAAAGGAAAAATGATGGACATGCGAAAAGAGTTTTTTTGAGCAACTTTTTTAGAGATTTTTGGTTTTGTAGTTTTTTTTTCAAAAAGGAAAAAGGGTTAGTAAAGAATATACAAGTATATACAAGGATTTTTCTGTTCTTGTTGTTTTTTTTGGTTTTTTGTTTTTGTTTGTTTTTGTTTTTTTGAAGGTGATCAAAGTCTATACACACACACACACGTGGATCTTATGAATTTATATACATATCCCCAAAAATAATCATATTTAAAAGTTTATGTCTAAAGTATATATACAATATAAACGACACCCCCTATACTTAGCTCGAACTATGTCCTCATAGTGACCATAGAGCGATAAAGGAAGATATAACTCGTGCTAAATATAGAAAAGTGAGAAGAATCCTATGCTACAATGACTCAAAGAGAAAATGAAAAGAATAGAATTCGGTGATCTCCCCTATACTTAGGATCAAGTAATCCTAAGTATATAAGACTGTACAAAAAGGGAAAATCGATGCATCGAATGTACTGACTCAACGAAAAAACACAAAAAAGATGATATGAACAACATCTCCCCCTATACTTAGGGTAGAGTATCCCAAAGTATAAGCAACACCATGAGTGATGAACATGACGAATATGAACAACACAAATCATTCACCCCTCCTATATTTAGGATAAAGCACATCCTAAGTATAGCATACACACACACACACAGAAAAGAGGTGAATGATAAAATGAGAGAAGAAAGAATGAAACGAGCAGATATACAAAAGGAATGGATGTACAAAGGTCAAGAAGGCCGAAAGCGAACCTTCTTGTGGGACCGCTGAGGTATGGATATGACAAGGTGTAGGTCGATATTGGGGTCATCATTAGACATAAACTGATCAAGATCGACCAAGAATGTATCCTCATCAGTCTCAGAGTATGCAGATATGAATCGGTTAGTGGAAGTAGTGTGGTCATGTCCTGCCTGGGAAATCTCACAAATATCGACGTAAAAAGGCTCGAAATCATTATCAGAAAAAGTAAGATCAAATTCCTGCCATGCGAGCCTCTACTGGATCATCATCTTCATCAGAAGGCCCAAATTCTTTTATAAAAGCAATCAAATCAATCTGGCCTTATCAGTCTCATCAAGGTGAATAGGAACAGACTCATCAGTGAAAGTAGTCAAATCATATCTGTCTTGTCTAGTCTCAAAGTCTGCCTTCCGCTCTAGGGTGTCTATTGTGTAAATCCCGCGGATGTCATCAATGCATTTCTACAAACCAGAAGGGGGAACTCCAAGGTCTATGCTTTCCAATTCTTTCTCCTTGAAGAGGAATTCTTGGGTCTCAGTATCATCCATCATACAACAAGAATCTCTGATATTATCATCAAGGTCAAGGTCCTTAGGGTTGGCTAACATGGACACATTCTCGTGGGATGCAGGTCTCTGGTCAGTAATGGGTGTATTGATCAACACATCGCTCCCTACATCAGAACGGAAGCGAATCTCTCCAGATCCATAATCAATAACGGCTCTCGCAGAGGCGAGTAAAGGCCATCTTAGGATGATTGGAGGGTGCTTCACAGGGGTGGAGATCTCCATGGGCAATAAAACAAAATCAGAAGTGAATTTCATGCCCTGAATAAAGATGACAACTTTTCTAGAATACCCTTCGGCCTCTTGATAGATCCATCAGCAAATTGAACTATCATCCTAGTTTTCTTGAGAGGCCCAAGATGAAGAGAATGTACCATAGAGAAGGGTATTACATTGATTGACGAACCGACGTCAAGGAGAGTGTTATCACAAGAATAGTCAGATATGGAGCAACTCACAAGAGGTGTGGCAGTGTTCCCTTTCTTAAAATGCGGACGGTGAGAGATGGCGTAGGCAGTGGCCATGGTCAAGATGTGATGCTCAGATCTGCTTCTCTGCTTTCTCTTCTTGTGTTGAGGAGCAAATAAATGTGTCATGTCCTAATGAAGTGGGGCTTTAATGATCCCATGAAGGGTGGCCACCACTTCATGTTTAGTCAACATATTTTTTGAATTTTTGGACCTCCTCCATACAAGGGAGGAGATCAAAATCATCATATACACGAGGATTGTCAAGAGCTGTCTATACAATGGTATCCTCGGTGTCAAGGTTGGGACATGTGATGAATGACTGTGTGGGAAAATGATTTAACATGGGTGCCTTCTCCTTACAAAATGAATCAACAATGTGTCTCCCAAAATCTTTTTGGATTTTTAAAATTATCTCATTTTTGTATTTTGGGTGATTGCGAGCTCTCATGATTATCCTCAAGTGAATCCATATCCTCAAATAGTGGAGCAGCGTTCTGGCTCTCATTTATGTTAATAGATTGCTAATCCTTGAATTCATATGCTCCGTCATCTGGTTCAGTGTCTCAAGTGTGGAAATCATGAAAGGTGACTCCAAAATCCTAGGACGGGGAGAGTGGAATGAGGGTGGGTGAGACTCAGAGTCCGGCTCCTGAAATAATGGGTTAGGTGGATGTGCACAAAAATCAGGAGGAAAGTCCTCCTGGAAAAAGGAAGGTGGATCGAGTAGAGAGTGCGAGAAGTCCACGAAGATCGGATTAAAATAACTCTAGTTGACCATCTCCGAAACAAAAGACGAGATCAGGAGAGCACAAGGGTCAAGTCAAAAGATGTGGAGAAAAAGGCGCAAATGCGCAAAAGGATCTAATATGCACATAAGAAATCAAACACAAAACAATCCCCCAGTTCACCAACTCAATGCAATGTGAAGACCGTGAAGGTTCGGTCTATTATCTTGTCAATTTTTAGAATTCGGTGAGAATACAATCTATCAAAGCGGTTTAAGCGAGTTGTTAGGAACCTAATGCTCCCAAGAGACTATCCCAATCTCACAACTAGTTTTTCCCAGCCAGTATGGGTGCCGACCGTTTACCGGCTCCCAATCTTCCCACTCTGCTAAGGAAATCCTAGACCAATTACCGGCTACTCGGTGAAGTCCACACTGGAGAACAACTAATCACAAGACAGTAGTCTGAAGAGAGATTGGGTGTGGCTCTATCCTAGTGTATGGGTCGCTCTCTCACTGCAGATAAATCAAACAAGGAGGGGGTTACTATCCCCAGAACAATGATTTTTCCTTATGTTTATTTTAGGGTCAAGTGAGCTTAGCAATCCCTATTTTGGCAGTTGTCATTGGTTTAAATATTTTCATTGAATCGCCTACCGAGTGTCCAATTTCCTTTTTAACTTATGTGAGTGAAAACAAGGAAGGAGATCGGAATTGCCAATGTGCGATTAAACACTATGATGCATGCAGGGGTTAGAGATGTGTACCTTTTTGCCAGCACTCTACATGTAGGGTGATCCGCACAGAACTTAAATACAGAAAAACAAACTAACCTATATGCAAATGCAAGTGAACCGCCCTAATTAATAGCTTCTATTAATGGCAAGAACCAATTTAATTTGACTAAGTCCAATTACGCTCTATTATATAAGTACATAAATTCTTGTTTAGGGTGTTTGGACCTAATTAATTACATGGCTCAAGCAAATTAATTAAAGCAATAAATATGTAGCTCATGAAATCCGCGTGAAACAAAGAAAAATATGGTGGTGAAAACAAAACCGGTGAGGTCCCCCAAGTGCACCGGCACTTGGCGAAATAGACCCCGCAACAAATGAATGTTCATTTACACGGGTTCAAATGCTAGAAAAAAATAAATAAAAAAAGTCATTTTTTCTTGGTCTCCTTCAATTCTTCTTCTCCTCCTCTCATGCTATCCTGCGGCTCGGTGAAGAATCAAGCCGCCTCCGCTTCGCTTGGGTGCTTCGGCTCTCCTAGGATCGCCTCCTTCGCTCCGCGGGCCCTCACAAGAAAAAGAAAAGAGAGAATGTGTAATAAACACAATTATCAAATATGAGCAAGAAAAATGAAATAAATGCAGTGAATATGAACAATGGAATGAAAGTGGAAAAATATAAACAAATATTTACAACCAAGAATAGCAGATCAAAAGAGAAACCTAACTACCCTCGACGTACCTCCCCGGCAACGGCGCCATTTTGTTGATATGAGATTTTTGGGTTTTGAATATATTGATGTGAAAATAAATGCACAGTTGTTGTTGCACCCCAAAAATCCTGCAACAAACAGACATTTTTTTCATCTCAATTACAAGAGAATAATGAAGCGATAGAATTTTTTACTACTTATTTACCTGTATAGCAGCATGATCGAACTCATGGAGGCTACAATTCCTGAGGGTTATTCAAATAATCGATAACCAATTAAAAGAAAAAGAGAATCTCAAATGCAAACTATCTTGTTTTTTGTGAATTTTTTGTCTTTTTTGTCTTTTTTTAGTTTTTTATTTCTAAATTTTTATTTCTGATTTTCAAATTTTTAATGATATTTTGTTTTGCAATTTTTTATTTTTAATAATAAGGAATAATATGCACAAGGGAAGAAATATGCACACCACACTCTTTTTGTATTTCAAAATAGTCAGAAATATTCAGAAAATTATAGAGAAAATATTTTTGGGTTTTAAAGGCTTTGAAATGTTTTTTTTGGAATTTTTTTGTAGAATTTTCATATGTTTTTGTATTTTTCTAAAAACCAAACAGTGGCAAAAATGATAAACAGTGCACAACCTGGAGTAATTTACAACTTAAAAATATTTTAAGTGCCTAAAACTTTGGAGACTATTGTTGCTAAAATATAGACAAATATCTACAAACAGGAAGTGAAATCACGATTTTTGAATTTTTGTAGAATTTTTCTGTGATTTCTAAGATTTTTGATATTTTTCAATTTTTTGTATGTTGAAAAGATCTAATGCATGAAAATTGGATAGAAATTAAAATACAATAGAATTAAACTAATTTTATTTTTTGTAATTTTTAGAGCAATATTAAATTTTTATGAATTTTTGAATTCCAGGAAGAGAAAATGGCTATATTTTTGATTTTCTAATAATATCAAATGAAAATAAAATGCATTGAAATTTATATACTATGAAGAGGAATTCAGCAGAAGTATACCCACATTTTTGAAGAAATTTTATAGAAATGAAAATATTTATTTCAATGAAAAGAGCAAGTGAATTTTAAGTATGGAAATAAGGACGAAAATGTAAATATTCCAAGTTTTTGCATTGAGGAAATAATAGAAAGTAAATGAAGGGCTGAGGTGGCAATTTACCCAAAAAACACATGCAAAGCACGTGATTGGCTGTAGCAAGGGTTTCCTTGCAATTAGTAGAATCACTTGGTGTCCTCATGTAATTTTTCTAATAAACGCGTGCGCTGCACGTACTTGATGCTGGTGGGATTGATTTGTGATTTGTAAATACCCCAGGGGTGGCTTATGTAATTTGCCCAAAATTAGGGCTTGAATTGAGGTGCCTGTTCTTCGTTTAATCTTTTCACACGCACGGGGGAAGGGGGCGCTGCTGCCCTCGTTCTTCTTCCCCAAGCAAGCGGTGACGACGTCGCTATGGCGGCGAGTGGCACGGTTCACGAGGTTATTCCACGCGAAGGGCACTGTGGGGCTCGACGATTGGCTGTGCGGGAACTCCCTCTAGGTTGGCGCAGCTTCTGGATCACGATGGAGGGCAGGTGCACAAGTGATAGCTTCACGAAAGGCACTCCGCTCCAGGCGGAGGATATCTGCGGTTGGTGGGGAGATGCGACGGGGCAACACACGCCCCGTGGCTACACTGGCGATGGATGATGGACTGATCTGGGCAATGCGATGTTCAGGCTCTTGCGCAGGTGGCGGTTGGCTCGCGATCGAGATCTGGTGGCATGACTTAAATTCCTCTAGGATGGCAAGGCTGTGGATCGCAACCACGCCCAGGAGTGGTTGATGGCGGTGACGAGGTACTGCTACAGGCGACTGTGGCTCGCAGATGGCGATGAGGGGGTGATGATCTCGATGAATGGTGGCGGAGACGGGTGTCGGGCGCCGCTTGCAGGCTGGAGGGGCGGCGCCTGCCGCGACCTTTTTATATTAACAGAAATAGAGGGAAAATGATTTTTTAAATATTTTTTTAGAATTAGAAAATGTAAATATTTTTTTAAATTTTTATTTATATTTTTTTAAAATTGTAAAAAAATAGAACTTATTTCTTTGTGTTTTTTATTTATCCTACAAAACAAATGTTAGAAAGAAAAAATAGTTTTTTTATTTTTTATTTTTTATTTATAAACAAAATAGGATGCGAGCACGATGGCTCGATCCCTAAATCAAAATAGAAGACGTGAACGAGTGCAGTTCCGAGGACAATGGCGGATGGAACCGGATCTCCGACCACCATGCGTGGTCGGAGGTGAGAGATCGTGCGAGGTAGAACGGGTACGTGTAGAGATCGAGATGGAGATGAAAAACAAAATCGATGGCGACTCAAATCATGAAGGATTCTAAGATCTAAAGGAAATAAAATGATAGTGAAATAAAAAAACTTGAAAATTAATCTACGATTTACCTAGGTTAAAATAAGAGAAAAAGGATCTCACCTTGGAGCGGAAAAGACCGTGATCGCCTCGATGAAGGCCGACTTGATGTCATCGGACGGCTCGGAGGCTAGGCACCCTTTTGCGATATGATAGCTCTCCGAGATTAGGCTCCTCTCACCAAAGATTGATCAAGAGAAAATGAGGGAGGATGAGCCATATTAATAGAAAATAAAAGAAGTTGAAATTCAAAATTCAAAATGAGATAAAGATAAGGAAAGAAATTTGAAATGAGATAGAGATAAGAAAGGAATTAGTGTTAAAATTATTTACAAAATTAAATTTTTTATCACTATATTAAATTGAATAATAAATATTATTTTTTTATTTTTTGTGGTGGTTATTTAAGAATATCAACTATATACATATACTATATACATATGGTACATTATATACATACTTAAATAAGGAAATTAGTTTTTTTGTTTTAAAATTTTCATTTTTCAATTTTATTTTAAATAATTAGTAAAAATATTTACAAATACAATATGTACAAATAAATGGTAAAATTGCACAAACCACCCCAGAAAACTGACTTTTCAACCATAACTCCAAAAATTATGAAATCATAGCCATTTTAAAGATAATTTAATTTAGAATACAATGGAAGTGAGTTTGGTTCAATTTGAGTTCATATGGAGGTGAAATTGGTCTTCTAATCATCGCTTAATGACTTTTTCCCAAGTATGGTTGCTTTTATTCTATACATGATTTTATTTTACAAACATATTTATTATTTAGAAAACATTTTTATTTACAACTTTTATTTTGAAAATTATTTAATTTGAGGTCAAATTATGTATAAATAAAATAGTGTAAATATACAAATATTTACAACACATATTTTTTTGGATTTTCTGATTAAGGACCCTATCTCCCCTACTTTATTCCTGGTCGATCAAGTCAAGTCCTGACCTTCTCTCGGGGTTCGGGTCAGCCTGTATCTATTACATATATATAGTTTTCTTCTAATTTTTTTCTTTTCTTTATATTTCATTTATTTATTTGTTTATTTATTTAAGGTTAAAATAGTAATAAATGTGTAATATTTACACACAGATGCAAGTTAATAAGATTATGAAGTTAGTATTATATACAGGTGTTTTATAAGGGATTTAAGATAAAATAAATGAATAAAGATGATGAAATGCATATTCATTAGCAGTGCTCGCTGTCCTTTCACCACACGCCGACTTCACCGGACCTTGGCCTCCTACCTCGATCGCCTGCAGAACCGCTCCGCCGTCGCTCCACCCCGCCATCGCCTGCGTGAGTTCCTGCACGCCTGTTGCCGGGACCACAAAACAAAGCTCCATCTCCACCGCTCGTTCTCCGCCAGGGGCATCCAAGACCGGAGGTCGCATGTCGCCCTCTGCCTTCGCCGCCGTCACCACCGTCGGCCATCTTCAGCGCCAAGAGCCCACCGTCTTCCTTCCACCTCTGCGAAGCTCCCAGACTCCACCGACCAGGGCACCACTACATCGCCCTTGATACGCCTGAAGCTCCTCACCAATGACCACAACAACCGTCGCACATCCACCTAGAGAACCCACGTCACCATCACCTTCAGCTCCAGCCACGGTCGTGCCTCCTCCTGAGCACCACCGCCGCTAGCCACCTTTTCCATGCCTATACCACCGCCCTCCATCACCCCCTTTGTCTTGGGGAAGAAGAAGCTTGGGGCGCTGCCCCTACCCTTGGATTGAACGAAGAACAGATACACCTCAATTGAAAGCCCTAATTTTGGGGGCAAATTGCTTTTCTGCCCCTCAGAGGTTATTAAAATTATAAAGAGCCCCCGCCAGAGCCTGTCACACGCATCACACACCCATCATTGGGTAAATTGCGAATTTTCTCTACAAGATTATTTTCTTCAATCCTTCATTTCCAGACTTTAAATTGTATGTTTTTCTTGCTAGAATAAATGCTATTTGTGTTCAAAAAAATTCTCAAAAATTAAGTTATACTCTTGTTGTGTGCATATTCATTGTATAAAATTTTCATTGCATTTTATCATCATTTCATATTATTAAAAAATTTAAATCATTGCATATTTCCCTGTTTGAAATTCAAAAATTCATAAAAATTCAAATATTGCATAAAAAATTCTAAAAAAGTAGTTTTATTTTTGTGAATTTATTTTCTATGCAATTTTCATGGATTAATTATTTTAAAACCCCCAAAATTGTAAAATACTAAAAATCTTAAAAACATCATATAAAATTGTAGAAAAATAAAAAAATGTGATTTGAGTTTTTGTTTGTAGGTAATTTCCTCTAGTTTTTAAGAAAAATAATTGCTGCAATTTTTGATTTAATTTCACATTTTTAAATTATGAAATAATCTTGTGTGCTCAGTGTTTGCATTTTCTCATGTTTTTATTAATTTTTAAAATCTAATAAAAAATCTCTAAAAAATTATAAATAGTAAAAAATCTTAAAAACACAAAAAAGATTTTCTTTAGATATTTGAGCATTTTTTTATAATTGAAAAATCCAAAAAAAATTACATGAATTTGTTTTGGAAATCATATTTTTGAAAAGTAAAAAAAATTGCAAAAATTAAAATCATTAAAAATTTGAAAAACTTAAAATAAAAAATAGAAATAATATATATATAATAAAAGTTTCACAAAAATCAAGGTAGTTAGCAATTGAGATTCCTTTTTCCCTTATATGATTTTTTGTCGATTATTTGAATAACCCTCGGGAATTGTATCCTCCCCTGAGTTCGATCCTGTTTTCTATACAAGTTAATCAAATAGCAAAAATTTCTCTTGCTACATTTCTTTTGTGATTAATTTTAGCTTGAGAAATCAAAATAAATAAATTTATTTATTTGAGCCAAGAATTTTGGGGATTGCAACGACAACTTTATATCAATAATAATCACTCCTTGAAATTCTCGCTTAACAAAATGGTGCCGTTGCCGGGGAGGACAACATGGTAGTTAGGTTTCTCTTTTGACCTGCTATTCTTGGTTGTACATATTTGTTTATATTTTTTCCATATTTATTCCATTGTTCATATTCATTGAATTTAATTCATTTTTATTGCTTATTTTTTTAAAATTGTGTTTCTTACATATCTTTGTTTCCTTTTTCTTGTGAGGTCCCGCAGAGCGAAGGAGGTGATCCTAGGAGAGCCGAGGCACCCAAGCGAAGCAGAGGCGGCTTGATTCATCTTGAAGTCGCAGGAGAGCATGAGAGGAGGAGAAGAAGACTTTGAGAGAGACCATCATTTGAAGCATATACAGTTTTTTTATTTATTTTAGCATTTATTCATTCAAACTCTTGTAAAAGGACACTATATACCTTGTTTGCGGGGTATGTTTTTGCCAAGTACCGGTGCACTTGGGGGACCGCATCGGTTTTGTTTTCATCGCCTTTTTTTGGTTTGGATTTCGTGAGCCACCTATTGATTTCTTTATTAACTTGCTTGAGCCAGGTAATTAATTAGGTCCAAAGCCCTTAACAAGAATTTTTGTACCTATAGAGTAGAGCGTATTGGACTTAGTCAAATTAACTTGTTCTCGCCAGCTAATAGAAGATATTGCTAGGACGGTTCACTTGCATCATATAGGTTATTTTTTTTATGTATTTAAATTCTATGCGGATCTCCCTCCATGTAGAGTGCTAGCGACAAGGTATACATCTCTAACCCCTCCATGCATCAATGTATTTAATCGCGCATTGGTATTTCCGATCTCCTTCCTTGTTTTCACTCACATAAGCTAAAAAAGAAATTGGACACTCGGTAGGCGATTCGTTGAAAATATTCAAAACAAGTGACAACTGCCTAAAATTCGGGACTACTAAAGAAAACACGACCCTAAAATAAACGTAAGGAAAAATCATTATTTTGGGGAGAGTAACCCCCTCCTTATTTGATTTATCTGTAGTGAGGAGCGACCCGCTGTTACGACCCCAATTTCCAGGCCGTCGGATACTCCCATATCCAATTCTGGTTACTCAGCAATAATTTATTCATCAATCACAACTAACATTCATAAACAAACTGTAATTAAAAATACTCAGAAGGAAGTATTTCAACACTTTTCCATTCACAAAGTAAAGTTCACAAGATACATTATCCCACTATAATCATTTACATGTACATCAGAGTGGAAGGAAACAAACAAAAAGATTACTAACTACCTTATATAATAAAGATACTGTGGTTGGCCGGATGACTATGTTAGTTGGCTGGATTATTAATGTCCTTGTGATGGCTCACCGACACCTGTAGGGTTTTCCATAAATCATAGGATAACAATTAACGAATGCTAAGCAACGAAGAAGAGAAAAGTAAACAAATGGTGTAATTTTTCAAAACATGTTATCAAAAAAAATTTCATTCCTTCTCATTAATTTAAGTCCTATTCCTTTCTATTCCACGTTAGGGATTAGTTCAAGGAATTACCTCACCACTTTATGGACTCCGAAGCTGTGGATACTTCGGGATTGGAGATTGCGTTGATCCAGTAAGCTTATGCCGCCGCACGTCGCCTCAACAAATCCTCCAATACTACCTCGACAATTTCCTTTTCTTTTATTAATCAGGGTCTCAAACCCTCAGCTTGGCAAACAAAGGAGAACACCATCCTCAAGGATCCGGTTGCTTAAAACCTCAAACTAACCTTTAATCACATAACCTAGCGGCTTCAAATACATGTTATCGTGACCCAGCCACTATTGAACAACCCGTGCCTCCACATGGCACGATCACATCTTCCGTCGTTCAACCCAAATATATTGGCTCCCGGTACCATGCGTTGCAAATCATTTATTTTGTGCACACTTATCATAATAGGGCAACTGTGTACCATCTAGGTAGGGCAACGCCAATACGGGTTTCTTCCGACAAACCTACAAGTTCCATGTCCGACCTGTAGTTCTACTCCCAGTCATTTCTTAACGTAACACACAATCCTTTTCAGGATCCAACTCAAAACACATCAATTCCCATGATGTAAATCTTCCGTTAAGCCTTAGATTAGCATAACCATAAATACTGAGTATAGACTTACACATATATTAATTCATATATTTATATACTCATAGTTACACTCTTTTTAACTTCCAAACCCTAACTTTCCAAACTACTGCATCCGTTCGATCCTTAGACCTTATTTTAGTTGAAATCGCAAAGCAACTTCTCACACTTTTTCAAAAATAGCCAAATTAGGGTTCTTTGTAGCAAGGAGCATAAATACAAAAACCTCAACGATCTCTTATGAAAACGCAACAGCAAAAGGAAGGATTTTGTTACCTAATCGAGCTCTCTCTCATGTATGCAGTGCTTTATCGTGTTTCATTTTTAGAAAGGATGATTTAAGGCTCCTGAACTGATCAAATTTCATTTTTATATCAGAAACGCTATGAACTTGCCAAGAACGCGAAGAATGAACGAAGAACACGAAGAACACACGAAGAACACGAAGAATGCGAAGAACATATTTTCTCTTGAAATTTCAGCAGATCTTCCCCTTATAGGAAAATTTCGGCAGAGTTTCCCCTTATATCGGGACATATTTCTCGAAAAATTTTGGCAGAGTTTCCCCTTATATTGGGACATATTTCTCGGAAAATTTCAGTAGAGTTTTGCCTTATATTGGGATATATTTCAAAAATAACAACGAAAAGAGTTTCCTCTATAAGATCAATCGGGAGGAAAACAACAATGAAACTGAAAGAATATAATCAAACTGCAAGCAATGGAGAATCGATAGATACCACGTGTCTTAGGTGAGTGAATGTGTGACGAATCACAGGGTTCACTGACGTGCATAGCCACCCATACCTAAGTAGGGTATTACACAGATTTCTCCATTAAAATAACTATAAAAGCGAAAAAAAACAATAAGCAATGGAGAATTGGTAGACACCACACGTTTTAGGTCAGTGAAAGTGTGACGAATCATAGGGTTCACTAACGTGCATAGCTACCTGCACTAAGGATGGTGTTACATAGATTTCTCCTCGAACCACAACAGAAAACGAATCGGAAAGAAAGATGAATCGAAAACAAAGCTTGGAAGAAAAGAGGATGAATCGAAAACCTAGCTTACGAAGCAAACAAAGAGAGGATCATACCTTCCTCCTCCTCGTTCTCCCGGCAGCGCTTCGCTAGCGCTCCTTCCCTGCTCCCGACCTCTCAACCCTAGCACTTGGGGTGGTGGTGGTAGTGGAAATCGTAGAGAATGAATGGGTGGGAGGGGAGGTATTTATATGCTCCAGAAAACCGCTAATCATGGTTTAGACCTTAACCGCGGTTAGCAGCCCATGGTTTTGGCCCCATGGTTTTGGATGAAACTTATCTGAAACTTAGGGCTTAAGTTAGAACATTCCAGAGGATTTTAGATTCGCTAATGATGATTAATTAATGCTAATCATGATTAACCTTCACTAATCACGATTTAACTTTCGTGACTTGTGCTTATCTTTCGCTAACTATTGATTAGTGTTCGCTAATAGTCATTAACGATTTTCAATCCGTCATTAGTTTCTTTAATCATGCTTAATTAGTCTTAATGATAGTCATTACGGGCTAATGACATTTTAAACCTCCTTACTTCTCTTTCTTCCGAAAATCATAATAAATCGAAACAAAGTCCGATTCACATGAAAGAAATTCTGTTGGTTTCCTCTTGACGAGCCGAATCTTATTATATAGGATCCAGGAGATGCCAAGTTCAAGGCTTTACAATTATAACAATCTTAAAGGAAGTATCGTCCTCGAGACTAGAAATGCAGGTATAACAACCTTAAAGAGGATTGAAACCATAACAATCTTAAAGAGAATGAATGCCATTTCATTTATAATAAAGATATACACAATACATAGTGTTATCATTCAAACAAGTACGAGTATTTTTCTCTCACTGTTACCTCAGGTTCCCATGTGGCTTCTTCAAACTCTTGGTTGTGCCACAACACTTTAACTAGAGGCACCTCTTTATTCCTCAACCTCTTGATATCCCTGTCTAGTATTTGCACATGTATTTCTAGGTATGTCAAGTCTGGCTCAACATGCAGATCATCGTAGTTTATCTTATGCTCGAGATCCTTAATATACTTTCTCTGATTTGATACATGAAAAAACATCATGTATTGCCGAAAGATGTGGAGGAAGTGCAAGTCTATATGTGACTTTCCCAATCCGCTGAATAATTTCAAAGAGACCGACGAACCTGGGTGCCAACTTCTCACGCAAGCCAAACCTCTGAACTCCCTTCGTAGGCGACACTTTGAGAAATATAAAGTCGCCTACCTCAAACTCAAGGTCTCTTCACCTGGTATCACTATAGCTTTTCTGGCGATTCTGGGCAATTAGTAGTCTTTTTCGAGCAAGCTCTACAACTTCCTATGTCTCCTAGAGTCTATCTGAATCGTAAAGGTTCTTTATCTCGATGTCTTGCCAACACAAAGGAGTAGTACACCTACGCCCATATAGTGCTTCAAATGGTGCCATGCAAGTACTTGTATGGTAACTATTGTTGTAGGTGAATTATGCAAGAGGCAAATGTTTAATCCATGATCCCTTCCATTCTAAGGCACACTCTCGTAGCATATCGTCTAGTGTCTGAATCGTATGTTCTGACTGACCGTTTGTTTATGGATGATATGTTGTGCTCAGGCATAGTTGTGTACCTAAGGCTTTCATGAAGTTCTCCCAGTAATGTGAGGTGAATCGTGAATCTTGATCGGAAACTACTTCCTTTGGGATACCATGGAGGCGGATCACATGTGTAATATATAACTCAGCAAGCTGATCTAGAGTGGAAGATAAGCTTATTGGAATAAAGTGTTCTACCTTGATCAGATGATCTATTATAACCCATATACTATCTTTACCACCAGTCGTCTGAGGTAAGCTTGTAACGAAGTCCATGGAAATGCTTTCCCATTTTCATTCAGGTATAGGGAGGGGTTGTAACAATCCTATTGGTTTTTGGTGTGAAGCTTTTACCTGCTGGTAGGTAAAACATGAATTCACAAACTCAGCAACATCCTTCTTCATTCATGGCCACCAAAAGTTTGAACGAAGATCCTTATACATCTTCGTAATTCCTGGATGAATAGATAATCTTGAGCAGTGTGCTTTGCTTAAGATATCTTTCCTCAATTCAGGTGTATTTGGTACACAAACTCTATGATGGTTATACAATATCCTAGCTTGTACATGGAATCCCTCTATCTCATTCAGCTCAAGTTGTTGTCTCAAGTCTTTAAGGTATGAATCATCTTCTTGTCCTTTCTTTATTCTATCCCAGATCTCTGGTTTGTATTGGTGAGGAATAGTTATACTATCGGCACTACTATCAAATGGTTTCCATTCACTTAACATTGATAGTATACCCAGAAGTGGATAGCACTCACCAACCCACGTAAATAAGTTCTTCTGCTAAGGGCATCTGCTACGACATTCCCTTTACCGGGGTGGTAGGAGATGGTGCAATCTTAGTACTTCAATAACTCTAGTCATCATCTCTGTCTCATATTGAGCTCCTTCTGATCAAATAGATATTTCAAGCTTTTATGATCGGTGAAAATTTCAAAAGTAATACCATAGAGGTAGTGTCTCCATATCTTTAAAGTGAAGACTACAACGACTAGTTCAAGGTCATGTGTCAAGTAGTTCCTCTCATGTGTCCTGAGCTGTCGTGATGCATAAGCAACTACTTTACCATGTTGCATAAGAACTGCCCCAAGTCCTTCTTTAGATGCATCAGTGTACACTGTAAACCCTTCACTCCCAGAGGGTAGAGTAGGGATAGGTGCAGATGTTAGACATCCTTTCAGTGTCTGAAAATGAGTTTCGCATGCGTCCGACCATATGAATGGAACTTCCTTCTGAGTCAGCCTAGTCATTGGCAATGCCATTCGTGAAAAGTCCTTCACAAATCTTCTATAATACCCAGCTAGATGCAAAAAAGATCATATTTCTGTGATAGTCTTCGGGCGTTCCCAACTTATCACCGCACTAACCTTTGCAGGATCAACTGATATACCTTTCTCAGAGATAACATGGCCTAAGAAGGATACTTCAAATAGCCAAAAGTCACATTTGCTATATTTAGCATACAATTTGTTCTTCCTTAGTGTTTCGAGTACCTACCTGAGATGGTGTTCATGTTGGTACTTATCCTTGGAGTAAATAAGCACGTCATCAATGAAGACTACTACAAAGTGGTCTAGGAACTCCCTGAATACTCGATTCATGAGATCCATGAAGGCTGCTAGGGCATTTGTCAGTCCAAAAGGCAGAACTAAAAATTCATATTGCCCATATCTTGTTCGAAAAGCTGTCTTGGGAATATCTGTATCTTTAATTTTCAACTAATGGTATCCAGATCTTAAATCAATCTTGGAATACATAGTCGAACTCTGTAACTGGTCAAAGAGATCATCTATTCTTGGTAGGGGATACTTATTCTTTATTATCCTCTTGTTTAGCTATCTATAGTTAATACACAACCACATCAACCCATCCTTCTTCCTTACAAACAAAATAGGTGCACCCCATGGTGAAGTACTAGGACGATTGAAGCCTTTATCTAACAACACCTTTAACTCTCATAACTCAGCTGATGCCATCCTATATGGATGGATAGAGATAGGCTGAGTATCAGGTATGAGAGAGATTTCAAATTCAATCTCTCGCTCAGGTGGTAATTCAGGTAGTTCCTCTGGAAATACATCGGGAAACTCGCACACTATAAGCACATCTTCCATCATTCTATCTGAC
This sequence comes from Ottelia alismoides, assembly GCA_037367405.1. Taxonomy (NCBI): domain Eukaryota; kingdom Viridiplantae; phylum Streptophyta; class Magnoliopsida; order Alismatales; family Hydrocharitaceae; genus Ottelia; species Ottelia alismoides. The sequence continues at coordinate 372,694 of JAZKJV010008276.1, read as the reverse complement.
ACTGATGCAGTGGTTACACAGGCTAAATAACCTTGGCACCCTTGTTCTAACATTTGTTGTGCCTTCAGAGTTGAGATGTATTTGACATTATCATTGGATGTCTTTCCACTGAAACGGAACTCTATCGAGTTAGGAAGGTGAAATGTTACTGTCTTCTGAAAACAATCAAGACATGCATGATGCCTTTCTATCCAGTCCATCCCCAGGATGAGATCAAAGTCCTCCATTTAGATTAGTAGTATTGAAACATGTAACTGATGTCCTACTATCAGTACTATACAATTATCTAGGATTTCTCAGATTATAAATACTTGTCCTCCTGGTCCCTTGATCAGATAGGATTGTTGTACTTCTACTGGTATCTTACCCAAAGTGGGTACTAACCGTCGAGCAATAAATGAATGTGAAGCACCAGAATCAAATAAGGCATGTACTGAAAAGCCATGAATAGTAACAATACCTTATACGACCGTACCTGAATTGTAGGATTGTTCTTCAGTAATTGCATTGAGCTGGCCATTAGGAATAGGCAAGCTAGAACCTGCAACATTTTGTGGTGGTTGCTGTGTAGGAGACGCTCCTTCTGAGCCACGACCTCTACCCTGTCTTCCTCCGCGTGTTGCTCCATTGCTCGAGGTGGATGTTATATTGTTAATTGGAATTGTTTTAAACCCCGAACCTCTCAACTTCGGACAGTCTTTCTTTATGTGGCCTTCCTGATGACAGTAATAACACACACATGCTCCTGTTTGAGCTGAAGACCCGGCCACAGAGGTACTAGCTCCTGCTGCTGAGTCGCGAGGATATGGTGGAGGTCTAGAGAAACCCCTTCTTCCAGATAGTTCCTGGCCCAAGGTTTGTGGCGAGCTTATATAGACCCAACTGGATGATAACGATTGTCTCTTCGGTTATAATTCACCTCACGTTTGGATGGTCCACCAATAAAGTGGAAGCTTCTCCTTTGGCAGTTTTCATCCCTCTCTATCTCAATACTAGAGGCGATGTCCATGGCTTCATCTACAGTGGTGGCTCTAAAACCTGCAAGTTTCTCTCTCAAATCTCCCTAAAGACCGCTAACAAATTTGGTAAGACACTCTTGTGGTGAAGCTTCTAGAGTTGGGGAGTAATGTAGCAGCTCTGTAAAGTGAATACGATAATCTCGTACATTCTTGGATCCTTGGGTCAAAGAAGCCAACTCTCTCCTCTTCAATTCTTCCCAATGGGAGGGACAAAAGTGAGCTCGGAACCTCTCTTTAAAAACATCCCATGGAACATGATCTATAAACTCCTTGGAAATGGCTCTCCACCATCGTCTTACATAGTCTGCTAGGGATTAATCAGCGAAGTGCACCCAAGTGTCTGCTGGTGCGTGTATTATTCTCAACATCCTGCTGACGTCATCAAGCCATAGTTCTGCCTCAGTAGGTGTCTCTATGCCTTTAAATAGAGAAATCTTTCCCTTTCGGTAATTGTCTAGTAATGTTTGGTGTCTAAGAAGGGCCTTCTGCATTGCACCCTCAGCTGGGGTAGGAGCAAATTCAGTTGAAGGATGGTAACTAGATTCTTCCTCAGAAAGACGAACAAAACCTTCAATCCTAGCATCCACAGGTCTGGATTCCTCAGGTCTATCAGCTTGTGCATTGAGCCTCTCCTCTAACGCTTGCTGCTTTTGCCCCATTTCTTGCAGCATTGTCATCATAATCGCTAATTTCCTAGACACGACTTGGCCTGCCATAATCCTAGATGAGTTAAGGAAAAAGGTCATATCCTATACGTTTTAGCATGATGTACATAAGGGACAATAACTTGTGAATGGTACTACAATCACTAATTAAGATCAAAGGATCTTAAGACCACTTTAGTTTCTGAATACTGCTCATAGTTATTAATATTGAATAAATTACTGGAATAACCGGGCTCTTATACCAATCTGTCACGACCCCAATTTCCAGGCCGTCGGATACTCCCATATCCGGATCTGGTTACTCAGCATTAATTTATTCAGCAAGCACAACTAACATTCAGATATAGATTGCAATTAAAAATACTCAGAAGGAAGTATTTCAACACTATTCCATTCACAAAGTAAAGTTCACATGATACATTATCCCACTATAATCATTTACATGTACATCAGCTGGAAGGAAACACACAAAAAGATTACTAACTACCTTACAGAATAAAGATACTGCGGCTGGCCGGATGACTATGTTAGTTGGCTGGATTATTAATGTCCTTGCGATGGCTCATCGACACCTGTTGGATTTTCTATAAACCATATCATAACGATTAGCGAATGCTAAGCAACGAAGAAGAGAAAAGCAAACAACTAGTGTAATTTTTAAAACAAGTTATCACAAAAAATTTCATTCCTTCTCATTAATTTAAGTCCTATTCCTTTCTATTCCACATCAGTGATTAGTCCAAGGAATTACCTCACCACTATATGGACTCTGAAGCTGTGGACACTTCAGGATTGGAGATTGTGTTGATATAGTAAACTTATGCCTCCGCACGTCGCCTCAACCAATCCTCCAATACTACCCTGACAGTTTCCTTTTCTTTTATTAATCAGGGTCTCAAACCCTCATCCTGGCAAACAAAGGAGAACACCGTCCTCGAGGATTCGATTGCTTAAAACCTTAGGCAAACCTTTAATCACGTAACCTAGCAGCTTTAAATACATGTTATCGTGACCCAGCTGCTACTGAACCACCCGTGCCTCCACATGGCACGACCACATCTTCCGTAGTTCAACCCGAATATATTAGCTCCCGGTACCACGCGTTGCAAATCATTCATTTCTTGCGCATTTATCATAACAGGGCAACCGTGTACCACCTAGGTAGGGTAATGCCAATACGGGTTCCTTTCGACAAACCTACGGGTTGCATGTCCGACCTGTAGTTCTACTCCCAGTCATTTCTTAACGTAACACATAATTCTTTTCAGGATCTAACTCAAAACACATCAATTCCCATGATGTAAATCTTCCGTTAAGCCTTAGATTAGCATAGCCATAAATACTGAGTATAGACTTACACATATATTAATTCATATACATTCTTTTTAACTTCCAAATCCTAACTTTCCAAACCGCTGCATCCATTCGATCCTTAGACCTTATTTTAGCTGAAATCATAAAGTAACTTTTCACACTTTTTCAAAAATATGCAAATTAGGGTTCTTTGTAGCAAGGAGCATGAATACAAAAACCTCAACGATCTCATATGAAAACCCAACTGCAAAAGGAAGGATTTCATTACCTAATCGATCTCTCTCACATATGCAGTGCTTTATCATTTTTCGTTTTCAGAAAGGATGATTTAAGGCTCCTGAAATGATCGAATTTCGTTTTCGTATAAAAAACTCTAAGAATGTGCCAAGAACGTGAAGAACAAACGAAGAACTCAAAGAACACACGAAGAACATGAAGAACATATTTTCTCTTGTAATTTCAGCAGAGCTTCCCCTTATACGGGGTGAAATTTGTCGGAAAATTTCGGCAGCGTTTCCCCTTGTATCAGGATATATTTCTTGGAAAATTTTGGTAGAGTTTCCCCTTATATCGGGACATATTTCTCGGAAATTTTTGGCAAAGTTTCCCCTTATATCGGGATATATTTCAAGAATAACAACGAAAAAAGTTCCCTCTATAAAATCAATCGAGAGGAAAACAACAATGAAACTGAAAGAATATAACCAAACTGCAAGCAATGGAGAATCGGTAGACACCACATGTCTTAGGTGAGTGAATGTGTGACGAGTCACAGTGTTCACTGACGTGCATAGCCGCCCGTAACTAAGTAGGGTATTACATAGATTTCTCCTTCGAAATAACTATAAAAGCAGAAAAGAAAGAACAATAAGAAATGGAGAACCTGTAGACACCACGCATCTTAGGTGAGTGAAAGTGTGACGAATCATAGGGTTCACTGACGTGCATAGCCGCCCGCACCTAAGTAGGGTGTTACACAAATTTCTCCTTGAACCACAACAGAAAATGAATCGGAAAGAAAGATGAATCGAAAACAAAGCTTGAAAGAAAAGAGGATGAATTGAAAACCTAGCTTACGAAGAAAACTAAGAGAGAATCATACCTTCCTCCTCTTCGTTCTCCCAACAGCTTCGCTAGCGCTCCTTCCCTGCCTCCCACTCCTTCTCCCAACCTCTCAACCCTAGCCCTTGGGGTGGTGGTAGTAGTGGAAATCGTAGATAATGAATGGGTGGGGGGGAGGGGTATTTATAGGCTCCAGAAAATCGCTAACCATGGTTAGAAAACCATGGTTTAGACCTTAACCGCAATTAGCGGCTCATGATTTTGGCCGAAACTTATCTGAAACTTAGGGCTTAAGTTAGAACATTCCAGAGGATTCTAGATTCGCTAATGACGCTTAATTAATGTTAATCATGATTAACCTTCACTAATTACGATTTAACTTTTGTGCCTTACGTTTATCTTTTGCTAACTATTGATTAGTGTTCGCTAATGGTCATTATCGGTTTTCAATTCCTCATTAGTTTCTTTAATCATGCTTAATTAGTCTTAATGACAGTCATACGAGCTAATGACATTTTAAACCTCCTTACTTCTCTTTCTTCTGAAAATCATAACAAATCGAAACAAAGTCCGATTCACACGAAACAAATTCCATTGGTTTCCTCTTGATGAGCTGGATCTTATTATATAGGATCCAAGAGATGCCAAGTTCAAGGCTTTACACCCGCACACTAGGATAGAGCCACGCCCGAACTCTCTTCAGACTACTATCTTGTGATTAGTTGTTCTCCAGTGAGGACTTCATAGGGTAGCCGGTAATCTGTCCGGGACTTCCTTAGCAGAGTGGGCAGATCGGATAACCGTTAAACGGTCCGCACCCATACTGGCTGGGAAAAACTAATTGTGAGATTGGGACAGTCTCTTGGGAGCATTGGGTTCCTAATAGCTCGCTTAACCGCTCTAATAGATTGATTTCTCACCAAACTCTAAAAATTGACAAGATTAAGAGACCGAGCTTTCACGGCCTTCACTGAGTTGAGTAGGTGAATTGAGGGGTATGTTTTGCTTTATGTATATTGTTTGTGATTGATTGTATGCATACTCGATCCTTCCGCACATTTGCGCCTTTTTTCTTTGCATAGCTTGAGTTGTCTATCGTGATCCCTTGCACCCTCCAGCCGGTCCACCTCCCTTTTTCCAGGAAGACTTTCCTCCTGATTTTTGTATATATCTGCTTAACCCATTATTTCAGGAATCGGACTTTGATTTTCACCCACCCTCATTCCACTCACACAATCCTGGGATTTTGGAGTCACCTTTCATGATGTCCACACTTGAAACTCCGAACCAGATGATGGAGCATATGAATTAGAGGATTAGAAATCTATTTAACTTAAATAAGGGCCAGAATGTTGCTCCACTATTTGAGGATATGGATTCACGTGAGGATCATGAGAGCTTGAAATCGCCCAAAACACAAAAAAATGAGAAATTTTTAAAAATTCAAAAAGATTTCGGGAGACACATTGTTAATTCATTTTGTGAGGAGAGGGCACTCATGCCAAACCATTTTCCCACACATTCATTCACCACATGCCAACTTTGACCCCAAGGATGCTACTGTATAGATTGCTCTTGGCAATCCTCGTGTATATGCTGATTCTGATATCCACTTGTATGGAGGAGGTCCAAAAATTCAAAAAAATGTTGACTGAATCTGAAGTGGTGGCCACCATTCACGAGATCATTAAAGCCCCACTTCACCAGGCCATGACCCATTTATCTGCTCCTCAACACAAGAAGAGAAAGCAAAGGAGCAAATCTGAGCGTCACATTTTGACCATGGCCACTTCCCATGCCATCTCTCACCTTCCACATTCTAAGAAAGGAAACACTGCCACACCTCTTGTGAGTTGCTCCATCTCTAACTATTCTTGTGATAACACTCTCCTTAACGGTGATGCACCAATCAATATAATACCCTTCTCTTTGGTACAATCTCTTTATCTTGGGCCTCTCAAGAAAACCAGAATGATAATTCAATTTTCTGATGGATCTATCAAGAGGCTAAAGGGTATTCTAGAAAATGCTGTCATTCTCATTCAGGGCATGAACTTCACTTCTGATTTCGTCGTATTACCCATGGAGACCTCCATCCCTGTGGAGCACCCTCCAATCATCTTGGGACGACCTTTCCTCACCTCTGCGAGAGCCGTTATTGATTATGGATAAGGAGATATTCGATTTCGTTCTGATGTAGGGAGCGATGTGTTGATAACTACACCCATTACTGACCAGAGACCTGCATCTCATGAGAGTGTGCCTGTGTTAGCCAACCCCAAGGACCTTGACCTTGACGATAATATCAGATATTCTTGCTATTTGTTGGATGATACTGAGACCCAATAATTCCTCTTCAAGGAGGAAGAATTGGAAAGCATAGACCTTGGAGTTTCCCCTTCTAGTACGTGGAGATGCATTGATGACATCCATGGGATTTACACAATAGCCACCCTAGAGCGGAAGGCAAACTTTGAGATAGATAAGGAGAACATGATTTGACTACTTCCACTAATGAGTCCATTTCAATTCACCTTGATTTAGATGAGACTGCTAAGGCCAAATTTGATTTGATCGCTTTTATAAAGGAATTTGGGCCTTTTGATGAAGATGATGATCCAATAGAGGCTCGTCAGGCTGGAATTGATCTTACTTTTTCTGATAATGAGTTCAAGCCTTTTTACGTTGATATTCGCAAGACTTCCCAGGCAGGACATGACCACACTACTTCCACTGACCGGTTCGTTCCTGAACATGCTAAAACCACTTAGGATACATTCTTGGTCGATCCTGATTAATTTGTGTCTAATGTTGACCCCAATGTCAACCTACACCTTATCAGATCCATTCCTCAGCGATCTCGCAAGAAGGTCCGCTTTCGACCTTCTTGACGTTTGTACATCCATTCCTCTTGTATATCCTTTCGTTTCATTCTTTCTTCTCTCGTTTTATCATCCACCCCTTTCCGTGTGTGTATATGCTATACTTAGGATGTGCTTTATCCTAAGTATGGGGAGTTGAATGATTTGTGTTTCTCATATTCGTCCTGTTCATCACTCATGTTGTTGCTTATACTTAGGGATACTCTACCCTAAGTATAGGGGGAGTGTTGTTGTTCATATCGTCTCTTTTGTGTTTTTATTCTTCTGTTCTCTCGATTGGCCCCCAACTTATTGATATTCTATACTTAGGGCTATTCTACCCTAAGTATGGGGGGCAAGTTGAGCCGTTGAGTCTGTACATTCTCTTCATCGATTTTTCCTTTTGTATAGTCTTCTATACTTAGGATTACTTGATCCTAAGTATGGGGGGATCACCGACGTCTATTCTTTTCATCTTTTCTTTTACGTCGTCGTAGCATGATGAGCGAATCTGAGCGACTAAGGTAAAGGAGCTAATCAGTCGTTGTGACCTCAATCACTCAGCTAGGCTCAATCAAGAAGATTAGACCACCAAGATAGATAAAATCGATCAAAAATAAGCTAGCGGTCTCGCTATTTATTTAACATGGTATAGCGACCAGGGTCGAACACAAGGAGCACGGGTTGGCCTCTCGGCCTACGAAGTAGTCAAAGAGAGAATTAAAAAGAAGAAGAAAATATTTTTGGTGGTTTTTAATTGTTTTATATTTTTATTGGATTTTTAATGTGTAAGAAAAAAATTAAAAGCTAATAAACTACTCACTTCAACAATTTATTAAATACACTAAAAATCAACCAAAAATTCAAATAAAAATATTTTTATGTGTTTTACAATTTTTAGTGTTTTTGGTGAATTTTTGAGAATTTTCTGAGATTTATTTAATTTTCTAAAAATCAAAAAGTGACTAAAACAGTAGGTACTGTCCAGCCGAGCTAAAAGGGCCTAGATAAAATATCTAAAGGCTCCAAATTAGCTGGGAGGTAATTTTCCTGTAAAGAGAATAAAACAAGGAAAATTTAGGCACCAATTTTATTGTTTTTGGATTTTTAATTGATTTACTAGAATTTTAAAAGATTTTGAGTGTTTTTCAATTTTTAGTGATTTTCAGCAATGAAAAATAGCCAAAATTGGCTAGAAAATCAAAGACAACAAAATAGATAGTAGACAATATTTTTGTAATTTTTAGACACTATTTAATATTTTTTGTGATTTTTAAAGTTAGACAGTGAATAAAATAGATGTTTTTGAATTTTTAAAAATATCAAACGAAAACAAAAATGTCCTAAAAAAACCTCGAAAATTTTACACTATGGCAGGAGCCATGTATCCAATTTTCGTTGGATTTGGAGGTATTTTGCTATTTTATTCAAAAATAAAGAGGGGGCACAGTGCATAGGGACCAAAGTGCAAATACCCGAAAGTCTGGGGGGTCTAGTGCAATTAACCCAACAAAACACGTGCTACGCGCGTGCCTGGGGCACTCAGGGACCCAAATGTAAGAAAAATAAGTTCCAAGGGCTTATTGGTAACAGGTACCAAAAGTCCAGGGACCTATTCGCAAAATACCCAAAAATATCCGCACATGCTCAAATGTATCACGCACAGGGGTATAAATGCAAATAATTAAAAACTTTCATTCAATTGATAACATACAGAACTACAGGGTAGATATTGTAAGAATCCCAGAAGATCACGTGTCGATGCACGTGTCAGACCACACACAGGGGCATACTAGTAAATAAATGCAAGCACAAGGGTCTCTATGCAAATATCCCAAAAACTAAACAACTATACTAACCAATTACAGGACTAAACGCGAAACGAAATAAACAGAAGGGCCTAAGGGTAATTTACCCTTTATTAATGGAGCGGCTGGATGGATGCCACGTGTAGCATCTAACGGTGGCGAACGACAGGGGCTCCAAAGCCACGCTCCTCGGGGTGATCCAACGGAGGGGATAGTCCACGTGGTGCATCAGACGGTGTAGGGCGCAGGTGGCTAACCCTCGAGCATCGGACGGTCCAGATCTCTCCTCCTCAGATCGAACGGTGACTGCTGCTCCTGCACAGACGACCCAGATGCAAACTGGAGCTGGAGGGCTGATCGGACGGCGGCTGAAGGTCGAGGAAGAACAGGTGGCCGGCGAAGTTCGCCGGCCCAGTGCGTGCGCTCCTGACCTCCCCTGCTGCGCCTGAAGATCGGAGAAGCTCCGGCGTGGTGTTGCGCAGCTGCTGATGGCCTCCGATGGCCCAGCCGAGCTCTGGGGAGCTCCGGCGAGGTCGGCAGAGGCGAGGCTCCTGGCCTGAATGACCCAAGCCCTCAGATGGACTTGGTAGTACCTGCAAAGATGACCAAGAGACTTGCGGGTCGAGGGAAAACTGCCTCGACCCGGTTAGGCGGAGTGACGGTGAACGATGGGGCGATATGGGCGAGCTCCGGCGAAGGGGGGCCGGTGGAGCTCGAATCCCAGCTCCTGTGCGAGCTGGGTTGTATGGGGATATGGAGAAGGTGCGCGGGAAGGAGGCGAGGGCGATGGTGAAGCCCGATGATCGATTGGGGGTCGGTCGTGGACGGAATCGGCGAAACACGGCGGAGCGACGATTTGGGCGTAATGGAAAATCAAAGGAAAATAAGGATCTAAGGGACTACCTGGGTGGACGAGGAGACTGGGGATGAGCTAAGGATGCTCTTGGTCTTCGCCTCGAGGAGCGTCTCCCTCCGAGGCTCGATCTCCAGCTGGTGGCGGAGCAATGGCGGCGAAGCTCGCCGGATCAGTGGTCACGCTCCCTCTCCTCGCTTCAACAGCACCGGACGCGAGCTGTCACTCTCACAAGAACGCTGGAGCTCACAGGGGGTGGAATCGAATGGACAAAGATGAGATTCGAGGTGGCGGAGCTCGAGCTAAATATGGGCGCGGGTCCGGCTAGAAGAGGTCGGGTAGGGTGATCGAGCGCGCGGATCCCGATGTGAATACCCCGGCGAGGGTCTCGGATGTAGCATTAAGGAGTCGGACCCGGGGTTTAGGTGGTAGGCGATCGGGTTTAGCGGGGAAAAATCCGAGAAGATGGGTACCTGCTAAGGACCCGTGTGAAGTGGTCCTGGGGGGGGGGGGGGGGGGTAGTTGACCGGGCGGTCAACAATCCCCAGGACCAATGAGAAAAGGCCACGTGGCTGGATTTTGAAAATGAATTTAAGGGTAGCAAATGGCCGAATTAGTGAAAACTTAAAACATGAAATATTTTTATTTTATTTTTTTCTATTTTATAGTGATTTTTAATTAATTTTTCAAAGTAAAAATAAGGTATATACATAGTAGGGTTGGATATAGGTATATGTACACAATATATAGGATTTTTATTTTTGATTTTTTATTTCTTATTTTTGTATAATTTTATTCCTATTTTATATTTTATTTATATTATAAAATAAGGAATAAAAAGATATTTTTATTTTATTTTAATTATTTATATACGTAGGTGAAATAAATACATATATACATTTATATACATGGTATATTTACAATATATTTTTGTGTATTTAATTTTGTTATTTTTATTTTGTTTTTGTTTTAATTGTTTTTATTTTATTTATTTACACTATATAATATAGGATATTTACAAGAATTTTGGAAATTAATTTTATTTATTTATAAGGCTAAATAAATATAAAGGTGGTTCTATGTATAATGTGATCATGTACATGAATGAGATTTTTGGTTTCTTTTTGATTTTTATATTTTTATATTGATTTTATATATACAAATATTTACAAGCCTATTTTTGTGAGGAAAATACTTTTATTTTATTTACAAGAATATTTACACACATGAGCCCCTATCTCCCTCTACTTTGGCTTTTACGCGGTCAGGCCCATGCTGAGACCTCCCTTGGGTTAGGTTGCTCAATATTTATTCTAAATATTTCCCTCTTTTTCTTTTTAATCTTTATTTCTTTTATTTTTGCACAAAAACATGCTAATTATAGGTTTTTACACAATGCATGCTTTTGGTAATTATTTGTATTTACACATATCTACATGCATTTGCAAAGGTTTTTGTAGCTAAAATATAAGAATAAAGAGTGATGAATGAGTATTCATCACCCCCCTATACTTAACTTTGCTAGTCCCTTAGCAAACACTTATTTGAAAAAGAAGTGAAAAAGAAATAAAGAAAAAGAGAATGTACATGGATCAAGGCTGATTATTAAACTCGCCTTCATTAAATTAAGGTATGGAGCTCGATCAGATCTTTGGATTATTAATTTGTCGGAACCTTATTTGGACTTAAGTCTAAAAATCAACAGCCTCTAAGTTCCACTATTCTATAACCAAGACTCCTCAATGCTCCAAATCAGAACAAGTCATCAATCACAAACCCTGAAGACCATGAATCTTTTCTTGTCCTGTGAATGTGAGGTCTAAGCTCTCCACCTCAGAAATGACAACTTGACAACCCTTCCCAACAAGGTAACTCTATGACCTCAATCTGGCCACTCTTTCCTCGAGGAGCGGGGTATTCCCTTCTAAGTTCAAGTTCAACCGGCTCAAGAAGAGGAGGAAGAAGAGAATGGGTCAAGGCCAGTGTAGCCAAGTACCCTTGGGAGCTTGACCAGTGTAGCCAAGTCTCCCTGCTGCAAGCTACATCAGGTGGATCATGAAACCAAGCTTTACTTATTGCACTCTATATACATACTCCGGTGGGATTATCATTTTCTCTCAGACCCACCACTTTTTTGGAGTTATTTTCTTTTTGCACACATTTTTTTTCGAGTGCATCTATACAACATGTACATGTGCAGCATATATACAAGGAGTTTTTCCTCTTGAGCCAGTAGACTATCCCTTTTGAAGCTTTATCGCAACCCACAACTCCCGTCGTTAGACCTCATGGCAACCAGACCAAGTTGAGACGCACTTCCTTCACTAAAAGAAGAAGAGAGGTTCCGCCTAGAAGTACTACCCTCATATGCTACCCCAAGTCAAGGAAGACTGCCTCCTCACCACCTCATCCGTAGAGAGCTCGGTGCATAGTGCTGGTGTCCAAGTAAAGCCATAATCTATATGAGTCATGTGTTGTTGTTAAGTGCTCTACGTAGGCTCATTGAGATGACATGTGATCATAGCCTAGTGGACTCAAAGAATTAAGTCACCATGGACCTGAAAAGCCTTAAACCTAAGCCCTATAAGGTTCCTCTTAGAAGTTAGGTGGATTAAGATCTTAATCAAGCTCCATTTCTCAATTTGATTCCAGGCTAGTTTAAATGTCAACTATCATCCAGAAAAACTATATACATATGTACAAAAGATGCTATTTACACAAATTTTTACAAACATGCAAAATTTTTGAAAAATGTTTTGAAATCATGTATGGATGATGCATGAAGTGCAAGTTTTGCAAAAAGATATTTACACAAATTTACACAAGATTTTTGCAAACTTTTGATTTTCAAAACATTTTGGAAAAATTTTGTACTATATACATAATTTTGTTAAGAAAATATTTACACAAACTTTACACAAAAGATTTTTGAAATCATTTTTACAAAAATAATTTGTACACTAGCTATTTATGTGCAAATAAAAGAAGTTTATGTACATGAAAAATTTTTAATTTTTGTGATTTTTAGGGGTTTTAGCCATTTTATTTATTAACACACTCACACAAAGTACGAGTTATGGCTAAAGTATATATGAAATATATACACACCCCCTATACTTAGCTCGAACGATGTCCTCAGAGTCAAGAGCGATGAAGAAGACATAACTCGTGCTAGGTATAGGGAAGTGAAAAGAAAGGCTATATACAAAGAAGAATGAATGAAATAGAAAAGTCAAGAGGCTCTCGGGTCTTCCCCCTATACTTAGGATCAAGTAATCCTAAGTATAGCATGCTGTACACTAAGGGAAAACCGAGTGGAGAATGTACAGGGTCTACCCCCCCTATACTTAGGGTGAAATATCCCTAAGTATAGGCAGCAAAAACAGGGGTAGACGGAAATAAAAGAAATACCCAAAGGTCCGACATCCCCCCTATACTTAGGGTAAAGTACACCCTAAGTATAGCATAATCACAAGATGAGGAAAGGGATGTGAGACTAAAGAATGTAGTGATATAGACATCTGGATCTATACAAGGCGGAGGATCAGTGAAACTCAGGCGTGAGATGCATTAGATGTGAGTCAAAAGACCACATCTCACGCAAAATGAATCGGGGCAAGATCAACGACCCGCGGCTCATGATCTAGAAATGGCTTGAGCCGCTGGCCGTTCACTCGAAAGGTACTCTCAGAAGACAACTCAGATATATCAATGCTACCGTTGTCGTGTACCTTTCTGACCAAGTAGGGTCCCTTCCATTTGCTCTGTAGCTTCCCTGGAAATAAACGAAGCCTCGCATCAAACAGCCATACTCTCTGTCCAATCTCAAAATGCTTGTGGCTGATGTGGGAATCATGCCACTCCTTCACTTTCTCCTTATAATGTAGACTGTTTGAGAAAGCAGTATCTCTCAACTCCTCCAGGGCTGCTAACTCTGCCCTCCTCTGGTCTCCTACACCATCTGGATCCATGAGTATATCAGTAACTGCCCAAAGTGACTTGTGCCTCAGCTCAACAGGTAAATGGCACGGCTTGCCGTATACGAGGCGAAAGGGAGATGTGCCCAATGGAGTCTTGAAAGACGTCCTATATGCCCATAAGACCGAGTCCAAAAGCTGTGACCAATCCTTTCGGTCAGGGCGGACGACTTTCTGCAATATAGTCTTGATCTCCCTATTCGACACCTCGGCTAGACCATTCGTCTGTGGATGGTAAGGTGTAGCAACACGATGGTCTATACCGAACTCGCTAGCAAGGGCCTTCACCTGGTCGTTGATGAAGTGAGACCCCCCCATCAGAAATCAGAACTCGTGGGACCCCGAACAGCGTGATGATGTGCTTCCTCAGAAATCTGCAAACTGTCCTCGCATCAGCGGCTCGGGCGGGGATAGCCTCAACCCAACGACTAACATAATCCACAGCCAACAGAATGTACTCAAATCCCTGACTTTTAGGGAATGGACCCATGAAATCGATGCCCCATGCGTCAAAAACCTCACAGAAGTGAATGGGCTGCATCGGCATCATATCACGCTGTCCACAAGTGCCCATCCTATGACAGTCAGTACACCTCTTCACGAACTCATCAGAGTCCTTGAAGAGGGTAGGCCACCACAATCCGGATTGGAGCACTTTCTGTACCGTTCTCCTCCCAGAATGATGTCCTCCTGCCTCAAGCTTGTGGCAGTAAGTGAGGACGCTATGATGTTCCTCCTGAGGAATACACCGACGCCAGACGATATCCCCTCCTTCGTGGTAAAGGATGGGATCCTCCCAGTGGTAGGACTTGGCCTTCGCAAGGAAGGTCTCAAGCCTCTGCCTGGGCCAATCTTGTGGGACTTTCCCAGCAACGAGAAAGTTCACAATATTGGCATACCACGGGAGTGAGGCGATAGCAAGGATCGCCTCATCTGGGAAGGTATCTCGAATGGGATCAATCTGCTCATACTCCTCAGGCTACTCTAAACGGGAGAGATGATCCGCCACCACATTCTTGACTCCAGGCTTGTCCTTGATCTCAATGTCGAATTCCTCGAGTAGAAGGATCCATCTAGTGAGTCTGGCCTTGGCATCCTTCTTTGCCATGAGGTACCTGATGGCGGTGTGATTTGTGTACAAAGTCACTCTAGATCCAATGATATAAGATCGAAACTTATCTAGGGCGAACACTACGGCTAGCATCTCCTTCTCTGTGACCGTGTAATTCCGCTGGGCGGAATCCAATGTGCGGCTAGCGTAGTGGATAGCAAACGAGACTCGATCCCTCCTCTGTCCCAGCACTGCCCCTACGGCAAAATCGGAGGCATCCGTCATGATCTCGAATGGGAGAGACCAATCAGGCGGCTGGAGGACAGGAGCCTCAATAACACACTGCTGGAGAGTCGCAAAGGACGAAAGACACTTGTCATCGACAAGGAACTCGGTGTCTTTCGTCAAGAGGTCAGTCAACGGCCGGGCAATCCTGCTGAAATCCTGAATAAATCTCCTATAAAATCCAACGTGCCCCAGGAATGACCGTAGCTGCCTCAAATTGGACGGCGGTGCGAGTTTTCTAATGACATCAACCTTGGCCGGATCAACCTCCATGCCCCTGTTGGAGATGATGTGGCCAAGCACCGTCCCTTGAGTCACCATGAAGTGACTCTTCTCCCAAGATAGAACCAAATGGTACTCAATACATCGCTGGAGTACTCGGTCTAGGCAGTCAAGACAGGAGTCGAATCCGTCGCCGTAGACCGAGAAATCATCCATGAAGACCTCCAAACACTCCCCTACCATGTCTGAAAAGATCAACAGCATGCACCTCTGAAAAGTCGCAGGGGCATTGCATAGCCCAAATGGCATGCGTCAAAAGGCATATGTACCAAAGGGACAGGTAAAGGTGGTCTTCTCCTGATCCTCAGGAGCGATGGCCACCTGGTTGTAGCCCGAGTACCCATCAAGGAAGCAATAGTGGCTCTTCCCTGCCAGTCTCTCAATGATCTGGTCAATAAAAGGCAGGGGGAAATGGTCCTTCTTGGTGGCATGGTTGAGTCTCCTGTAGTCAACACAGACCCTCCAAGAGGTGGGTACTCGTGTAGCAATCTCCTCTCCCGACTCACTGATCACAGTCGTGATGCCTGTCTTCTTGGGCACCACATGCAAGGGGCTGACCCACTTGGAGTCGGAAATGGGATAAATAAAATCTGCACTCCACCATTTTGATATTTCCTTCATCACGACCTCTCTCAGGTTGGGGTTTAGTCGCCGTTGGAACTCACGCGACGGCTTCGCCCCCTCCTCGAGATAAATATGGTGGGAGCACACTGATGGACTAATCCCATGGAGATCTGCTACGCTCCATCCGATTGCCTTGCGGTTCTTTTCAAGAACCCCCATCAAATGGGATTCTTGCTCTCCAGTCAGATCGGCGGAGATGATGACTGGGTACATCTCAGGTTTGCCCGCAAGGAACCGATACTTCAACGAAGTAGGGAGCGGCTTCAGCTCTGGATAGCTGGGTGCTGGCAAATCTGGCTTCGGAAGAAGGTGCGTGAATGCTGCTAAGTCTGCCAAATCTGCGTGGGAGAAAGAATACGAGCTCTCGCAAACTGGATCTGGAGGAGGCTGCTCAACTGTGCTGTCTCTGATCTGCTCTGTCTCTACCTCCTCCTCATCTGTAGGCTCAGGTGGACTCAGGTCTGGCATCTGGTCATCACAATCTGCCCAATTAGACTCTGAATCCGAGGGATCTGCATCAAACAAGGTGGCATCAGTACCACCATCACACAAGGTGGCCTCAGCACCACCATCACTAGAAACCGTGTCGCGGTCAAGAACCGGCTCTGCTGCCTCTGTAGTGTCCTGGACCAGGGTTGTGCTCTCCAAGCTCTCCTCTGTTGTCATCTCTGTATCAGTGGTGTCTGGAAATGAGAGGATGGCCTGTGCTGCAGGGATCTGCCCATGCTGCCTCATCATCTGTGATCACAAAATCACAGTCCTGGTGGATGTCTAGCCCGGCCTCTATCAGTTGCTCTGTATCTGTGCTGGTCTCTGAGCATGCTCTCTTTAGCTCTGTAGTCCTCGACCGTCTCTATCTGTACACTCTCGCCCTCGACGCGAAAGTATACCTTCTCGCTATCATGATCAGTCACCGCCTTGGCAGTGGCCAAGAACGGGCGACCGAGGATGATGGGGGTATCGGCCACTGAATCAGGGATCTCCATGTCCAACACTACGAAGTCCACGGGGAATTTCAAGCCCTGAATAGTGACGATAACATCTCGCAACAACCCCTTCGACCTCTTGACAGATCGATCAGCAAACTGAAGGACTGTCCTGCTCTGTCGAAGAGTGCCCAACTCGAAGCGGTTGAGAAGGGCTGCCGGAAGGAGGTTGATAGACGATCCGCTATCCAATAGAGTCCAGTCGAACCTCTGCTCACTAATCTGACATCTGACATACGGGGCTCCTGAGTCTGGCCTCTTGGCCGGCAGACGGTTCTGGATCGCGAAGCACGTGGCTTTCGTCAGCACATGTATCTCTGAATGGTGGTTTCTCCTCCTCCTCCTAACTGTGGTCCTATCTCTCAAAGATCGCTGAAGAAGGGGGATGTGCTGCAAAGCCTCCTGAAGGGTCAGCTGTATGTGAAATCTGTCGATCACGCTCTGGCTGAACTCCTCCTGCTCTCTCTTTTTTGGGTCTTTTTCTCTTTTCTTCCCCTTCCCCATCTGAAGGGCTCTAGGGAAGGGGATCACAGGGTCCTTCGCAGATGAAGGACTAGGAAAAGGCCTAGACGGCTCGACGGCCGGATCCGCACATACATCAATCACCACAGTGGGACTAAAAGAAACTAAACCTTTTTCTTTATTCAAAACAATGTTCTGAGATACATCAGCATGAGGAAAAACAACATCTCTCTCTACAAAAACACCGGTGGTCTCATTACCACCACGGGCTGGCTCTGCTGCTGGACGTCTCGCGGCCTCAGTACCGCGGGCTGGCTCGGCTACTCTAGGGGCATCAACACCACCTCCTCGAACTGGTGAAGCGGCGGCCTCAGTACCACCGGTGGAATCAGCATCCTTGGTGGCATCAGTACCACCATCATCATCATGTGCGGCCTCAGTACCGCTCTCCTCCTCCTCATCTGGAGCCCTGGGTGGATCCTCGTGTCGTCGCTCAGATGAGGCGCCTCCTGCTGGTGCTCTACCGCTCCTAAGTGTAACAAAATCAGCATCAAACAGATCTGAAGACATATCATCAAATGGATCACTAGGAGTGGCATGCTCAGTGTAAACTACCTGCTCAGACTTCCTCTTGAGGCTATTGGGATTCGGCTCTATCTGTGCAGGAATGGCGGCCTTCCCTCTCATCAGGTCCCACATCTCCTGGCGGAACTCGTCCATCTCCCGTCGAAAAGTAGCCTGCTGGTCCGTGAGGATGCGGGCTATATCATCCAAGGCGGGGCTCTCCTGGGAGCCCGATGGGTAGCCTCTCTAGTGCTGAGGCTGCTGGAACTGGTGCTGCTGGTGCTGAGAGGGGTAAGAGGAAGGATGCTGCTGCTGGTGTGGCTGGTGAGCCTGCTGCTCACGTCTCCAAGACTGTCCCTACTGCTGATAGGGACGAGGAACGAAGGACGACTGCTGGTGTGGCTGGTAGGCTGGGGGCTGCTGCTGCTGGTGATCCCTCTGTTGGCTATACTGCCCTCCCTGGCCGGATGACTGCTGCTGGGGCTGGGTACCTCCACTCCCCCACCTGAATCCGGGATAGTCTCGTCGGATCCCAGGCTGAGGGCGGTCATACCAAATCCCGTTGACATCCATCAACGGCTCTGCATCGAACTGGGCTGGCGGGAGTACTGCCAGAGGCTGATCCGGCTGGTATACCACCATCTGCAAGTCTGGAGATGGTGGGGACTGGTAAGAGGGCTGCTGCTGCTGGTACGGCTCCGCCTGTACAAGGTGAACCTGTCTAGGCTGCTGAAAGGAGCTGGAGCACTAGGACGAGCTGCTGCTGCCGTCGGTATCGCCTCGCGACTGAAGACGGGGCTGGGAAGCCGTCTGTGCCTCCTGGAGACACATGAGCTGGGTCTTCATGTCGCTCAGAGTCTGTGCCATCTGCTCCATCTGAGTGATGCCCTGGTACTGCTTCTTCTCGATCAGCTCCATGCGGTCCAACTTCTCGTTGATGATACCCATATCCGCAGCGGACGACTCTGCCTGTGCTGCTGCAACTGCGGATGAACTGGATGTACCGGCATCGACCCGTGCTATCCTCTGGTACTGCACGGGTCCGGGCTGCTGCTGGGGTCTCCCCTGAGTGTACAACGGGGTCTGGGACATCACCATATAGTTCTCGGCCATCTCCTCGAAGATGGCCCAGACCTGGTCGTGATCCTTGGCGAAATAGGACCCGCCACAAGAAGCGTTCACCAAGCCCTGGAGCTCTGGTGTCAGCCCGCTGAAGAAGCTCTGCACAAGGTTCGGCTTCGAGATATCATGGTGCGGGCATCGGTCTGTGAGCTCACAGAACCTCTCCCATGCCTCATGGAATTTCTCGTTGGGGAGCATGGAGAAGTTGCTGATCAGGGCCCTCGCTGCATTAGTCCGCCCGAGTGGATAGTACTTGTTCAAGTACTCGGTGCGGAGCTGCTCCCAGGTGTAAACAAACTTCCCCAAGTGCTTCAGCCAGGTGGCTGCTCTGTCTGCTAGGGAGAAGGGGAAGGCGATCATCCAAATCGTATCCTGGTCCACATGGCGGTCGTGGACAGTACTGCAGATCATCAAGAACTCCTGGAGGTGGAGATGGGGCTCCTCGGTGGCAAGTCCCTGAAAACGGGGGAGCATCTGCAGGGTGTTCGGGGGGAACTTAAAGTCCCCCACGATAGCAGGTACCACCACCCAATGATGCATCACTGTAGATCCGGGGTTGTGCAACTCCCGCATCGGTCTCGATGGTCCTCCTGCCGCGGCAGCTGCCGCTGCGGCTGCTGCGGCTCGTGCCTCCGCATCTGGTCCGTCCTCAGGCTCGCTCTGATCTCTCTCTGCTCTGAGTCGCTCCAACTCTCTCCTCATCTCAATCATGAAAGCTCCCTGATCCCTCAGCTGCTGCTGCACTGTCTCTAACGAGGCGATCAGGGTGGAGTTGATCGCTCCCTGGTCCATCACGATGTGCTCTATCCTGGAGCGATCCTCTGAACTACCGGCCATGACATCTGCAAAATCAAATGAGCCATACTCAGGTGCTGTCAAATCTGCTATTCTCTCCTCTGGCTCATATCTCTCAGAACCGAAAGAAAGGGGGTCGAGGGGGAACAGGGCGGAATCATACTCGGGCTCGGAGAACTGGTCTCGGCTCTCGCGGGCCAACATAGATGATTGGGTAGACGTGCCCGAAAGCGGTGCAGCCAGAGGCTTCCTAAGAGAGCGTCTACCCATCATCGTGATCTGGTTGAGTAGTGCGGATGAGATGTGGAAAAACTATGATCAGAATGCAAACCCCCGGTTCACCAACGCAACGCGAGCTGAAGACCGTAAAAGCTCGGTCAAATTATCTTGTCAATTTTTATTAGGTGAACACACAAGATATCAGAGCGCTTACGTGACCTGTTAGGATACCCGATACTATCCCAACCGACTGGCCCGCACGGAAGAGTTGGTAGTCAGCTGGAAATAGCACCGGAGGGCTCTACCTAGGGTGTGGGTCACTCTCTCGCGCAATCAAACCAAACAAGGAGGGGGTTGCTCTCCCCAAGACAAATTTTTAAGGTGAGCGTCTTTTAGGGTCAATAGTTTTAGCCAGTCCCAATTTTATGGTTTTTCTTTTTAGTATTTTTCAAATAAAAACAAACGCCTAATGAATTTTTCGGTTCTCCTGATTATTAGGTCAAAAACAGGGGGAGAAGACGAAAAAGCCGATGCACGATAAATCAATGATGCATGCAAAGTCAGAAAGGCGTACCTGTCTCCAGCACTCTACATGCAGTATGATCCGCGCATAAATGTAAAGGCAGAAAATAAACTACCTAAATGATGCAGCGATGAAAACCGAGTCCTAGATCAGCAATTCTACTCGCAGAACCGTCTAACTGGTCATCGTCCTACAGGCCAAAGGTCCGGTCTTGGTCTACCCCTCCTCTGCCCGACAAATCGGGGGTAGGAGAAAGCGCTTTATGGGGTAGACTACGACACGTAAGCCACGAAGGAAAATGAGTCAGTTATTTTTATTAATTGATTATTAGTAGGTCCAATTAAGCGCACTATAGGAACAAGCAGATAATTAAGTGTGGGGACCCTACTAATTACGGCACAAGCAAGTATAAAATCCTAAATCTAGGGGCTCGATCAAAAACCGCGTAAACACCGGAAAAGGCAATAAAAAGGAACGAAAACAAAACCGCGAAAAAGCC
Organism: Ottelia alismoides; assembly: GCA_037367405.1. NCBI lineage: Eukaryota > Viridiplantae > Streptophyta > Magnoliopsida > Alismatales > Hydrocharitaceae > Ottelia > Ottelia alismoides. The sequence goes on along the minus strand of JAZKJV010008276.1, from coordinate 351,723 downwards.
GCGAAAAACTCCTAAGGGTCCCCCGAGCACACCGGTGCTCGGCAAAACAGACCCGCTAAGCAAATAAAGTCCACAAGTCTAGTCTCTGAGTCCCTTTATTATTACAATAATAATCAGGATAAAAATAAAAATAAAAAATCTAACTAAACCTCTCCCACTAAACTCTCTCTCTCACTCTCTCCTGCGGCTCCGTAAAGAAGGGAGCCGCCTCCAAGTCCTGCGATTGCGTCGGCTCCTCGAAAGTCGCCTCCGCGGTCCTCGGGCCCTCGCAAGGAATAGAGACAAGTGGTCAGACCAAAATAATCAAATAATAATAATAAGGAAAATAAATGCAAATGAAAATGAGGGTATATATGCAAAAATACAAAATAAAATAAACACTCAAAATAAAACAAAAATAAAAACAAAAGAAAAGAAAATAAAACAAAATAAAACAAAAATAAAATAAAGACAAAAGTCGCGAAAAAGCCGCAAGCTCTGAAAGAGCCGCGAAAAGCCGCGAAAACAAAAATGAAAATAAAAATAAAAACTACTAAGACGTGCTCCCCGGCAACGGCGCCATTCTGATGAGCGAATCTGAGCGACTAAGGTAAAGGAGCTAATCGTCGTTGCAACCTCAATCACTCAGCTAGGCTCAATCAAGAAGATTAGACCACCAAGATAGATAAAATCGATCAAAAATAAGCTAGCGGTCTCGCTATTTATTTAACCTGGTATAGCGACCAGGGTCGAACACAAGGAGCACGGGTTGGCCTCTCGACCTACGAAGTAGTCAAAAAGAGAACTAAAAAAAAGAAGAAAATATTTTTGGTGGTTTTTAATTGTTTTATATTTTTATTGGATTTTTAATGTGTAAGAAAATAATAAAAGCTAATAAACTACTCACTTCAACAATTTATTAAATACACTAAAAATCAACCAAAAATTCAAACAAAAATATTTTTATGTGTTTTACAATTTTTAGTGTTTTTGGTGAATTTTTGAGAATTTTCTGAGATTTATTTAATTTTCTAAAAATCAAAAAGTGACTAAAACATTAGGTACTGTCTAGCCGAGCTAAAAGGGCCTAGATAAAATATCTAAAGGCCCCAAATTAGCTGGGAGGTAATTGTCCTGTAAAGAGAATAAAACAAGGAAAATTTAGGCACCAATTTTATTGTTTTTGGATTTTTAATTAATTTACTAGAATTTTTATAAGATTTTGAGTGTTTTTCAATTTTTAGTGATTTTCAGCAATGAAAAATAGCCAAAATTGGCTAGAAAATCAAACACAACAAAATAGACAGTAGATAGTTTTTTTGTAATTTTTAGACACTATTTAATATTTTTTGTGATTTTTAAAATTAGACAGTGAAGAAAATAGATGTTTTTGAATTTTTAAAAATATCAAACGAAAACAAAAATGTCCTCAAAAATCCTCGAAAATTTTACACTATGGCAGGAGCCATGTGTCCAATTTTCGTTGGATTTGGAGGTATTTTGCTATTTTATTCAAAAATAAAGAGGGGGCACAATGCATAGGGACCAAAGTGCAAATACCCGAAAGTCTGGGGGGTCTGGTGCAATTAACCCAGCAAAACACGTGCTACGCACGTGCCTGGGGCACTTAGGGACCCAAATGTAAGAAAAATAAGTTCCAAGGGCTTATTGGTAACAGGTACCAAAAGTCCAGGGACCTATTCGCAAAATACCCAAAAATATCCGCACATGCTCAAATGTATCACGCACAGGGGTATAAATGCAAATAATTAAAAACTTTCATTCAATTGATAACATCCAGAACTACAGGGTAGATAATGTAAAAAGCCCAGAAGATCACGTGTCGATGCACGTGTCAGACCACACACAGGGGCATACTAGTAAATAAATGCAAGCACAAGGGTCTCTATGCAAATATCCCAAAAACTAAACAACTATACTAACTAATTACAGGACTAAACGCGAAACGAAATAAACAGAAGGGCCTAAGGGTAATTTACCCTTTATTAATGGAGCGGCTGGATGGATGCCACATGTAGAATCTAACGGTGGCGAACGACAGGGGCTCCAAAGCCACGCTCCTCGGGGTGATCCAACGGTGGGGGCTAGTCCACGTGGTGCATCAGATGGTGTAGGGTGCAGGTGGCTAACCCTCAAGCATCGGACGGTCCAGATCTCTCCTCCTCAGATCGAACGGTGACTGCTGCTCCTGCACGGACGACCCAGATGCAAACTGGAGCTGGAGGGCTGATCGGACGGCGGCTGAAGGTCGAGGAAGAACAGGTGGCCGGCGAAGTTCGCCGGCCCAGTGCGTGCGCTCCTGACCTCCCCTGCTGCGCCTGAAGATCGGAGAAGCTCCGGCGTGGTGTTGCGCAGCTGCTGATGGCCTCCGATGGCCCAGCCGAGCTATGGGGAGCTCCGGCGAGGTCAGCAGAGGCGAGGCTCTTGGCCTGAATGACCCAAGACCTCAGATGGACTTGGTAGTACCTGCAAAGATGACCAAGAGACTCGCGGGTCGAGGGCAAACTCCTCGACCCGGTTAGGCGGAGTGACGGTGAACGATGGGGCGATATGGGCGAGCTCCGGCGAAGGGGGGACGGTGGAGCTCGAATCCCAGCTCCTGTGCGAGCTGGGTTGGATGGGGATATGGAGAAGGTGCGCGGGAAGGAGGCGAGGGCGATGGTGAAGCCTGATGATCGATTGGGGGTCGGTCATAGACGGAATCGGCGAAACACGACGGAGCGACGATTTGGGTGTAATTGAAAATCAAAGGAAAAGAAGGATCTAAGGGACTACCTGGGTGGACAAGGAGACTGGGGATGAGCTAAGGATGCTCTGGGTCTTCGCCTCGAGGAGCGTCTCCCTCCGAGGCTCGAGCTCCAGCTGGTGGCGGAGCAACGGCGGTGAAGCTCGCCGGATCAGTGGTCACGCTCCCTCTCCTCGCTTCAACAGCACCGGACGCGAGCTGTCACTCTCACGAGCACGTTGGAGCTCACAGGGGGTGGAATCGAATGGCCAAAGATGAGATTCGAGGTGGCGGAGCTCGAGCTAAATATGGGTGCGGGTCCAGCTAGAAGAGGTCGGGTAGGGTGATCGAGCGCGCGAATCCCGATGTGGATACCCCGGCGAGGGTCTCGGATGTAGCATTAAGGAGTCGGACCCGGGGTTTAGGTGGTAGGCGATCGGGTTTAGCGGGGAAAAATCCGAGAAGATGGGTACCCGCTAAGGACCCGTGTGAAGTGGTCCTGGGGGGGGGGGGGGTAGTTGATCGGGCGGTCAACAATCCCTAGGACCAATGATAAAAGGCCACGTGGCTGGATTTTGAAAATGAATTTAAGGGTAGCAAATGGCCGAATTAGTGAAAACTTAAAACATGAAATATTTTTATTTTATTTTTTCTATTTTATAGTGATTTTTAATTAATTTTTCAAAGTAAAAATAAGGTATATACATAGTAGGGTTGGATATAGGTATATGTACACAATATATAGGATTTTTATTTTTGATTTTTTATTTCTTATTTTTGTATAATTTTATTCCTATTTTATATTTTATTTATTTATACTATAAAATAAGGAATAAAAAGATATTTTTATTTTATTTTAATTATTTATATACATAGGTGAAATAAATACATATATACATTTATATACATGGTATATTTACAATATATTTTTGTGTTTTTAATTTTGTTATTTTTATTTTGTTTTTGTTTTAATTGTTTTTATTTTATTTATTTACACTATATAATATAGGATATTTACAAGAATTTTGGAAATTAATTTTATTTATTTATAAGGCTAAATAAATATAAAGGTGGTTCTATGTATAATGTGATCATGTACATGAATGAGATTTTTGGTTTCTTTTTGATTTTTATATTTTTATATTGATTTTATATATACAAATATTTACAAGCCTATTTTTGTGAGGAAAATACTTTTATTTTATTTACAAGAATATTTACACACATGAGCCCCTATCTCCCTCTACTTTGGCTTTTACGCGGTCAGGCCCATGCTGAGCCCTCCCTTGGGTTAGGTTGCTCAATAGTTATTCTAAATATTTCCCTCTTTTTCTTTTTAATCTTTATTCTTTTATTTTTGCACAAAAACATGCTAATTATAGGTTTTTACACAATGCATGCTTTTGGTAATTATTTGTATTTACACATATCTACATGCATTTGCAAAGGTTTTTGTAGCTAAAATATAAGAATAAAGAGTGATGAATGAGTATTCATCACCATAGGAGTCTTTTCACTTTTCTATAATTAACACGAGTTATATCTTCCTTTGCCGCTCTTTGATCACTATGAGGACATAGTTCGAGCCAAGTATAGGGGGTGTCGTATATATTGTATATATACTTTAGACATAACTCGTACTTTTAAATATGATTATTTTGGGGGATTTTTATCCAGAGGGCACTATGCCCATTTGAGATAAAATGGGCCTCTAATTCCAGCCGTAAGATTTGTATCTCTCAATCCCTAAAAATAGGAACCGTAACCAAAATGGAATTTCCTCTAATTGGAAATATTAAGCAATTCTATAATTTGTATACGTTTATGGAAACGTGTATTGAGAGTTCAACGAGAGGAGATTGATCTGGCATTTTTGGATCTAGCATTTTGCAAAGTGAGGCGATCAATCGTGGAAACAGAGGCGAACATTTTTATCTATTGCAAGGTATTATATTTCGATTAGATTTTTATTTTCGTATTTTGATTTGAATCTGATAGTATGTAGAAAGAATTAATTTTTTTGGACATTTTGATTTGAATCTGACTGTTTATAGACCAGATTTTGATTTTTTGTTATGTTTCTGGATCATGAGAAAGTGGGATTTGCAAAGATGAATTGCGATGTATGATTTCTCTTTCGATTTCAATTTCAAATGATATTGACTTGCGATTGGGTTTGTATCATGAAATCTCAGAAGGAATGATAATCAATGATTTGTGTTTGGATATTGAGTTTTAATTTGAGAACGTTTAAAAAAATCATAAGGATACTGATATTGTATCAAAAGTTACTGGAGTAACTCATCAAATTACTTATGCTTTGCACCGAGTTACTTTTATAAATATAATTCTTACTTTTCATGGACATAATTTTATCTTTCATGATTAATGGTTCATATTAGGGATATTACTGACAATTCATTAGATGTTACTTGTGTATGAATTTATTCTTACTGAAATAGATAAAGATATTACTTAAATAAATGCATCATCTTCCAACATAATATGTTACTGATGTAATTCTTAATTTTCATGTATATATATTTCTCTTACATAGTTATTGATTCATCTTACAAATGCTACTGACAATTTATTATTTCAGGTTTGCCAGATGTCTGGACACTTATGTTTCGTGGAAGAAAAAAACAAGAAGTGTTGATGATCGTTGCATACTTATTGACTAAAGAAGCGAGAAGAACATATTTGACAATAATATTAAGAACAAATCATTCTGTAACTAATAAAAGAGGTCATTAACAAATGCATTTACTAAGTACATAATTGATGTGTAACTATAGTTTCAGTAACTAATAACAATGAGTAAGTAACATGGACATGAATCTTCAGTAATTGTGCGTATAGCTTTAGTAATATTACAACTCAATTATCTAACAATTATTCAGAAGTACTAAGTAACTATTTCTTCGGTAACAATCAGAACGAGTTCAGTAATATGAACATTTGTAATTAGTAATTGTTGTATAGACATTAGTAATTTATCTATTCATTAATTATTGTATGGACAATAGTTACTACAACTTCAGTTATAATTTCATTGAGTTCAGTAATATGGTCAATTGTAATCAGTAATTGATGTATTGACATTAGTAACTTTGTACAAGTGTTATTAGTAAGAATGATTGAAAGACAAGTAACACCCAACAAATAGCAAGTAACTTATACAGAAGTTATCAGTAATTTTTTACGAATAAAAAACATACATGAAAAGTAGCATTGTACTAAGTAACTATATCATCAGTAACAATCAGAATGAGTTCTGTAATATGAACATTTGTAATTAGTAATTGTTGTATGGACATTAGTAATTTATCTATTCAGTAATTATTGTATACAAAATAGTTAATACACTTCAGTAATAATTTCGTTGAGTTCAGTAATATGGACAATTGTAATCAGTAATTGATGTATTGACATTAGTAACTTTGTACAAGTGTTATTAGTAAGAATGAATGAAAGGCAAGTAACACCCAACAAATAGCAAGTAACTTATACAAACATTATCAGTAATTTTTTACGAATAAAAAACATACATGATAAGTAACATTGTACTAAGTAACTATATCATCAGTAAGAATCAGAATGAGTTCAGTAATATCAACATTTGTAATTAGTAATTGTTGTATGGACATTAGTAATTTATCTATTTAGTAATTATTGTATGGACAATAGTTACTACGAATAGCAAGTAACTTATACAAACGTAACAGTAATTTTTTAAGAATAAAAAACAACATAAAAAGTAACATTGTATTTATTTCAGTAATGTTTGCAATGGCATCAGTAACTTTGTATTACGAAAAATAACTTTGTATTTATTTCAGCAACTCAACGTGAGTCGTATTTTGATTGTCATCGGAGGAAGGAGGAGATTCTCATGGTTATTTTTAGAAAAAACAATGCGGCAATTAATGAGTACTCAATTATAACTCCAAAAAGGGAATTAAATTGCGAGTTATATGCGGTGGGTGGTTATGGCAATTCATTCTTAACGCTAAATTTAGAAACTAATCAATTTTACGCAGAACCACAGGATCATCATCACACGGATGATTACGCGTGCCTAAAAATTCTCAAATCGGCACAGTGCTCTCTGGATAAGTATGTATATGAATTCGTAAAATCTACATGTGTATGTAGACTTTGATCACCTTATATACAAAAAAACAAACAAAAACAAACAAAAAAACAAAAAATAAACAAACAAAAAATAAACAAACAAAAAAAAACAAAAAAAACAAAAAATTCTTGTATATACTTGTATATATTTTTACTAACCCTTTTTTCCTTTAAAAAAATCCCTAAAAACTACAAAACCAATTAAAATTTCAAAAAATCTCTCTTTTTATATGTGCATCATTTTTTCTCTTTCCAAAAATCCATAAAAAGTTTAAAATTAGAAAATTGTTTCAAAAATACTGTTTTCTTTTTGCATTGTACATATTTTCTTGCATTTGCGTGTGCATTTTTCATGGTAGTATTGACATTTAAACTAAGTCTGGAATAAAATTAAAGAATGGAGCTTAGTTGGACCTTAATCCACTTAATTTTAGAGGAACCTTATTAGAGGTAGAGCTAAGACTTTTCAGGTCCTAGTGACTTAATTCTTTGAGTCCATAGGAGTATGTTCACATGTCATCTTGATTAGTCTAAGTAGAATATTTAACAACACATGCATGATTCTTTTAGACCGTGGCTTATCTTGGACAAGCACTCTATACGTAGCTATTCATGGAAGAGGTAGTGAGGACGCAGAATCTTTTGGCTTGGAGTAGCATACGAGGGTAGTACATCTAGGAGAAACCTCTCGTCTTCCTCTAGGTAGGGTTGTGCATCTCAACCTGATCTAGTAGCATTGAGGTTTAAAGACAAGATGATGCGGGGTTGCAATAATACTTCAAAAGAGGGATAACCTATTAGCTCAAGAGGAAAAACTCCTTATGTACATGCTGAACCTTGTATATATTTTCAAAAAAAAAAAGAAAAAAATTCAGAATCTCCAAAAGTGGACAGGCCTGATTGAAAAGTAAAATGCCCGCCGGAGTGTATATACAATTGAAGAAAAGAGCTTCGAAGTCAAATTTTTGTATGCTTGTAGTGGATGACTTGGCTACACTGGTCATGTATCCAAGGATAGGTAGCTACACCGGTTACCGTCCATTCTTTTCTCAGTCTCATCTTCTTGAGATTATTGTACTTGAACTTGGAAGGAAATATCCCCACTCCTCGAGGAAAGAGTTGCTAGACGGGGGGCTAGAGTTACCTTGTTGAGAGAGGTTGTTTCTTTGATACTTTTGAGACGGGGAGCTATATTTCACTTACACCGTACAAGTAAAGATCCATAGCCATAAGAATTTGTGTATGTAGACTTGTTCTAACCTGACTGTTGAGGAGACGTGAATAGTAGTCTTGTGTAACTTGAAGGTTGTTAGGTTTTAAATGCAATTCCCATTAAGATTCCGCCACACTAATAATCCATAGGTCTGACAGAGCTCCATGCTATAATTTTATGAAGATAAGTTTAATACTCAATATTTTCCTAATTTCGTTATTTTTCCTTTCTTTTTCTTTTATTCACTTATTCTTTCAAATAAGTATTTGCTAAGGGACTAGCAAAGGTAAAGCATAAGGGGATGACGAATATGCATTTCATCATCTTTATTCATATATTTTAGCTTAAAATCCCATATAAAACACATGTATATAATACTAACTCCATATTCTTACTAACTTGCATCTGTGTGTAAATATTGTACATTTATTATTATTTTAACCTAAAATAAATAAATAAAGAAAGAAAGGAAAAATAAAGAAAATAAAAAAAGAGACTGTATATATTTAATAGATACAGGTTGTCCCGAACCCCGAGAGAAGGTCAAGACTTGACCTGATCGACCAGGAATAAAGTAGAGGGAGATAGGGTCCTTAATCAGAAAATCCAAAAAAATGTGTTGTAAATATTTTTCTGTGTATATTTGTATACTTACACTATTTTATTTGTACATAAATTGACCTTAAACTAAATAATTTTCAAAGAAACTTTGTAAATAAAAATGTTTCCAAAATAATAAAAATGTTTGCAAAATAAAATCATGTACAGAATAAAAGTAACCACATCCGGAAAAAGCCATAAAGCAATAATTGAAAGACCAATTCCTGCTCCATATGAACTCATATTGAATCAAACTCACTTCCATTATATTCTAAATTAAATTATCTTTAAAATGACCGTGGTTTCATAATTTTTGGAGTTACAGTTTGAAAGATGATTTTCTGGGGTGGTTTGTGTAATTTTACCATTTATTTGTATATTTTTTATTTGTAAATACTTGTAAATATTTTTTAATAATTATTTAAATGAAAATAAAAATTAAAATTAAAAATAAAAATAAATAAAAAATTTTTAAAACAAAAAAATAATTTCCTTATTTAACTTTTGTATATAATGTACCATATGTATATATTATATGTATATAATTAAATCCCTTAAAAAACCCTCACAAAAAATAAAAAAAATTAACATGTATTACTTAATTAATAAAGTGAGGAAAATAATAAAAATTAAATTATGTAAATAATTGTAACACTAATTTCCTTTCTTATTTCTATCCCATTTCAAATTGTATCCTTATCTTTATCTCATTTCAAATTGTTTCCTTATCTTTATCTCATTTCAAATTTTGAATTTCAAATTCTCTTCTTTTATATTTATATGGCTTCTCCTCCCTCATTTCAATTTGATCAATCCTTGGAGAGGAGCTTATTTTTTCGAGAGCTATCTTGTCGAAGAAAGGTGCCTAGCCTCCGAGCCGTCCGGTGACAGCGAGTCTGCATTCGTCGTGGCGATTATGGTATTTTCTGCTCCTAAGGTGAGAATCATTTTTTTCTTGTTTTTCATCTAGGTTATTCTTAGTTTAATTTTCTCATTTTTCATTTCTTTGTCATTTTTTTATTTCTAGATCTTAGTTAATCTCTCTTTTTCAATCAACCATCAAGATTCCTTTGTCACCTTCGATTTTGATTTCATCCCATTTTCTCGATCTCATCGCTTCACGTTCTATCTCACGCGATCCCATGTAGAAAATGAAATGCAAAAGGAAGAGAGGGAAAGAAAAAAATAGCACAAAAATTAATTTCACAAAAAAATAATTACAAAAATTAATCTAAAACCCTAAAAATTTGTCGTTTTCCGACAACGACGCCATTGATGAACTCGAATTTTGCCTCTTTAATAATAAAGAATTGTAATATAAGAGATCGATCAAAAACCACAATCTTTGAATGTTGTGGAGCAATTTTTACTTGGTAAGTCTACCAAGGTCGAACATAGGGAACACATATTTTTAGTTGCGTGATTTTAAATTAATTTTAATAATTAATTTAATGCTAAGTTAATTTTTGTGAAGGGAATAATGTAAAAATGAGATGATAGAAATGCTATGATAAAAATGCAATGCATGTGGATGGATTAGAGACAAAGAGAAACACCTGATCTGTGATTTTTCTTTATATCAATCCTCAAATAAATATGATTAATTAATCCTCAATTATCATAGATCCATAGAATGGAGTTTAAGAAGTATATATCAAGTGAAATCCTGGCTGTAGGCTAGAAGAATCAATCCCGTGACTAATTACAATCAATATCCAAATATTTCTTTGAAACATAGATCTCCATATTCCATGCACAATTACTCTAAAATATAATCATCAAATATTATGAAGGTAATTAATCAAGCCTCCTCTATGAAGCCCCTACAATTAGATTATTTTTTTTATCAAAAATTGAGCATAGAATTAGGTCAAATGAAGCCTTCATAGATTATTAGACACCTTTGATCCGTTCACAAATTATATGAAATGAAAGAGCATGAAAAAAGCTTTAAAATGGCATATTCTGCGTAAAAATCTGAGTTCAAACGAGAAAGATATGATATATTGAAATGACATGGACTGAAATGTAATAAAAATAAAATTTTCTTTTCAATTAGTCTCTAGAGGGCTTATATGTGATTACACAAAGTTGCCCGATCTTCTCTATAATTTACCCCTGACGGGGGTATATTTGTAATCTCTCAAAACCACAGGGTATGAAGTGCAATTTGCCCAAAAAGCACGTGCTCAGCACGCGCTCTCGGATGGCGGTGATAAATGCATAATTAGATGGAAAGCGGAGGGTGCAAGTGCAAATTTCACTATCTCACACGTGCACCTCACATGTTAGGAGGTTCGGAGGGACCTTGGCTGAGGCTCGGTGGCCCGAGGCAAAGGCTCGGATGCCCGAGCCTATACGTAGAGTGCGGAGGGAGCTTGGGCTGACCCAATCCTTGAGGCGTGGAGGTGGAGCAGTTGAGGCGGGCGACATCGATGGCATTGGACCAGCTATGTGAGGCGACACGGGCAAAGGAGCTGATAACATGGAAAAAATAAAGGGTCGCACGGTTTCACAAGGCGAAACCATGGTCGATGCGTTGACCACTCGATGATTCCCCAATAGTCTGCAGTTAACCCATGATATTAAATAAAGGCGATGAATATCACAAGCGAGTTTAACATTTATTTTTCTCTACCATAAAATGCATAGCAGACAAGCATTTAGAGGTCGAACCACAAAGAGCAATACATGTAGCCTAAGGTTATTTGTGTACAACCAAGTCATTCATCGTGTATATACATAGATCTTTTTGTGGGTTTTTCTTATATATAATTTTTATTTTTTTTATTTTTTTTTATTTTTGTATTTTTTATATTTTTATATTTTTATATTTCCTTTTCTTTTATATTTACCATTAACATTCATAAGGCTTTATATATATGCTATATAGTAATATATTTATAAACAATAATAAATATAGATAAAATTTAGAAAATAAATTATTTCTGTGGTTATCATATTTTTCTAATGTTTTTGTAATTTTCTTGAAATTTTTGCTAATTTTTATGTATTTTTAATGTTAAAACTAACCCAAATAAGGGATTAAATATATAGGCTGAAATTGACTTGGATTTAAAAAATAGTAGATAAGTTCCAAAATTAACCAAATCAATTTTAGTGTACATATTTATAAAAATAAAATTATAAAACAAAAAAAACATATTTTTGGGGTTTTAAAGAATTTTTTAGATTTTTATGAAAGATTTTGGGTTTTTTTTCTGATTTTTAGGCCTTTTGGTTTTCAATTTTTTTGTGATTTTTGGTCTGTAACTAAAATAGGTCAAAATACACCATATATAATTTTTTTGGAATTTTAAACATATTTTTATATTTTTTTGGTATTTTATAAGTTAGATAGGGAATAATTAAATAAATTAAATGAAAAAATGTGTGAATATACATGGCATGAAGCATTTAACCCTAATTTTATGGATTTTTGGAGCACATTTGCTATATTTATTAAATAGATGAAACATACAGAAAACAATGTCCTGACAGGGGCATAAACGTAATTAAAATAATTTCTAGGGAGCTCAGTGCAAATATGCCAGTGTTAAACAACATTTATTTAATTTTTATGAACCATTTTACAATATACAAAAGTCTCCAGGGCATACATGCAAAATACCCAGCTCACGTGGGACGACACGAGAGCTGAGCTGGACATGACCAAAATATAAATTCAGAAAGTACATGGGCCTATTTACAAAATGTCCATTTATTTATAATGCTATATTTTATTAACAGAATTAAATAATAGATATACAAAAATGCAGGGTAGAGTGTGCAATTTACCCAAAAGAGGCGCTGATCGAACGTCGCTTCGCGCTTCACTTATACACGTGTCGCGTACTGAACGGGCGATACCCCTTCGGGGGTGGTCGCTCTTGATCTGATCTTGGATAGGGATCAATGGCTGAGGGGCGCGCGACATGGACGACTGAGATTAGAACTGTGCCGCACCCCCCCCCCCACATCGGACGGCACCTGCTTCGCACGAAGAACATGGAAGAAGGTGGTCTTCCCCGAACTTCGTACATCAATTTCTCCCTCCTCCGGCGATGAATGATGGGTCTCTTTGGCTCTACACCTCCGCAGGACTCATCCAAATCGTCCAAGGTGCTCCAGAAGGTCCAGAACCCAGCGGTAGGGTTCTGGCATGTCGAGGAAGAACGAACATCATGTGGTCCTTCGTCCAGGTGCGAATGAGCTCCCAAGGGATCGTGTTGCTTGGGCACCTGCACAGAAGGATGAGGAGGCTTGGGGTGAATCACCCCGACTAATTTTGAAGCTGTGATGCACAAGGGATGAAGGGGTTGGCAAAGGTCTGGCGAACGACAAAGTTGGACCTTCGATTCACGGATCGAAGAGCTGATCTGGTTGGATGCGCGGTCAGATGGGATGGAGAAAACACGAGGGAAGATGATGGTGACAATTAAGGAGTCGGAGGATGATCAGTGCATCGGGAAATGAGGCCGGACCTCAAGGGTTCGGGCGAAGGGGTCTTGTTTAATCTAAACTACCTACTAATCTAAACACGAAATAAATCACAATAATTAAAAGCCGGGAATGAAATCTACGTAAAATAGCATAAAGAACATCTCTTATACCTGAGATGAACTCAGGGAGCAGGGCGTGCTGGAGCTCCGTCGTGGACCTCCCCTTCTCCTTGCTCCTTGGCCTCCACTCGCAGGGGAAGTGGCCGCTGTCACCGGTGATTCACACGCATGTACGAGTTAGGGTGTCGGAACTCCAAGAGGGATCAAGAACAAAAGGCGAAGTGGAAGAGTTAATTATTGGCAGTTGTTTTGAGTGATATTGGGCGGCAATTATTGGCGAGCTCGAGGCAGATCGAGAGGATCTAATGATCCCACGGGCTAGATGGATGTGAGGTGAAGAACTTTTTTGGAGCGCTCGAGGTGGAAGGACGAGCAGGGAGTCATCTAAAAATCATAGAAGAAGAGGGTCTCGAGGTTCTGAAAGAGGTCAGAGTTGAGAGACGTGGAGTTGACCCGAGTCAACGAGCGGAGCAATCCCATTGGTCCACGCGGGCACGCTAAACGCCAAAACTGCCCATTTATTCGAAAATATTTTTTTAAATAGTAAATGATTTTATTAATTTTCGTGTATCAAATAAAAATGTTTACTATTTAATGTAGTATTTTATTACGATTTTTATTTATTTTTTGACTTTATTTATCAGTAGTTACTTTTTGATAGGATATTTATAGGTATATTCATCTATGTTTTTGTGCATTTTTATTTTTATTTTATATATTTTATTTTATTATTTTCTTCTTTTATTTTATATATTTATAACTTATTTTTAGGAGTATAAATATATTTTTATTTTATTTTTATGATATAATTTGTACACTTAAATATAGATATGTATATTTTATAGGTATATTTATGGGTGCTTTACTTATTTTTTATATTCATTTTTTATTTTAATGTATTTTATTGGATTTTATTTTGGCTTTATATTTTTAATATAATATAGAAAATTTTTACAATATTACAAAAATATAAAGAATAAAAGAATGAAATCCACTTTTATTGATATACAAGTAATAACATATGTATTTTGTCTATGTTTTCACATAGACTTATTTTATTTTTTCTTTTTGGTTTTATTTTAGTTTTAGTATACACATCTGTTATAAATAATAATTACAAAATTATAAAAATATAAATTTGTAAAAATAATGAATGATGAATAAAATGAATATTTTAATCGGGATTATTATACAATAGGAGGGGTTTCAAAAACCTAACTTTCACACAGTAACGCCAAAAAATATGAAACCCCACCATTAAATAGATTGTGAAAAGTTATATACATTTATAGATGATTTTGATATGTTTTGAGTTTATTTGAAAGATATGGGTCTGTGAAGTTGGGTTCTTGGCTTTTTATTTTTTGTATAAAATGAACACTGTATCTTATTTTTGTACAAACTCAATTTTATATTTTTATTTTCATCATTATTTACAACTTTCATGTACAACGTTTCTTTATTTAATGGATAAATAATAAAGAATAAAATATATGAAAAAAATGAATAAATAAATTAATAAATAAAATATATTTTTATTGTATTCATGGCCCTTATCTCCCCCTACTTTACTCCTTGTCGACCAACTCAATTCTTGCTTTGGTCTTGGGGTTTAGGGTCATAAAATATCTTCGATATTTTATTCTTTTTCTTTTCTTCTCTTTATTCTATAATTTTGGCATTAAAAACCATATTTTATATACAATAAATACAACAAATAATGAATGCTATTTTGTACAAATATATGCTATTTACATGCATTAGCTAGGGTTTTTAAGGCCAAAATGATAGAATAAAGGTGATGGAATGGAGATCCATCACCCCCATATACTTGCCTTTGCTAGTCCCTAGCATGCACTTATGCAATAAGTATGAAAAGAATAAAGAAGAAAAGAAAAAGAAAGAATAAATATAATTGCTTCAGATGTTAAACTTGTCTTTACAAAGTCAAAGTTTGGATCTCAGGTTAGACCTTGATGTGAGAATGTGTGTGGAATCTGGTCGGGAACCAAATTTAAAACACAACAGCCTTCGAGAGTCACAGAACTTGGTTCAAACCACCTCAATAGCCAAGTCAGAACTTGCCTACATCATACGCAAACCCTTATGACTATAAAGCTGACTTTTATAGTGTAAGTGATAGTGGCTCTCCCCAACTGAAATGACAAAAGAACTGACTTCTTCGGAATGACAATCCAATGATTCCCCAATACAGTATTCTATCCTCGAGGAGCAGGGTATTCCCTTCTAAGTTCAAGTGGCATCCAACTAAAGAGGAGGAGGGGAAGAAAAGAATGGGCGGTAGCCAGTGTAGCTACCTATCCTGGGATGCTTGACCAGTGTAGTCAAGTCATCCAGCTGCAGGCTCACATGGTATAACTTTGATGCTCAATCTTGCTTATTGGCTATACAACATATACACATACTCTCGCAGGCATTTTATTTTCAATCAGGCCTGTCCACTTTTTTGGAGTTTTTTTTCAACACACTATTTACAACAACATTTATATAAGGAGTTTTTCCTCTTGAGCCAGAAGACTATCCCTATTTTGAAGCATTAATACAACCCACACTCTCTTGTCTTTAGACTTCATGACAACTGGACCAGGTTGGGGTGCACTTCCCTCCCTAGACGAGGATGAATGTTTCTACTCGTGTGCATCTCAAACAAGAAAATCCCTTCCCCTCACCAATCCAACTGAGTTGAGCCAAGTGAAAGGTGCAAGTGTCCAAGTTAGGTCACGACCGACAAGAGTCATGCGTGCGTCTCAAAAAGTTCTAGCTAGTCAGTTAAGGTGACTTGAACCCAGCCCTAAGTCTCAAAGAATTAAGTCCTAATGGACCTGAAGTACCTTAAACCTAGTTCCCATGAGGTTCTAGTGCAATTAGGTGCAGTAAGGTCCAACCCAACTCCAATCTTCAACTTTATTTGGAGTTGTTCAATCATCAAGCTCGATTCGGAAGAACGTGAATGATATGCAAATGCTATGTATGATGCAGAAAGAATGATACAATTTTTTAAAAAGAATTTGAAAGTAAAAAGAATCTTTGCAAATAAAATAGAATTTTGGCACACAAATAAAAGATATACACAACTATTTACACGGGCATGCCACTTTTAATTTATTTACAAGAGTTAAGAATTTTAAAGAATTTGCGGGTTTTAATAAGCTATTTTTATAGGTATATATACAATTGGTAAATAAATCATTATTTTTATATAATTATTTTTATTTAATGATGCATTTATTCCTCAAATATATTTGAAAATAGTTTTCTAAACTATAGTGCAAAATAATTTTCGCAAATATTTACAACATTTGAAAGCCATTTTACAAAGATTTTTCACAGTATACATAGATTTTCAAAATATTTTTACAACCATTTTCAAAGTCATTTGCAGATAGGTTTTCAAATCTTTTATTTCACACAAAGAAAAGAATTTTTCGCAAATCAAAACATTTTTACAAAGGTTGAAAATATTAAAAAAAAAATTTCGAAATGGGTCACACCATTTTTTCAAATTATTTTACAAAAAAAGTTTTTAACCTGATTTATTAATTAGTATATACAAAAAGAATTTTGAGGAATAAAAATGCCATTTATTAATAATGTAAATACAAAATGTTTTTGGGATTTTTAGTTTTGCAAATGTTTTTGTGATTTTTGAAAGCAAAAGGTTTTGGCTAAGAAAATAGGTGCAGATAGTTACACGGGGATATGTCTTATATTTTCAAGAGTTTTGGTTTTTAAAGGATTTACAAGGGATAATTAATTACAAATATATATATATACAAGGAATTTTAGTATGGTGTGTATACTCCTCAAACTTATTTGAAAACCATTTTTCACAGTTTTTGAAAACTATAGTCCAACATAATGTTCACAAACATTTTTTAAAAACATTTACATGCATTTGAAAATCATTTTGCAAAAGTCTTTCAAACATTATATGTAAAGTTTTCAAATATTTTTGCAACCATTTTTCAAACCATTTGCAAATCGTTTTTCAAACATTTTTATTTTATGCAAAGACAAAAAAATTTTGCAAATAAAAATATTTTGACAAAGGTTGAACACATTTTAAAAAATATTTTCCAAATAGTTTTTCAAAAGTTTTTTCAAAAAGGTTTCCAAACTATTTTTCAAACATTTTGCAAAATTATTTTTTCTTGATTTATTAATCAGAATGTACAAAAAGAGTTTGAGGAGCTATAAGATCTTTTTGTTTAGAAGGTTGTAATGATTTTAACATTATTTTTAGCCACAAATATTATTTAAAATACAAAAGTATGAGTTATGGCTTAAAGTATATACATAGTATATGCTTCCCCCTATACTTAGCTTGAGCTATGTCCTCATAGATCAAAGAGAAAAAGAGAAGACATAGCTCAGACTTAGTATAGAAAAGTCTAAAGAATAAGGGAACGGGGGTATGAATAAATTAATGGGAAATTGACCGTCCCCCCTATATTTAGTATCAAATAATTCTAAGTATAACAGACTGTACACAAAGGATGGAGGGTCAAGGGTGAGAATGAATAGATCGTACTCAGACTGTCTCCCCCCATACTGAGAGCCCTAAGTATATGCGAAAAAGAGGAGACTGTGGAGGGAATGAAAGAATAAAGGTAATAGGAGTGTACACCTTCTGTACTTAGGGTAAAATGCACCCTAAGTATAGAAAACTGGCCAAAAGGGGTGGTACATGGAAGCCAATATTGTTTAAATAGAGCGAGGGTGGAAACGAAAAGAAGAAAAGACAAAAATATTTAAAGGAAAAGTTTCTGAGTTGCATTATCTGAATATTTTGATGTAGTGTTGTGGATGTATCATTGTAGCACAGTACTTGGATGATGTCGATGACGGCCAAGAAAGTGTCATGCTCGAGGTAGGGCTTAATGAGTTGACCGTTGATGACAAATGGTTGTGCGTCAGGAGACAATTCTGATATTGCAATGCTGCCATTGTCACGCACTTCTTGAACTTGAAACGACCCTGTCCATTTGCTTTTTAACTTGCCCGGGAAGATCTTCAACTTTGGATCAAATAGCCACACTTTCTGTCCAGCTTCGAAGGACTTTCGTCTGATGTGCCGGTCATACCAACATTTCACCTTCTCCTTGTACATCAATGTGTTATCGTATGCATAGTCTCAAAATTCCAGGACCTTGTTCAGATCATCTTTTCTTTTTGACCACTTCTTTGTAAGACCAAGTTGCACATATTGATTGCCCATAAAGATTTGTGAATTAAATCCACGGGCATATGACATGGTTTCCCATATACAAGGCGATAGGGCGACATGCCCAAAGGAGATTTGTAACCGGTTCTGTATGCCCATAGGACGGAGTCCAAGAGTTGGGACCAATTCTTTCTGTCCGGCTTCACAAGCTTCTGAAGGATCGTCTTGATTTCTCTGTTTGAAAGTTATGCCATGACATTGGTCTAGGGATGGTAAGGAGATGTGACTCGATGCTCGATGCTGCATTCCTTCGTTAATTTCTTGACCCCTTTATTTATGAAGTGGCTACCCCCATCTGATATGAGTATCTTTGGAATCCTTAATCGTGAGATGATGTTCTCTTTCATAAAGTGACATACTGTACTACTGTCAGCGGCTCGAGCGGGGATAACTTCGACCCAACGACTCACATAATCCACGGCAAGAAGGATGTGCTCATATCCCTGACTATTGGGAAAAGGTCCCATGCAATCGATGTCCCAAGCATCGAATACATCTGTTATCTAAATGATATTTAGGGGCATTGCATCTTTCGTTGTGGGGGTGCCTTTCAATCTTTGATAGTCAATGCATCGTTTGACAAAAGCTGCTGCATCCTTAAATAGTGTGGGACATCAGAAGCCACACTGAAGTACTTTTGCTGCGTTCTGTCTCCAGAGTGATGTCCACCATATTCGAGCGAGTGACAATGCTCGAGGGCACTATGATGCTCCTCCTGAGGAATACACATGCGCTAAATGTAATCTGCTCCTTCCCTGAATAAAAGAGGATCTTCCCATTGAGAGAAATGAATCGTCGATAAGAATTTGTCCTTCTGAATCTTCGTCCAATCTTGCAATACGACCCCTAAAATGAGGTAATTGAAAATATCAACATACTAAGGAGTGAATCCACAACCAAAATCGACTCGTCAGGAAAGGTGTCTATGATGGGTGTACTGCTCAGCGGAGGCTCTTGCTGCTCAATTCTGGAGAGGTGATCTGCTACCACATTCTGAATTCCAGGCTTGTCCTTGATTTCCAAATCGAATTCCTAGAGGAGAAAGATCCATCTGATTAGTCTGGATTTGGCACCCTTCTTCTGCTGTAAATATCAGATAGCAGAGTGGTCGGTGAAGATGGTGACTTTTGATCCAAACAGATATGATCTGAACTTCTCGAGGGCGAATACCACAACCAGCTACTCTTTCTTTATCACCGTATAGTTTCTCTGAGCTTCATCTATTGTTTTGCTAGCATAATGATTGACATAGGGCACCTTGTCTTTTCTTTATCCTAGAACAGCCCCAACTGTAAAGTCTGACACATCGGGCGTGATCTCAATGGGAAGAGACCAATCCGGTGGCTGTAGGACTGGAGATTGAGTGATGAGATCCTTCAGCTAATTGAAGGAAAGAAGAACCTGTTGATCCACATTAAACTCAGTCTCCTTGCATAGAAGTTCTGTAAGAGTTCGAGCAATGCGGCTGAAATCTCGGATGAATCTTCTTTAGAATCCCACATGCCCCAGGAATGACTCACATTCTCAACTGTCTGAGATGGCTCAAGATTGGCAACACATCCACCTTTTCCAAGTCGACTTCCATGCCACATTTGGAAACGACGTGACCCAGCACAATCCTTTCTGTGACCATGAAGTAGCTCTTTTCCCAAGATAACACTATATTGACTTCACGACATTTCCGAAGTACTCTGTCTAGGTGCTCAAGACAAGAATCAAAGCTGTTACCATAGCCGGAGAAGTCATCCATAAACACCTTGAGAAAACTGCCTACCATCTCGGCGAAAACTACAAGCATGCATCTCTGGAATATCGCCGGTGCATTACACTAACCAAAGGGCATTCTCCTGAAAGCATATGTGCTGAACGTGCAAGTGAATGTCATCTTCTCTTGATCTTCAGGGGCTATTGCCACTTGGCTGTACCCAGAGTACCCATCCAGAAAGCAGAAGAACTCCTTACCAACTAATCTTTCCAGAACCTGATCGATGAATGGCAAGGGGAAGTGGTCCTTCTTCGTTGCTGCGTTAAGATGGTGGTAGTCAACACATATGTTCCAGGATGTCGGTACCCGAGTATATATCTCCTCTCCTCTGTAATTTGTAACTACGGTAAGCCCAGACTTCTTTGGAACTACGTGCAAGGGGCTCACCCATTTTGAATTGGAGATGGGATAAATGAAGCATGCGTCACACCATTTCGTGATTTCTTTCATGATGACGTCCTTGAGATTTGGATTCAATCTTCTTTGAAATTCGCGAGATGGCTTGGCATCTTCTTCCACATAAATGTGGTGTGAACACAACGTAGGGTTTATCCCGCAGAGATTTGATACATGCCAACCAAGTGCCTTGCGGTTCTTTTCCAGAACCTCGAGAAGTCAAGATTCTTGCTCTGGGGACAGCCTACTGATGATGACCGAATACATGTTTTCTGCACCCACAAGGAAAGCATACTTTAGGCCCGCTGGAAGTGGCTTGAGTTCCAATTCTGATCTAGCCAACTTATGAGTCACTTCTGAAACAGTGCTGGTTGGAAGATGTGTTGCCTGAACTTTTGCAGGTTTCTGACCTCAGTGCTCTGTTGAGGTTATGATAATGTGCCGAACGGATCAGTGATGAGATCATTATGTTTGAGCTGGAGGGAATCATTTGAGTCAAAAAGATGCATCAGTACGTTGGACTCTGTCTCTCAAATATCGTCGGACCTTGCGCCGACTATACTTTCCAGGTCCTCCTCTAGGGAGAGGATTTCCTGTATCCAAAGATCGTTCAAAGAGAGTTGTGTATCTCTGATTCCTGCAATGAAGTCATAGTATGTAGTTGCATATCATTATCACTTACGACTTTGGGCTCACCGATCATGTCTATGGTGATTCTATCATTGCCCGAGCCGAAGGTGATCTTGCCAGACCCATAGTCAACCACGACTTCTGAAGTGCACATGAATGGCCGTCCAAGGATGATAGGGGTCTAGAGTAAGGGTGTGGGTGAGTCCATATCAAGGACCGCAAAATCAACTGGAAACTGCATTTCCGACACCTTCACCACAATGTATTCCGAAAGACCTCTAGGTCGCTTGATAGATCGATCCGCATACTGAGGGATCATTCGTGTCTATTTTAGAGGACCTAGCCCAAATTCTTGCAATAATGACAAGGGAAGAAGGTTGATGGAAGATCTGCTGTCAAGCAGAGTGCGGTCGAAGATTTGATAAAAAATCTCTATGAGATGTTGGCGATGGTTGCAACTGTGGACATGGTGAGAACGTGCTTCTCAACCTGCCGTCGTCTGTTGTTTCGTGCTGGGCGACACTTACTCGTACATACCTCTTTCAAACCTTTCTTCACAACCGATATGTACTCTATGGCCTTCATCAAAGGAATCTCAACAGTCAAATTATTAATATTGTCCACAACTCCAGGATCTAATAATGCACTTTTTCTTTTTGTATTTTTTTAGGATTTTTTATTGCATCAGGAAAAGGAATATGTATAATGTTGAAATCAGAAACAGAGTTCTTATTTACAACAAAATTCTTATCCACAATATCTTTTACATTCGGATTACAAAAAGGTGTACAGTCTGGAAGTGAAGATGCGGCTGTGGGTGGACACGCAAAAAGTGGGGCCTCCGCTCCAACGACTCGCGTAGGATTGGTTGCGGCTGGCGGTTCCTCCATGGCTGGCACGACATCGCTTTATCGACAACCTTCTTTTTGTTCTTTTTACTTTTTATGATTTTTTTGTTCTTTTTGCTGGTGCTGATGATGGTGAGTTGCAGTTGGAATGGCTACTCCTTCGTCTTCTTCCTCACCCGCCTATGTAGCAAGCACGATTGATGTAGAAGATGACGCATCACCTGAAGCTTTATTCATCCCCTTGTTGGTGGTAGACGGAGGCAAGGCCCTACCGCTCCTGAGAGTTACAACATTAGATAAAGCAATAGTATAACCATCTAACTCTATAGGCATAGACTGGACATCACATTCTACCTTCTCCTTTCTCTTGAAGCTATTGAGGTTGGCTTCGACCTGCACCGTAATGGTGGTTTTTGTGGCGGTAAGGTTGTTGAACTTCTTTGTCATGTCTATAAGGCCTTTGATGAGCTGGGACAGGTAGTCAAGGGTTGGGTTCACGGGATCGCCTGGGTAGGTTCAACGTGGGGACCACGTTGCTGCTGAGTGTTTGGAAGCTGAGGTTGCGATTGCTGGTGGTGCTGGGGAGGTGGAGGAAGCTGATACTGGTGGTAAGAGGGGGGAGGATACTGCTCATAATGCTGAGGTAGTGCAGCTGCATACTGGTGATGTGGCTGAGGCTGACGATACTATGGATGCTGGTACTGTTGATGCTGCCTCCATTAGTTGTTGAATTGCTGAGGCTGGTGATACTGAGGCGATGGTTGTGAGGACTATCCAAAACGACTACCCTATGGCTAGTGGTATTGCCGGTTGGCTTGTTGCTGGCCCTGGGGGTGTCCGATTGGACAGGCCAGTGCGCATCGTTGCTCCATACACCATTGACTTCTTGAATCAAGGGTGGTGGTGGGAATGCTGAATCTGATGATGGAAGGATGTCCAGCTGGTATATGACCATCTGCTGCTGCGATTGGCCCTGATCGGGTGCCTGCACGTAGTATACGTGCTGGACTGCCGGTGGCTGCTGGCTCTGCTGAGGTTGATGTGGAAGTGATGGCTCATCTTTCTTCTCAGCTGGAGCTTCTGTGGATGGTGTTGCCGACTGGACAGAACTGATGGTGCCCACCAGCAGTTCCAACTGCTTGGTGATCTGGTCCAGCTTTTCCAGGTTCTGTGTCCTCTTCTCGATCACAACGAGTTTCTCGAGATGCTGTGATTCTTTTCAATGATATCTACTTTTGAGAGATGGCCCTCGATGATGCTAATATTGGAGCTCTCATCTCTCTCCGCCTCACGGGATACTGCCATATGAACTTGCTTCTGGATGATCTAGGGCTACTTTTGATATGCCTTGGATGAAGAGAGGGCGGCTTCTCCTTCGACCATTTCTTCAAAAATCTGCCAAAATACGTCTTCATCCTTATTGAAATGTGACCCCCTACAGGCTGCATCAACGAGCCTTTGGCTTTCCACATTCAACCCCCCGAAGAAGTGTTGGACCAAGCTGGTCCTCGGAATTGTATGATGGGGGCATTTCTCCTGCAGATCTGTGAACCTCTCTCAGGATTCATGAATAGTCTTGTGGGCTCCCTGAAAGAAATTGCTGATTCTTGCTCGCATTTGATTGAGCTGACCGAGAGGATTAAATTTGTGCAGAAAGGCGGACTTCAGTTCCTCCCATGTTGTCACAACCTTTCCCAGGTGGTTAACCCAATAAATGGCTTTGTCTTATAAACTGAAGGGGAACACCATCATCTTCACTATGTCCAAAGGGACATTGGGGTAGTGGGTAGTACGACAGATGTATGAAAATTATTGCAGGTGAATGTAAGGCTCTTTGGTATTCCTGTGGAAAGAAGGAAGAAGAGCAAGGAACTAGAGCTTTTGCTCAAAGTGAGCGTGTACCAGTGGAATAAGAATCCACTTGATCATCTGGCTGTCTCCAGGGTTGTATGTCTCTTTTAACGTGGGTTTCAACCTTCCTTGTTTAGGCTCTTCCTCATCTGGATTATCATGGGGTCCACCACATCCTCCTCCTACTGGTCTTTCTCCTCCTCCTCCTTGCCTGTTCATGACATCATTAAGCATATCCTGGAACGAAGTCTGTGCTAGGGCCTGCTCTGTCAGCTGCTGTTGGATGGTTGGATAGATGCCGATAACTGTGCGTTCACCTGATTCTGATCATACATCTCTCCTTGCTCAAGTTGGGGAGGTTGCTGACCCTTTCCTCTTCCTTAAGGTGCCATCTCGGGGTCTGAATCTGAAGAGATGAATTATGTATTGGGATCCAGGACTGGGGCTGTCTTCTATCTGTAATGTAAAAAATCTCAAATCAGACCTTCTTGTAATTGAATCCTATCTGCCAGATGAATCTAGAATCAAGGTCAATTCCAGAGTGTTGTGAATGAAAAGGATATGGACTGTAATCGACTTTCATCCACAACGACGAAGGTGGGGCAAGAGTAATCCCAGTTTATTGGGTGGTCAAAAGGAAGGGTGGAAGACGAGGAGTCTGGAGATCGACCCGTAAGTTCCGGACCGGGTTCTCAAGAATCGCCTCGAATTATTGACGGGACCAAGTCCATGGAATCGATGTAGGTGTTGATAAGGTACCGACTAGACCATCCATGGATCGACATCGTGGAGCAAGAGGATGATAGATGCTAGAAGATAGATACGACGATCAACGAGGAATAAATTGGAGTGTAAAACAGTAGAAAGGCTCGAAATTGAGCGAGGGTCAAAAGGGAGAAACATATGACAAAATTTACGCAAGTACACGGGACTTGATCTTTGAACCTTAATCTAGATCCATGCAAATATCATACAAAATTGGGTTCACCAATTCACGCCATGTGAAGCCGTAAAGGTTCGGCTACTTATTATCTTTTTAGTTTTAGAGTTGTTATTTCAGGCATATCTTATAACAAGTCCTTAGCATGCTAACCCTATATGAGAGAGAGTATTGCCAGAAAAGTATCCCGTACTTGTCCTCCTCCTTTGTAACCTGTAGTCTGCACTTTTTGAGGTCCTTGTAACCCTTCCCGGATCGCTACTCAGCCAAAGAAATAGAGAGAGGAAGCCGATAGGCGAAATTGCTACTTCGGTTCTCGCTCATAACAGAATCACCCATGAGCGTGCAAGAACCTACTCGGATGCAAACCAATGAGACCGACACCCCTGTGAAGGCGTGACCTATGCTCAGTACTTCAGACCATGTCGATGTTCCACACAAGGCAAGAACACCATAGCTGATAAGGCCCTACTCGGTCATGTTCGATAGAAGCGCCATTACTTCAGAAATCCAGGCGATACATAAGGCAGTTATAGACTGGATTTTGGGCTCTAATCCTTAGCGGGTTGTGTCTCTCTCATGGGAGGGGTTTCAGTCCCCTCCGAAGGTACCTGAAAACAATGAGGGCTTTATGAACTCAAGACAATGATAGTCCATTACGGATTTTAATTAAGGTCAAAGTTTATTTAGCAGTCCCCTTGTTTAAATTTTTGGCTTTTCACTTTTTTTAGTCTGTTTTCATACAAGTGCCTAATGTTTTTGTAGATTCTCATTTAAGTCCTAGGTGCTCAAAATTAGACGGAGATAGTAGAAAAGCCGTGCAAGTTGATTCAATGATGGGAAACTCACCATTGAACCTAATGATGCATGCTGAGTTAGATGACTTACAGTGCTTCCCAGCTCTCTCCATGCGGTTTGCAAACCAAAATTTTTAAACCTATCTACATGGCGTTGTGCAATCGACAAAATCATCCTAAACAACAGCTGCTATTAATCGTGAAGAACTGGTTATTAGTTATTCAGAAATGAGACCAAGGTCCAGTCTCTGATGCCGATCGGTGCCCGCCACAACGGGTCCTGCACGTGCTGTATACAACCTCTAGCAACACGTGGTATCAGATCTGAATTGTTAACATTATTAATTTGACTAGATCCATACATAAGAGACTATAGGAACAAGCATTGTTATAAGGGTTTGGACCTAGTTACCAAGTCAAGCAACCTAAGCCTAGGAGCTCCATGCACAAAAAACAAATAAAAATAAGGCGAAGAACTCAAATCATCAAGAAACAAAATAAAAGAAGGCCGCAAAACACAAAAAAAACTGCGACGAGGCCCCCAGGTGAACAGACACCTGGGCACTGGACCTCGTGGTGAAGAGTAGAGTTCAAGTTAATATATACATGCCAAAATTGTCTCTCTCTCACCATAAATTACATAAATGAATTTTTAAATTAATTCTAAGCTAATTTCTTCTCCTTGCTTCCTTGATGCCCCTCCAGTTATAGAGAGAAGACCCGCCTCCTCCAAGCTTGGGTGCATCAGCTTCCTAAAAAACCATCCATGCGTGACGGGCCCTCGCAACAAAGTCACAAAGAGATGTCATTAGCACAAATAATTACATCAGATAAATAAATATTTGCAACAATAATCACAGATTAACTTGAAACTAAATCAATGCATATTTACAGTAATGAATCAATAATTCAAATAAATGACTATGCAAGAAAATGACTGATAAAATTAGACTATGCTCATTGCTCCCCGGCAATGGCGCCATCTGATAACATGGGAAAATTAAAGGGCCGCACGGTTTCACAAGGCGAAACCACGGTCGATGCATTGACCACTCGATTATTCCCCAATAGTCAGCAATTAACCCACGATATTAAATAAAGGCAATGAATAACACGAGTGAGGTTAAAATTTATTTTTCTCTACCATAAAATGCATAACATGCAAGCATGTAGAGGTTGAACCATAGAGAGCAATATATGTAGTCTAAGGTCATTTGTGTACAACCAAGTCATTCATCGTGTATATACATAGATCTTTTTGTGCGTTTTTCATTATATATATATATATAATTTTTTTTCATTTTTTTTCATTTTTTGTTTTATTTTTTATTTTATTTTTTAGATTTTTACTTTTATATTTACCATATAACATATATAAGGCTTTATATATATACTATATAGTACTATATTTATAAACACTAATAAATATAGATAAAATTCAGAAAATAAATTATTTTTGGGGTTTTCATATTTTTCTAATGTTTTTATAATTTTCCTAAATTTTTTGCTAATTTTTATGTATTTTTAAAGTCAAAACTATCCCAAATAAGGGATTAAATATATAGGCTGAAATTGACTTGGATTTTAAAAATAGTAAATAGGTTCCAAAATTACCCAAATCAATTTTAATGTGTGTATATATATATATTTATATAAATAAAATATAAAGATATTAGGCTACATAAGGAAAACATATTTTTGGGTTTTAAAGATTTTTTTAGATTTTTATGAAATATTTTGGGGTTTTTCGATTTTTAGGACTTTTGTTTTTCAGTTTTTTGTGATTTGTTCTGTAATTAAATAGGTCAAAATACACTATATATATCTTTGGTATTTTTTGACGCATTTTTATATTTTTTGGTATTTTATAAGTTAGACATGGAATAGTTAGGCTCCTTTTCATTTTTAATAAATAAATTAGATGCAAAAAATGTGAAATAAATATGGGCGTGAATATACATGGCATGAAGCATTTAACCCTATTTTTGTGGAGTTTTAAGGTTATATTTGCTATATTTAATAAATAAATGAAACATACAAAAAATAATATTCTAGCAGGGGAATAAACACAATTAAAATAAATTCCAGGGAGCTCGATGCAAATATTCCAATGTTAAACAACATTTATTAAATTTTTATGAACCATTTTACAATATACAAAAGTCTCCAAGGTGTACATGCAAAATGCCCAGCTCACGTGGGATGACACGTGAGCTGAGCTGGACAGGACCAAAATGTAAATTCAGAAAGTACATGGGCCTATTTACAAAATATCCATTTATTTATAACGCTATATTTTATTTACAGAATTAAATAATAAATATACAAAACTTTGAGGTAGAGTGTGCAATTTACCCAAGAGAGGCGTTGATCGAACGACGCTCCGTGCTTCACTTATACACGTGTAGCGTGCTGAACCGACTATACCCCTTCGGGGGTGGTCGCCCCTGATCTGATCTTAGACAGGGATCAACGGTTGGGGGGGGGGCGACATGGAAGACTGAGATTAGAACTGGGCCGCTGATGAATCCATGATTCCTCATACTAAAAGATGAAATAGAGCTTCGTTCCCGAGTAGTTAGCCGCATTCCATCATTTATTCTGCATTTTTATCATTCATGCATGTAAAATTAATTTTTGCTATTTAGCACTTGCATTCATAATCATCTTCACATTTGCATCCAACTTCATGCATTTTTAAATAATTCATTCTAACTCCAATTGACCTCAAAACCACTTCCATTGTGTACATATTACTAACAAGATTAAAGGAAAAATACAAAAAAATCACTAACTCAAATAATTGGCCCGTGAGACAAAACTCTAATTTCAGAACAGACAGACTAAAATGCTCATATCCTCCTCATACACTGTCCGATTAGGTGTACTCACTTAAAGTAATACATATTCAAAGACCTTCAAAACAAGACTAATTTCATAAAGATCAGAGCTCGTATGTGAAAGTTGGGTTTTGGGCCTCTTTTGCGCGTTTTATGTTTTCCCTGATTTTGACTTGATATTTTCTGTACACAA
Organism: Ottelia alismoides; assembly: GCA_037367405.1. Lineage (NCBI taxonomy): Eukaryota > Viridiplantae > Streptophyta > Magnoliopsida > Alismatales > Hydrocharitaceae > Ottelia > Ottelia alismoides. Next base: position 322,981 of record JAZKJV010008276.1, on the reverse strand, counting down.
TTAACTCCTTTTCTCTTATTTCTTTTTCATCTTTATTCTTTGATAAAATTTTTTATAAAATCCACAAAAATCCAAATTCAGAGTGAGACTGAAATCAAAGAAACTGACCGAATCCGAGTGTCCTTTGTGAGTCTGTACAAATTCTTCTTTATTTTATTTCCCTATTTTCTTATTTTTAAAAATAAAAAAATAAATTAATGTGTAAATATTTATCTATGATTTTATAGATATTTTCTCGATTTTTATCTTCATTAAAAATTACAAAAAAATACAAAACCCCAAAATCAGGGTATTTTATGCACATAGAGTACCCCAAAAATATCGTTTTACACAGATGACCTCTTTTGCTCTTGGCCTCTTCATGAAAGTTGTAGATCTCATCAAGATGAGCTATTTTTGTGTTGAGCACTTATCGATCCGAGTTCATTTGATATTTATTTCTGATTCATTATTCTCTTTTTATTTTCGATTTTTCTTGAGTTGACACGTGGCAGCTACTGGAGCCGCCAAGTGTCACTCATTTTTAGCCTTTTTATTTCGTTTTTATAAAAAATAAAAATAATAAAAAAATTAAAAAAAATAAATAATAACCTCGCCTCACGTGCCATGCACGTGAGGCACTTTTTCCTCCCCTCTCACCCGCTTCTCTAGTCAATAGACCGTCCCCGTCTTCTCCACAAACAATCCTACCCATCTCCAGCCTCCCCCTTCCCTTTATCTCGCTGTCTCCCAACGACTCCGCAACCGTCGCGCCTTATCCCCTCGTCGGCTGCCACCCTATAAAACCTATCTAGATCCCATAAATCCATCATCCGCCATCTTCCAGATCAAAGAGAGAGCTTGGAGGAGGAGCCTACGACAGGGGCTCCTCTCTCCGGCGAAGACATCTCCGGCGTGATCGATACGAGCCTCCTATTCCGCCGCGGAGTTGAGGCGATAACCACGGGATAGGACCACCATCCTTCCCAACTTCAGGCGAAACCCATTTCTTCTTCCACCTTTTATATTTCCTCTGTTTTCCCTCGTTCGCTCTGTTTCCCAATCGCCTCCAATATCACCGCCAACCACACCGTCGCATGGTCTCCTCCATCTCCAGGCACCTGTGCGGTAGCACCCATCCACCTACGTGTGGTCGCCGCTACCACGAACTCATCCACGGGCACCCCTGCTCCCTGCCTGCTCCAACAGCCCTTGGGTGCCTCCGCCAGAGATCGGTTCCGCACAGCCACCTGCAACTTCCTGCCCGGCCTCACGAGAGCCTCTCCGCCTACAACTCCAGACCGCACCGCCCAGGAGGTCTCTCGCCGTTTGTTCCTTGTTGCGGTTGTCCACCCTCTTGCCAGCACAACAATGCCCGGTGGGGGCGTTCCGACGCACCACCCGTACGGAGGCGCACCACCGTACCTGCACGCAAGTCCGCTGTCCCGCGAGTTACGCCTCTGTCGCACAGAAGTCCCACGCCGCTTCCTCCACAATCGGACCTGCGCCAGATGCCTGAGTAGCGGCTCGCAGTCACCCCGCCACGTGCTTCTATCACCCAGCCGAACTCTCGTGCGGCCGCCTGCGTCCCCGCAGCCACTGCGCGCCTCCGCTAACACCCCTGTATCCCCGCCTCCTCCTAGCCGCAATCTGCCTCAGAACACATAGACGAAGAGGGGAGGGGGGCAGGAGCCTTCACGTGAGACACACTTCTCTTGGGAACTATTGCACCTCAGCCCTCGCAAGATTTCCAAATTGACCGAAGACCCCAGGCCAAGGGTTACGCGCTCGGCACATGACCGCATGGTCTATTTGCATTTCAACCCCTGGAGATCCTAGAAATTCATGCAGAAGCCCAGTAGCCCCAGCTCATGTGCTTGTCACGTGGCTTGTTGGTTTACTCGTTGACATTCTGTAGATCTCCCCCAGAAGATTTGGTAATTATGATTTAGTCCCTGCACTAGATTATTTTTATTTCTGTAGTTGCATTGAGATTCCTGACTTGGACCTATTATTTGAACTATCATCGCATCATTTTATTAATTAAAAATTAGCACTTTGATCTACAACTAATTCTCTACATTGTGGCATGTGCTTTATATTTTTATGCCTTGTGGTTAATTAATAAATATTATTCTTGTAGAAAATCGAATACTTTGCCCATATTGCGCTTAAAAATTCATCGCTAATTAATCAAAGTTCCAAAAATTGCCAAACAAATCACATATCATAGAATTATTGTTAGGAACATTGTGCCCAAAAATAATTGTATTTGCATACATACTTTTCTCTAGAAAAATCATTTTGCACATTTCACTAAATAATTTTTAATAGGTATTAAATCAGACATTTTTAGGGTTTAGGATTTTTTCGAGATAGATCACCTAGTGATATATCTTAGATAATTGTATTTCCTGAAAATGAATATATTTAATATTATTATAATTAATTAGTAAAAATTTTATTGTTTGCAATCATTTTTTCATAGAAATTCACTTTTATCTAAAAAATCCAAAAAATTGCAGTAGTCTAATTTCATCGCATTTCACATCCTGGCAAGTTTGAGGATTTTTGGAATTCATTTGATCGAAATTTACATTTTCGTCCCTGAATTTCGCCAAAATTGCATATCGCGCATTTATTGCATTTAAAAATACCAACAAAATTCGTCTCTGAAAATCTAATTTCGAGATTGACTAACAACCAACCTAAGGAGACATTTGCCTCATTGAGTTTGACATTGGACTTACCAAGTAAACAAAAAAAGAAATTGACCGCTCGCTTTAATTTGACATTAATTAAAATAACGGCTTTTGAATACCTCTGAATTTATCCGCCTACAATGAAATCGTTAATTCGACATCATTAAAATGATGAATTTCGGGTAATTAATATATATATGAAATAGAGCTCTGTTCCTGAGTAATTTGCGGCATTTCATCATCTATTCTGCATTTTTACCATTCATGCATTTAAAAATAATATTTGCATTTTAGCACTCATAATTGCATTCATAACCATCTTCACATTTGCACCCAACTTCATGCATTTTTAACTGATTCATGCTAACTCCAATTCACCTCAATCCAACTCCACTGTGTACATATTACTAACAAGGTTAAAGAAAAAATACAAAATATTACTAACTCGAATAATGGGCCCACGAGACAAAACTCCAATTTCAGACCAGACAGACTAAATTGCTCATATCTTCCTCACACAATATTCAATCTAGGTCTACTCACTTTTCAAGTAATACATATTCAAAGACCTTCAAAACAAAACTAATTTCTTTCTCCTCTATATGAATGCTGGGTTTTGGGCCTCTTTTGCGCGTTTTGTGTTTTACCCGTTTTTGAACTATTATTTTATGTACATAATTAACTCTTTTTCTCTTATTTCTTTCTCCTCTATATCCCTTGATGAATGTTTTAATAAAATCCATAAAAATCCAAATTTAAAGTAAGACTAAAATCAAAGAAACTGATCAAGTCCAAGTGTCCTTTGCAAGTCTGTACAAATATCTCACTTTTTCTTCTTTAATTTATTTTCCTATTTTCTTATTTCCTAAAAATAAAAAAGATTAGATTATTGTGTAAATATTTATCTGTGATTTTATCATTATTTTTCTGGATTTTTCTCTTAATTAAAAATCACAAAAAATTACAAAACTCAAAAATCAAGGTATTCTATGTCATAGAGTACCCCAAAAATATCATTTTGCATAGATGACCTCTTTTACTCTTCGTCTATTCATGAAAGTTGTAGATCTCATGGAGACGAGCAATTTTTGTGTTGAACACTTTTCGATCCGAGGCCGTTTCCTATTTTTTCTGGATTTTTCTTTTTTCAAATTTTCTTGAGCTGCTACGTGGCATCTCCTGGAGCCACCATGTGTCCCTCATTTTTGACCTCTTTTTATTTCATTTTTATTAAATAAAAATAAGAAAATCAATAAAAAATTAAAAATATATATAAAAATAACCTCACGTGTCACGCACGTGAGGCTGTATCCTCCCCCTTCCTCTCAATCGAAACCTGTCTTCTCCAACCACCCCCGCAGGACCCTCGTCCACCTGTCTCATCTCCAGCAACGCAACGAACGCCACAACCGCCGTGCATCGCCTCCCGCTTATGCCCTCGCCGACTGCCTCCCTATAAAACCCACCGATCCCCCCCCAAGCGAGGTATCCGCCATCTTCTACGTGAAGGAGAGAGTCCGAGGGGAGGCTGGTGACAGCAGCGTCCTTTGGTGGCGAAGACATCCCCGACGAGATCACTTGGAGCTTCTCGGAGACTTCGCTGGCTCTGATCAAGGCAAAGACCAGAGGAGAGTTCCCAGATCCTTCTCAAACCCAGGAGAATCAACCATCTTCCTTCCCCTGTTTTTCTCCCATTCCTCTGTTCCTTGCTTTTTCACTTCCAATCTCCTCATTCTCCTTCCTCTATCCTATTACTTTCTTCCATGTATCCATCACCTCCCCTCCTGATCAACATCCTCTCCTCGAGAAGGTCCCGCTCTAGTCTTCCTCTTTGCTTGCCAGCCGCTCGGACTTCATCGACAAGCACGTCACCCGCGCGCACTAGAGATTCCGCCTCCACCAGCAGGTTGCTCCCTCCACGCGGGAGCCGTCCGCCACTGCCTTGCAGCCTTCATCGAGCCGCTTGACCTCGACTCCAGCGCCGGACCTTCGCCAGCGGGCGCGCGCCACCACCGCAAACCCTCTGCGCGTGCCCCAGCAAGGCACGTTGCCTCACCTCCACGACATCATCCTGGAGCCCCCACACAAACTCCTATCTCGATCCGACCGCCTTCGCTTCACCGACCAACTGCGGCTAGCCCTCCGCCTGGACCACCGCAACCCATCGCCATATCAACCAGCAACAGAGCAGCAACGGCCCCCGCACCATCCGCTGCATCGACATCGCTAGCTGCGCTCCCCCGCCTCCGTGCCTCCATCGAAGGCCACCAGCAGCGTCGCCCGCCATCTCCGTGCGCCTTCCACCTGAGCACGTCGCCAGCGCACCGCCACCTCCACCTCGTACCGCAGCGGCAACCACCCGCCTTGGATTAGCTGAAACAGAAGGAGTTTTGGGCAAAGCCCCCTCACAAGTCACGCTCGTGACAACGGTGACTTTTGCACCGATAACCCTGAAGGTTGCCAAAATCACGAAGAGCCCCCACTAACTAAGGGACACGTGAGGTGCATGTGTCCCCTTGGGATATTTGCGTTTCACCCCTCGGATTCTCGCATATTTCCAAAAGAGTCGAGTCATTCCAGGGTCACGTGAGAAGCACGTGACCACTGGAGTAATTTGCATTTCTACCCCCAGTTTATAGGTAATTGCATAAAAGTCCCTGTCAGCATATTTTATTTTTGTCAATTTTATTTCTGTATTTGCATATAGAACCCTATGTTTGCATGTTATTTTGAACCTCATTTCATCGTCATTTTGATTATTTAAAAATTGCATGATATTCTAAAATTAATTCTCTACGTTGTGGCACGTGCTTTATATTTTTATATTTTGTAGTTGTAATAATAATTGTTCTGGCGAAAATTGACATATTTTGCCCAGTCCGAGCTTAAAAATTCATATTTAATTAACTACAGCTCCAAAAATTGCCAAAAAATTATAGATTGTAGAATTAATTGTTAGTGACATTATGACCAAAAAGAATTGCATTTGCATGCATATTGTTTTTAGAAATCATTTTGTGTATTTCACTAATCAATTTTTAAAAGGTATTAAATCTAACATTTTTAGGGTTTAGGATTTTTATGAGATAGATCACCTAGTAACATATTTGAGATAATTTTATTTCTTGAAATAACTAGATTTAATATTTATTATAATTAATTAGTGAAAATCTCATTTTTTACATTATTTTATTCACAGAAAATTCATCTTGCATCCGAAAATTACAAATAAATCATAGAAGCCTAATTTCACCATATTTCACATTCTAGACATGTTTGAGGATTTTTGGAATTCATTTGATTGAACTTTGCATTTTAGTCCACGAACTTTGCCAAAATTGATTATCGCACATTTATTGCATTTAAAAATACCAAAAAAATTCCTCTCCGAAAACCTAACTTTGAGATTGAATTAAAACCAACCTAAGGAGATAGCTGTTCCCTGAGTTCGACCTTGGAGTTACCCAAGTAAAAAAAATAAATTGACTGCTCGCTTTAATTTGACATTAATTAAAAAGCGGTTTTTGATCAACATCCAAATTTATCCGATTGCAATGAAATCGTTAATTCGACGTTATTAAAAGGGTGAATTTCGGTTCATCAAATGGCACCGTTGCCTGGGAGGCACGATTTAGGTTGTTTTTAAGAAAAATCTAGTTTTAAGGTTTTCCATCCCCGGGTAGTCTGACCCCCGGTTCTCTTGTAATCCCCCCCTTCATTTTCAGCATTTTTTCCTTTTATTTGTGTATATTCTTCTGTGAACCTCTCTCTCTCTCTCATATTGATCTTCTATTTTTCGTGCGAGGTATCCGGTGCACTCGAGCGATCTTCTTGGAGACTGACGCATCTCAGAGCGACCGGATACACATAAAATTTTAATTTTTGGAGATAAAATGTTTTTAATTAATTGTTCATTTCTAGTGGTTCCCGATTCGGTTCTCATGTGTGTAAAATAATTGAACATTTTTCTATGGTGTTTCGGCCGGTTTCACCGTCCGATGAGGGTGGGGTCCGACTTGAGTGCTAGGACTGCACATACGACTATTAGAGCTATTAGGATTTTTGATTGTGCTCGTAGGACTAGGACCACACTTTCACTAAATTATACGCACTAGATCATCTCTCATTTAGCTAAATTAAATTATTCTATCACTCGCTAATAGAAATTCATGATTTAGGTGTGATTTCCCATGCATGCATTAGATTTATTTTTCTAGGGAAATTCCAGTTCTGTTTATCATATTGCATGAAGATTGTGAGGAGACACTGTAAGTATTTCGAACTCAGCATTCATCATTGTGTTTCCCGCTGCACGACTTTTTCGATTCTCCCTTGGTTTTCATTCACATAGGAATAAAGGAAATTGGAATCCTTGTGTAGACGTGAATTGTTCCCCACTCAATTCAGGTGATAACCAAATTAAAACTAGGTGGCTGCTAACATTATTTATTAATTAAAATTGGATAAAATTGAAAATCATTGTTTTCGGGAGAGAAGCCCCGTCATTGTTTGATTTCAAGCTAAGTAGAGAGAGTGTGTGTATACACTAAGATAGAGCCCAAATCCCCACCTTCCATATCAACATACCCTACTCTTCGCAAATATCACGGGTTGAAGTATTCGAAGTTCAACTGACCAACACCAAGTAGCCTCCGCTTGCTTTGGCAAGTATATATGTGCGAACCATCAGTGCGACGCGACAAGTTGCTTAGTAACCCCTCTGGGCGAAGTGACAAGCCTTGTCAGCCTCTGCCTACTTTGGTAGGGGTGGGTCCCTGGACTTTATCGGTATTAACCGAGTAAGCTGGTGATAGGAGCTAAGAGAGGAAGGGCATTGGTATCTTAGGTGACATGTTAAATAGGGGAGATGCATCCGGCATTGAACCGACTCCCCTATAGGCCATCACGTAATCCTGGCTAACTTTGCTTGAAAATCACACTTAAAACCAACTAGATTAATTGGGCCCAGCTTCGGGGACTTCACTGAGTTGAGTTGGTGAAATTGGGGTTTGCATTTGTGCATTGAATTGTGTGACAGTGCACTTGCACACACAGGTCGTGGTTTCGCAAATCCTTTCTCCATTCCATTCGAAGATGTCGGAATTTTGGCATTCATACCCAGAATCCATGGGTCGCGCTCACATGACAAATTCCCAATCTTCGTTTCCATTTCCTTTTTTTGAGGTAGTTTCTCCCCAACCATCAATCTCTCTGCCCACGCACCCACCCTTGGTTGAAACATTGAGATATGAGCTGCTCACAGAATCAAATATATTCTTTGAAGACACAATGGAGCGAGCGGACTCGAGGATGAACATTGGCGTAACTGACTTTGATAGAGAAACACGATTCCCGGTTACATATGAAAATTCACTATTTGAACCATCCTCTATTCGGGAAGATCCACAACTCGAATATGATCACTTTTCCTTTGACCATATAGATACATATAAAGTCAAGGAAATATGACTCATGATCAAAACCTAGTCAAAGAAACTGACCATATCTCGGTTCAGGAGAAAATGCCAATGTCGCGGCATACCGAGCATAGTCACTCATCTCCGAGTCATGAGACGATAATGGATGACATATCTCGGATCAATAAGAGGACCGAGGTTTTGACTGAACAATTTGATAATGTCATCCAAATAGTCAAAGATATGATAATCAACCAAGAGGAGTCAAGAAAATCACAGAGCGAACCCGAAACTCATAATGTGCTTGATACCCACACACAAACACCACAGACCACTGACCCTCCTATCGACTTTAGTAAAAATTCTAAAAAATTAAAAAAATCAGAAAATTTAAAAAAATTGGACAACATCAATACGGAAGCATTTTGCAAAAGTGTGATCTTAGAGCTTCCATTAATCAAGGCCATAGAGTATGTTCCCGATCTTCGGAGATTTGTGAAGAGTCGATTATCACCTAAGAAGACGGGAAAGAAAAGATCTCGAACAGAATATCATTTAATCACTATGACCAGTTCAATGGTACTGACCTAGACAAACAACGTCCAGGAAGTTAAACGGTTGACCAAGGAGACATGTGAAATTGAGAATACAGAATTTAATAATGTTCGGATTGACGACAATTCTACCTTGAATATTCTCCCGAAGTCCGTGTTTGACAGACTCAAACTCGGCCGCTCAGAAAAAACCAAGTGACCATTCAGTTTCCTGATCGATCCACAAAAAGACTGAGAGGAATCATTTTTGTCGCCATTAATTTCCAAGATGTCGCACATAGAGTGGAATTCATTATCCTGGACATTGAACATCGAGGAGGTTTATCTGAGTCTCCCATTATTTTGGGAAAGCCGTTTCTAGCTTCCGCTAGTGCAACTATTAATTGCGAGACTCAAGATATTATTTTCCCGAACACAAACCAAATTGATCAAGTTCTCGAGGACACACCAGACCCTGAGACAACTGAACCAAAAACCATCAGTCATGACATGGAAGAATCTTTATATGTTCAGACCTCTCCACTTATCACATACTAAAATGAAGGAGAGACATCTTATGAAACGACTGACGAGCATACGAAGGTTAGTGATATCAAATGAGACACACCCAATTCACCACAACCGTACAAGTCTATATGAGATCTCCCTGAGTCCTCACACGCAAAGCCAACGGACATTAAATACACAGGATGTGTGCTGACCTTACAAAAATATTACTATTTGTATGGAGACTCATCTGATAGGGAACTCATGGGCAGCACCTCACAAACAACTCCTCCTGAACCAACTAAAAATTTCACTTTCAATATTTCAGATAAAGTATCTCCTGAGGATTACTCATCAAGTTCGGAGGATAAGAGCAGTATGAGAGAGCTCAGTTCGGAGAATCTAGAGCCTAATCAGAACAAGAAGTCTTATATCGACCCACGTTGGACCTTCCCTATCTCTCCCTATTATTCATCTAAAGCCGACTCCCATGGTCCCATTCAATACACGGGAACAATACGTTATGACAAGACTGGCACTTGTTCATCTGAATATTCAGAGGAAGAAAATATTGACCCGAAAACTGAGCGAGCTCTGAGAAAAAAGCTAAAAAATAAGAATAGTTGGAGTGACGTGACTTTTGATTATTATTCCAATGACAACTCTGATGGAGGTTGGGATTCTTCTGATTCATCTTCTTCCAATCAATATTCTCTTCCACCACATTTCATGAAAAAGATCGACTGTAAACTGCCTTGATCATCGACCAACTTTTTCCCCGCCCCCATCGGTTTCCTTGAGTTAGGCCAAGGCCTAAGTATAGGGGGGACCAATGCCATCTATATTTATTCATCATTCTACTCCTCATTCGATCTGTATATTCTCCAGATCTCATTGGTTCTCATACTCACTCTTTCCCTATACTTAGGCTGACCAAAGCCTAAGTATATGGGTGACCGATGCCCGCCCTGTATATATTTTACCATTTCTCCTCATGACCTCAACCGCATGAAAAATTTAGGGTACCTCGTATGAAAAATAGAATATCAATATTAGAGAGAGGTTCACAGAAGAATATATACAAATAAAAAGGAAAGAAATTCTGAAAATGAAGTAAAAAATGGAGAAATAATTACAAGAGAACCAGTCTTCCCCCATCGGACGACACCTGCTTCACACGAAGAACACAGAAAAAGGTGGTCTTCCCCGAACTTCACACGTCGATTTCTCCCTCCTCCGACGATGAATGATGGGTCTCTTTGGATCTACACCTCTGGGGGACTCGTCTAAATCATCCAAGGTGCTCCAGAAGATCTAGAACCCAACGGTAGGGTCATGGCATGTCGAGGAAGAACGGGAAACCTGGGGTCCTTAGTCCAGGTGCGAATGAGCTCCCAAGGGATCCTGTTGCTTGGGCACCTACACAAAAGGATGAGGAGGATCGAGGTGAATCACCTCGACCAATTTTGAAGCTGTGATACGCAAGGATGAAGGGGGCGACGAAGTTTCGACGAATGACATAGTTGGACTTTCGATTCGCGGCGAAGAGCTAATCCCGTTGGATGGGTGATGAATCTCAGATTCATCACTCTATATCTCATTAATTAAGCTCAAATCTCTCAAAATCAACAGCATTTCGGCATCTATTCTGCATAATTAGCATTCATGCATGTTTTCATAAGAATTGCATTTTAGCACTAATTTCTGCACAAAATAAGAAGCCAAAAATCCAAGCCAAAATTGACCTGTAAATAGCCTAACTTCCCTGATTTTTAAGTCATTCATGCTAACTCCGAATGACCCAATACCACCTCCACTGAGTACATATCACTAACAAGAATAAATGAAAAATACAAAAAAATCACTAACCTAAATAAGTGGACCAAAAATCCAAACCCTAGTTTCAGGATTTTCAGACTAAAAACCTCATATCTTCCTCATCGAGTGTCCGTTTTAATCCTACTCACTTTTGAACTAATGTACATTCAATTACCTTCAAAACAAGACCAAGTTCAAAAGATTCAGAGCTCATATGTGAAAGTTGGGTTTTGGGCCTCTTTTGTACATTTTGTATTTTAGCGGTTTTTGACCTATTATTTTATGTACATATTTAACCTATTTTAGTTTGTTTCTTTTTTATTTGTCTTCCTTGATAAAAGTTTTTATTAAAATGCAAAAAAATCCAAATCCAAATTGAGTTTGAAATCAAAGAAACAAATTGGGTCCGAGTCTTTATTAACCACTTGTACAAAATTGATCTTTTTCATGTTTTATTTTATTTCTTTTTTTTCTTAATTAATAAAAATAAAAAAAATAGATTAATGTGTAATTATTTATCTTCGATCTTTTTATATTTTTTCCGGATTTTTATCTGATTTAAAAATGACATAAAATTATAAAACCCAAAAATCAAGGTATTCTATGTACATGGGATACCCAAAAATATCACTTTGTGCATTTGATCGATTTTGGGTTTGATTCTTCATGAAAGTTGTAGATCTCTTCAAGACGAGCAATTTTCGTGAAGAAACTTTTTCCATCCGAGGTCGTTTGCTATTTATTTTGCATTTTACAAAATCTTTATTTTTCCAATTTTCTGGTGCTGACACGTAACGTTTTTATAAAAAAAATTAAAAATCAAATACCCGCACGTGCGAGGCTCGTGCCCCCTAGGCACGCACCAAGCACGTGCGCCCCTCTCCCCCCTTTCATCCGCCACGTGGCCATAGTAGGGCCGTCCGATCTCAACAGATCGGACGGCCCCTGCTCGTCTTCCTCGTCAGCCCCTTTCCCAAATCGTGCCTCCACCGATTTCGCCGCCGCCCTCAATCTCGGCCACTGCATCCTGCGTATCTCGTTGCCTCCACCACCGCCTTCGAATCCCCGCGATTTCGCCGGCGCCCCTCAACCATCCCCGATCTTGCAAATCACGAACTCCCAATCCAATCACGGATCTCGCGCCCCTCGTCCCCGAAATTCCCATCTCTGGCAAACCACTCTCTCGACCTATTTAAAGCACGCCGCCGCCCCTCTTCGAGCATCCGCCGCTTTGCGCTTCAATGAAGGTGACAGCTTCACGTAGGCCTCGCGGGCGAGATCCGAGGGCGCTAACTGCCCCTCGTCGCAGACGCGCCCCTCCGCCGCACTGCTCAAGCTCTGGCAACGATTCTCCATCGACACCGTCGAGCCCACGCCTCCGCTTACTCCACCGACAACATCCATACTCCAGCTACTATCTCCGTCATCCGTTCCACACTTCGTCATCTCTGCCTCGACTGCTCCAAGCTTTCATCGACTGCCGCCCTCCAGGAAGCATCATCATCTTCTTCTACGCGCGACACCACCATCAACTCGATCGTCTTCAACATCCGCCGGTAGTCCTTAGAGCTCCAAATTGCCGCCGGTGGTGACAGCCCGGCGTGCCCATCTATCCCGACGAGATCGAGGATCCCCCTTCCTCGTTGCAGTCGCGACAACCTCCACCTTTGTTGCTCAAGCTCCGGCCTTCTTCGTCACCGTCGAGCCCATCGTTCGTCATGGACGACCATCTTCACAACGCGCAACACCTCCGCCAGCGCCGCCTGTGGCCGGACCGTTCCCGCCTCCGCTTTTTCTCCGCAGCGATATCTTCATTACGGCCAGCTGCTCTGCCTCGATCAACAACGCTTCCCCGATCGCCTTGGACCTCCGCCTCGAAGCTGCCGCTCCACCGCCAGCCACAATCGCCAGAAGCTCCGCTAGGGGCTCGTTCAAGTACCCCCTAAGTTCCTCCATATTTGCGCCTACGCCCACCGACCAAGGTCACTTACTTGGTATATTGGTCATTTTGCAGACGATACCCCAGTTATCAGTATTTACATTTCAGTCCCTCCTCTGCAGTTTTATTTTATTGTTATTGCATACATACCCCTGTAATCCCCACAGTTTTGGACCTCTTCTTTACATTATTTTATTTATCCAAAAATAACATGATGTTTGTCATTTAATTCTCTATGTTTTGACATATCATGGATGTTTTTGTGATTTATGGTTAATTAATAATTAATTATTTTATGGAAAATTGCATATTTTGCCCATCTTATGCTCTGAAAATTTTATTTGATTAATCATTATTTTACAAATTCCCGAAAAATCACATATTGTAGAGTTAATTGTGCTTGACATTGTTCCCAAAAGGATTTGCATTTGCATGCATATTTTGCCCTTTAAAAATCATTTAGCATATTTCAGTGTTTGATTTTTAATAGGTATTAAATCTCACATTTTCAAGTTTTAGGATTTTTCTGAGATCCACCACCTAGTGGTAGATCTTAGATAATTTTATCCCTTGAAAATAATTAGGTTTAGGATTTATTATAATTAAATATTGAAATTTATTTTGTTTGCATTTAAAAAATCTTAAGAAGATCATATTGCATCCAAAAATTCCAAAAAAATTACAGTACATCCATTTCATCATATTTTGCATAGTGGCCAAGTTTCATATTTTTCGGACATCATTTGAATGTAATTTGCATTTAAGTCCCTAAAATAGGCTGAAATTGCATCTTGCATCCCTTATTTGCTTTAAAAATTCCAAAAAAAGATGGCCTCGAAAACTGTGCACGAATTTTGATAGACATAATTCTAGGTTGTTCCTTTGCCTCCTTGTGATCGACCTTGGGACTTACTGTTGAGCAGGAAATTCGAGGACAGAAATAAAATATGATGAAAATAATATGTCGTGGTCGTTACTGTTCCCCAAAATCCCGTGTCAACAAAAAAATATTTTTTCTTTTTAATTTTGCTACTTAATAACCTGTATAGCGGACAAGATCGAACTCAGGGAGGCTACAATTTCCGAGGGTTATTCAATTAATCAGAAACTAATTAAAAGAAAACAGGAATCTCAAGGACACCTATCCTTGGTTTTTGTGATTTTTTTGAATCTTTTTAATATTTTTTTATTTTTTTTTCATTTCTAATTTTTTTTGTATTTTCTGATTTTCAAATTTTTAGTGATTTTGATTTTGTAATTTTTTAATTTTCAAAAATGACACGAAGCAATGGTTTAAAGGATCAACACTACACACACCAACTCTTTTTGTAATTTTTCAATTAGTCAACAATGCTCAGAAAAAAATCAAAGAAAATATTTTTGGGTTTTAAAAATTTTAAAAAGTTTTTGAGAATTCTTTAGGTTTTTTGGATGTTTTTGTATTTTTCTAAAAATCAAACAGTGAGAAAACAAGAAAATATGCACAACCTGGAGTAATTTGCAATTTAAAAATCTTTTAAATGCCCAAAACTCATGGCAATTATTTTTAAGACAAATTAGAAGAAAATATCTACAAATAGGAACTAAAACCATAATTTTTGGATTTTTATAGAATATTTTATGATTTTTATAAGATTTTTGATATTTTTCAATTTTTTTGGGTTTTATAAAGAAATAATGAGTGAAAATTGGTCAGAAATTAAAAGACAATGAAATCAAACTACCCTAAATGTTTTTGGAATTTTTGGAGCTATTTTTGAATTTTTATGAAATTTTGAATTTCAAGCAAGGAAAAATAACATGTTTTTGATTTTTTAATAATGATAAATGAGGACAAAATGCAATGAAAAATTTATGCTAATAAAATAATCACATCAAAAACATAACACAATTTTCTTAAAATTTTTGGATCACAAATATCATTTATTTCAATGATAAGATCAAGCAAATTATTATTTTGCAATTCAGGGACCAAATTGTAAATACTGCAAAAGTTTTGGACTGAAATGTAAAGAGTCAATGTTTTTGTCTCAAATAAATAATAAAAATGAACAGAACGACTGAAATGTAATTTTACCCATATATCATGAGCTTGTCATGTGCTTGAGGCTCTAGCAGGGACGGATTTGTAAATTTAAGATCTTCAGGGGCGTTCACGCAGTTTTAGAAAGCACATGGGCTGAACTTGGAATTTTTTCTTTTTTTATTGAATCAAAACCCTAGAGGGGGTTTCGTTCTTTGCTTTCCAAATTACAAGGGGGCACGATGGCGGCAACGAGGGTGCCGCCCCTCCTCTTCCTCCCCACGCGGGGGTGGCGGGCTGGAGGAGAAGGGCCGGCGGAGCGCGGGGCTTGCGCCGAGGGCGCTTGGAGGTGCTCTGCTGGAGGTTGGCAGCTACGGGAGCTCACGGGCTGGCAAGATGCTCGAGGCGGATGCAGGCGATGATGGCCGATGACGGCAGGGGGTGGGCTTCAGGAGCAGCGGGGGGTCGGCGCCTGGGCGGTGGCGGAGGGGCGCATGCCTCGCGCGGGTGGCGCGGGGCTCGCGGTCGTCAGGCGGTGGAGAGGGCTAGCTCGACGGTCGCGCAACGCCGCACCTGGGCGGCGATGGTGGCGACCGGTGGACTTGCAGTAGAGGAGGGCGCGGGTGATTGCGGCCCAGCGGCCGCACGCGGCATGGTGCGGGCGGTGGAGGGCGTGGCGCGTGCGATCGTCAGGCGGCCACCCTTGCTGCGTTTTTTTTTTGTTTTTTTTTGTTTTTTTAATTTTTTTGTTTTCTTATGTATAAACAGTAGAAATAAAAAGGATTTTTTATTTTTTTTCTTTTATTGGAAACAGTGAATAAAGAAATAAGAAAAACTTTTTATTATTTTTTTTGTAAATCCGAAAATAAGAAAAGAAAGAATAAATTTTTTTATTTTTTATTTTTTAATTTTTATAATGGTCTAGCAAAACAAACGTTAGAGATAAATGAATTTTTTTATTTTTTTTATTTATCCTGCAAAACAAACGTTAGAGAAAATAGAGAATTTTTTTTACTTTTTTATTAATCCTGCAAAACAATCGCTAGAAGAAAAGAAACAAAAAATTTTTATTTATTTATTTACAAATCCGAAAATGAGCGGGAATTCAGCGAAAATGAGGGATTCGAATCCGATTCTCCGGCCACCGTACACGGCCGGAGTTGATAGATCGTGGGAGATAGAAATCGAAGGTGGAGAGATCAAGAAGATGAGATGAAAAATCGAGTCGGTGGCGGATCAAATCGAGATGGCTTTTTAAGATCTAGGAAAAAAATGACGATGGAAATAAAATAAAATACGATAAAATAAACTACGACTAAACTAAGATAAAAATGCGAAGAAAAATTTGGATCTCACCTTAGTAGCGGAAAATAGACCGTGATCGCCTCGACAAAGCCGACTCGCTGTCATCGGACGGCTCGGAGGCTAGGCAACTTCCTCTGCGAAATTTCTCTCGGAGATCAGACTCCTCTCTCTAAAGATTGATCAAGTTGGAATGAGGGAGAAGGAGACATATAAATAGAAAAGAGATGAAATTTGAATTTTTGAATTTTTATTGGATAAAAGGGAGATGAAAATTGAAGTGAAATTTTGAAAGAGAGAATTGAAAATTAAAAATGAATTTTTGAAAAAGAGAGATGAAAAATAAAATGAATTTTTGAATTTTTTGGTGGAAGGGAGATGAAATTTGAAATGAAGATAAAAGAGAATTAAAACTAATTACAAAATTATCTAATTTTTTTGAATTTTCGTCGCTTGTTTAATTTGAATTAAAAATGTTATTTTTTTATTTTTTACGAAGATTAATTAAAAATTGCAACTATATACATATAATACATACATGTGTGACACTATATACACGGTTAATTGACAAAATTATCCCTTTTTGTTTTTAAAGAATTTTATTTTTTTTATTTTTATTTTAAAAAATCAGTGGGATTAATTTACAAATAAATACAAATACAATATGCACAAAATACATGGGAAAATTGCACAAACCACCCCAGAAAACCGACTTTTCAATCGTAACTCCAAAAATTATGAAAATACAACCATTTTGAAGATAATTTAATTTCGAGTCCAATGGAACTGAGATTGATTCAATTTGAGCTCATATGGAGCCAGAATTGGTCTTTCAATTAGTTCTTGGTGGCTTTTTCCAAGTGTGGCTACTTTTACTCTATACAAGATTTAATTGTGCAATCAATTTTAGTAATTAGAACACATTTTTATTTACTACTTTGGTTTTGAATGTTATTTGATTTGAGGTCAATTAAGGTACAAATAAATTAGTGTCGGTTTTATACATATATATACAAAATAAGGGAGAACACACATTTTGGATTTTCTGGTTAAGGACCCTATCTCCCCTTACTTTATTCCTGGTCGATCAGGTCAAATCTTGACCTTCTCTCGGGGTTCAGGTCACCCTGTATACAGTCTTCCTTTTTTTTCTTTTCTTTTCTTTATTTATTTTTTTATTTTATTTTCTTTATTTTTCCTTTATTTATTTATTTATTTATTTTAGGTTAAAATTAGTCAGAAATGTACAATATTTACACAGATGCAAGTTAGTAAGAATATAAAGTTAGCGTCATATGCAGGTGTTTTATAAGGGATTTTAAGCTAAAATAAATGAATAAAGATGACGAATCGCAGATTCATCATCCCCCTACGCTTTGCCTTTGCTAGTCCCTTAGCAAACACTTATTTGAAAGAATAAGTGAAGAAAAAGAAAGAAAAGAAAGGGAAAATGAAGAAAGTAGGACAACATTGACTATGAAACTTATCTTCATAAAATTGTAGTTTGGAGCTCTGTCAGACCTTTGGATTATTAGTGCGTCGGAACTTCTGTGAGACTTAGAATTTTAAAATCAATAGCCTTCAAGTTCAACATATCATTGTCACAGTTTCGGCTCAGAAGTCATCTTAAATCAATCCTCTTCCCAAAGCACACCCTATGAACATTGAACAATCGACTCATGTGTGTGAAAGGTTTTAGATCTTCCCATCGAGAATGCCGGACTACCATGTAAATCTCCACTCCAATAACTCATCCTCGGGGAGTCAGGTATTTCCTTCTAAGGTCTGTCGCGCTGTGTTCACAATCGAATTGGGGGAGAAGATAGAAGAAGGAGAAAAGAACTGAAGGGTGGCCAGTGTAGTCACCTCTCCTTGTGAAGCTGGCCAGTGTAGCCGAGTCTCCACCAAGATCTGCAGGTTTTCTTGAAGCTTGGACCTTTTTGGTCAGATATTTATTTGGTAGTGGCTTCTTTGTATTTGGATTTTTGGTGGTTCTGCTTGGATCTTGTTGTGCCCCGACATATATAGAATCTTTTGTTTCCGTACATTTTTTGGGGTCTTAGAAAAAATTGTGCCCAGCCGTCCATCCCTTTTCCGAAGCTTTATTTCAACCCGTACTCCGGTCTTTAGATTTCCACGCTACCAGAAAAGAAACTCACATAGTCTTCCAACATCCCGTCTGAGTTGAGCTAAGTGCATAGTGCGAGAGTACAAATTGATTCCCTATTCCAGAGATATACCCAGAATGAAGAGACCAGGTTAGACGCTAAGAGTCAAACGTTGCACATTGTCATGTGGAATTCAAAGAATTATGTCAAGGGCCTGAAGCTTCTAAAATCCTATTTCTCGGTGAAGTTCCTCTGAGAATTAGGTGGATTAAGGTCCAACTAAGCTCCAATCTTCAATTTTATTCCAGACATAGTTTAAATGTCAATACTATCCCGAAAAATGCACATGCAAATGCAAAATATAAACAATGGAGAGAGTGTTTTTTTTGAAAAGGAATGATGCACACGTGAAAAGAAAGGAAATTTTTTTAACAATTTTCTAATTTTGAACTTTTTATGGATTTTTTTTCTGGAGGAAAAATGCAGATGTGAAAGAAAGGTATTTTTGAATTTTGCAATTTTTTATAGATTTTTGGTTTTGTAGTTTTTTTAAAGGAAAAAGGGTTAGTACAATATATACAAATATATACAAGATTTTTTTTCTCTTTTTTTGTGTTTGTTTGTTTTTTATTTTTTATTTGTTTTTGATTTGATTTTTTTGTTTGTTCTTTTATTTGATTTTTTTATTTTTTTTGTTTTTGTTTTTTTTACGCACGTGGATTTTACAAAAATATACACATAACCCCCCAAATAAATGTATTTAAAAGTATGAGTTATGTCTAATGTATATATATAATATATACGACACCCCCTATACTTAGCTCGAACTATGTCCTCATAGTGATCATAGAGCGAAAAAGGAAGACATAACTTGTGCTAAGTATAGAAAAGTGAAAAGAAAAGATAAAAAGAAGAGAAGATGGTGACCCCCCTATACTTAGGATCAAGTAATCCTAAGTATAGTAGAGTGTACAAAAGGGGAAAACCGATGACGAGAATGTACAGACTCAAAATAAAAAGACACGATATGAACAACATCACTCCCCCTATACTTAGGGTAGGGTATCCCTAAGTATAGGCAACAACAAGAGTGATGAACAGGACGAAAATGAACAACACAGACCACTCACCCCCCCATACTTAGGATAAAGCACATCCTAAGTATAACATATACACACACACACACACACGGAAAAGGGGTGAATGATAAAACGGGAGAAGACAGAGTAAAACGAAAGGATATACAAGAGGAGTGGATGTACAAAGGTCAAGAAGGTCGAAAACGAACCTTCTTGCGGGACCGCTGAGGTATGGATTTGACAAGGTGTAGGTCGATATTGGGATCATCATTAGATATAAACTAAGTAGAATCGACCAAGAATGTATCCTCAGCGGTTTCAGATTGTGCAGGCCTAAACCGATTATTGGAAGTAGTATGGTCATGCATGGCCTGGGAAGTCTCACAAACATCAAAGTAAAATGGCTCGAATTCATTATCAGAAAAAGTAGGATCAATTTCAGCCTGGCGAGCCTCTACCGGATCATTATCTTTATTAAAAGGCCCAAGTTCTTTTTTAAAAGCAATTAAGTTAAATTTGGCCTGATCGGTCTCATCTGAATCAGGGTGAATAGGAACAGACTCATCAGTGGAAGTAATCAAATCATGTCCGTCCTGTCTAGTCTCACATTCTGCCTTCCGCTCTAAGGTGTCTATCGTGTAAATTCCGCGGATGTCATCAATGCATCGCCACGTACCAGAAGAGGGAACTCCAAGGTCTATGCTTTCCGAGTCCTCCTCCTTGAAGAGGAATTCTCGGGTCTCATTATCATCCAATATATAACAAGAATCTCTGATATTATCATCGAGGTCAAATTCCTTGGGGTTGGCTAACACGGACGGGCTCTCATGGGATGCAGGTCTCTGGTCGGTAGTGGGTATAGTGATCAACACATCGCTCCCGACATCAGAACAAAAGCGAATCTCTCCTGAACCATAATCAATAACGGCTCCCGTAGAGGCGAGGAAAGGCCGTCCCAGGATGATTGGAGGGTGCTCCACAGGGGCGGAGGTCTCCATAGGCATTACAACAAAATCTGAAGTAAAATTCATGCCCTGAATAGAAATGACAGCGTTTTCTAAAATACCCTTCGACCTCTTGATAGATCCATCAGCAAATTGCACTATCATCCTGGTTTTCTTGAGAGGTCCAAGATGAAGAGACTGTACCATAGAGAAGGGTATTACATTGATTGATGAACCGCCGTCAATGAGAGTGTTATCACAAGAATAGTCAGATATGGAGCAACTCACAAGAGGTGTGGTCGTGTTCCCTTTCTTAAAATACGGACGGTGAGAGATGGCGTAGGCAGTAGCCATGGTCAAAATGTGACGCTCAGATCTTCTCCTTCGCTTTCTCTTCTTGTGTTGAGGAGTAGATAAATCTGTCATGGTCGGTTGAAGTGGAGCTTTAATGATCTTTTGAAGGGTGGCTACCACTTCGGGTTCAGTCAGCATTTTTTTTTGAATTTTTGGACCTCATCCATACAAGGGAGGAGGTCGAAATCATCGTTTACATGAGGATTTCCAAGAGCAGTCTGTATAATGGAATCCTCAAGGTCAAGATCGGGACATGTGGTGGATATATGTGTGGGTAAATAATCGGGCATTTGGGTCCTCTCCTCACAAAATGAATCAATAATGTGTCTCCCAGAATCTTTTTGGATTTTTAAATTTTTCTCCTTTTTTGTATTTTGGGCGATTTAAAGCTCTCATGATTATCCTCAAGTGAATCGATATCCTCAAATATTGGAGCAGCGTTCTGGCTCTCATTTATGTTAAATAGATTGGTAATCCTCGAATTCATATGCTCCACCATTTGATTCAATGTCTTAAGTGTGGAAATCATGAAAGGTGACTCCAAAATTCTAGGATCGGGTGGGTTGAATGAGGGTGGGTGAAAATCAAAGTCCTCTGACTCCTGAAATAATGGGTTAGGCGGATATGCACAAACATCAGGAGGAAGATCCTCCTGAAAAAGGGAAGGTGGATCGTCTGGAGAGTACGAGGTATCTGCGAAGATCGAATTAGAATAACTCCAGTTGGCCATCTTCGAAACAAAAGATGAGAGAGCACGAGGGTCAAGCCAAAAGATATGGAGAAAAAGTTGCAAATGCACAGAAGGATCTGGTATGCACACAAGCAATCAAACACAATACAAACCCCCCAATTCACCAACTCAACGCAATGTGAACACCGTGAAGGTTCGGTCTCTTAATCTTATCTATTTAGAGTTAGGTGATAATCACAAAGTTGTACAAACACTTAGGCTTAATTATGGGATTTGGGCACTAATCTTAGTGTATACGCGAGCACGTTAAAACAAATACAATGAGGGGGTTACTCTCCCCAAAACAATGATTTTTCCTTATGTTTATTTCAGAGTTAAGTTTTCTTTAGCAGTTTCAGTTTTTAGGCAGTTATCACTTGGTTGAAATATATTCAATGAATCGCCTATCGAGTGTCCAATTTCCCTTTAATTTATGTGAGTGAAAACAAGGAAGGAGATCGGAAATGCCAATGCGCGATTAAAAACGATGATGCATGCAGGGGTTAGAGATGCGTACCTTGTCGCCAGCACTCTACAAGCAAGTGATCCGCACAGAATTTAAATAAACTATCCTATATGCAATGCAAGTGAACCGTCCTAGATGATAGCTTCTATTGACGGGCAAGAACAAGTTAATTCGACTAAGTCCAAATTACGCTCTACTCTATAGACACAGAAATATCTTGTTGAAGGTGTTTGGACCTAATTAATTACCTGGCTCAAGCATTAACTAAAGCAATCAAGAGGTAGCTCACGAAATCCGCGTAAAACAAAGAAAAATAAAGGCGATGAAAACAAAACCGGTGAGGTCCCCCAAGTACACCGGCACTTGGCAAAACAGACCCCGCAATAAATGAATGTCCTATTACAAATTTCAAATGGAAAAGAAACTCTCTCTCTCTCTATTTTTTAAAAATTTTCTCTTTTTTTCTTTCTTCTCTTCTTCTCACGCTATCCTGCGGCTTGATGAAGAATCAAGCTGCCTCCACGTCGCTTGGGTGTTTCAGCTCTCCTAGGATCGCCTCCTTCGCTCCGCGGGCCCTCGCAAGAAAAATGGAAGAAAATGTGTAAGAAATACAATTATCAAAGATGAGAGAAAAAAATGAAATGAAATGAATGCAGTGATATGAACAATGGAATGAATGGCAAAGATATAAACAGATATTTACAAACAAGAATAGCAGGTCAAAAGAAAAACCTAACTACCCTCACCGTGCCTCCCCGGCAATGGAGCCATTTTGTTGAGCAGGAAATTCGAGGACAGAAATAAAATATGATGAAAATAATATGTCGTGGTCGTTGCTGTTCCCCAAAATCCCGTGTCAACAAAAAAATAATTTTTCTCTTTTTAATTTTGCTACTTATTAACCTGTATAGCAGACAGGATTGAACTCAGGGAGGCTATAATTCCCAAGGGTTATTCAATTAATAAGAAACTAATTAAAAGAAAACAAGAATCTCAAGGACAACTATCCTTGGTTTTTGTGTTTTTTTAATCTTTTTAATATTTTTTTATTTTTTTCATTTTTAATTTTTTTGTATTATCTGATTTTCAAATTTTTAGTGATTTTGATTTTGTAAATTTTTTTAATTTTTAAAAAATGACACGAAGCAATGATTCAAAGGATCAACACTACACACACCAACTCTTTTTGTAATTTTTCAATTAGTCAACAATGCTCAGAAAAAAATCAAAGAAAATATTTTTGGGTTTTAAAAATTTTAAAAAGTTTTTGAGAATTTTTGTAGATTTTTTGGATGTTTTTATATTTTTCTAAAAATCAAATAGTGAGAAAACAAGAAAATGTGCATAGCCTGGAGTAATTTGCAATTTAAAAATCTTTTAAATGGCCAAAACTCCTGGCAATTATTTTTAAGACAAAGTAGAAGAAAATATCTACAAACATGAACTGAAATCATAATTTTTGGATTTCTATAGATTTTTTAATGATTTTTATAAGATTTTTGATATTTTTCAATTTTTTTGGGTTTTATACAGAAATAATGCGTGAAAATTGGTCAGAAATTAAAAGACAATGAAATCAAACTACCCTAATGTTTTTGGAAATTTTGGAGCTATTTTCGAATTTTTATGAATTTTCGAATTTCAAGCAAGGAAAAATGACATGTTTTTGATTTTTTTAATAATGATAAATGAGGGCAAAATGCAATGAAAAATTTATGCTAATAAAATAATCACATCAGGTACATAGCACAATTTTCTCAAAATTTTTGGATCACAAATAACATTTATTTCAATGATAAGATCAAGCAAATTATTGTTCTGCAGTTCAGGGACCAAATTATAAATACTGCAAAAGTTTTGGATCGAAATGTAAAGAGTCAATGTTTTGTCTCAAATAAATAATAAAAATGAATAAATTGACTAAAATGTAATTTTACCCGTATATCTTGAGCTTGTCATGTGCTTGAGGCTCTGGTAGGGACGGATTTGTAAATTTGAGATCTTCGGGGGCGTTCACGCAGTTTTAGAAAGCACATGGGCTGAACTTGGAATTTTTTCTTTTTTTATTGAATCAAAACCCTAGAGGGGGTTTTGTTCTTTGCTTTCCAAACCACAAGGGGGCACGATGGCGGCAACGAGGGCACCGCCCCTCCTCTTCCTCCCCACGCAGGGGCGGCGGGTTGGAGGTGAAGGGCCGACGGAGCATGGGGCTTGCGCCGAGGGCGCTTGGAGGTGCTCTGCTGGAGGTTGGTGGCTACGGGAGCTCACGGGCTAGCAAGATGCTCGAGGCGGTTGCGGGCGGCGATGGCCAACGGCGGCAGGGGGTGGGCTTCAGGAGCAGCGGGGGGTCGACGCCTGGGCGGTGGCGGAGGGGTGCACGCCACGTGCGGGCGGCGCGGGGCTCACGGTCGTCAGGCGGTGGAGAGGGCTAGCTCGGCGGTTGCGCAACGCCGCACCTGGGCGGCGATGGTGGCGACTGGTGGACTTGCGGTAGAGGAGGGCACGGGTGATTGCGGCCCAACGGCCGCACGCGGCGTGGTGCGGGCGGTGGAGGGCGTGGCACGTGCGGTCGTCAGGCGGCCGCCCTTGCTGTGATTTTTTTTGTTTTTTTAGTTTTTTTGTTTTCTTTTGTATAAATAGTAGAAATAAAAAGGATTTTTCTATTTTTTTTCTTTTATTGGAAACAATGAATAAAGAAATAAGAAAAACTTTTTTATTTTTTTGTAAATCCGAAAATAAGAAAAGAAAGAATAAATTTTTTTATTTTTTTTATTTTTATAATGGTCATGTAAAACAAACGTTAGAGATAAATGAAATTTTTTTATTTTTTATTTATCCTGCAAAACAATGTTAGAGAAAATAGAGAATTTTTTTACTTTTTTATTAATCCTGCAAAACAAACGTTAGAAGAAAATAAACAAAATTTTTTTATTTATTTATTTACAAATAGCAAAATGAGCGGGAATTCGACGAAGATGAGGGATTCGAATCCGATTCTCCTACCACCGTACGCGACCGGAGTTGATAGATCGTGTGAGATAGAAATCGAAGGCGGAGAGATCAAGAAGATGAGATGAAAAATCGAGTCGGTGGCGAATCAAATCGAGATGGCTTTTTAAGATCTAGGAAAAAAATGACTACGGAAATAAAATAAAATACGATAAAATAAACTACGACTATACTAAGATAAAAATGCGAAGAAAAATTTGGATCTCACCTTAGGAGCAGAAAATAGACTGTGATCGCCTCGATAAGGCCGACTCGCTGTCACCAGACGGCTCGGAGGCTAGGCAATTTCCTCTACAAAATTTCTCTCGGAGATCGGGCTCCTCTCTCTAAAGATTGATCAAGTTGGAATGAGGGAGAAGGAGCCATATAAATAGAAAAGAGATGAAATTTGAATTTTTGAATTTTTATTGGATAAAGGGAGATAAAAATTGAAGTGAAATTTTGAAAAAGAGAATTGAAAATTAAAAATGAATTTTTGAAAAAGAGAGATGAAAAATAAAATGATTTTTTGATTTTTTTGGTGGAAGGGAGATGAAATTTGAAATGAAGATAAAAGAGAATTAAAACTAATTACAAAATTATCTATTTTTTTGAATTTTCGTCACTTGTTTAATTTGAATTAAGAAATGTTATTTTTTTATTTTTTTTATGAAGGTTAATTAAAAATAGCAGCTATATACATATAATACATACATATGTGACACTATATACAAGGTTAAATGATGAAATTATCCCCTTTTTTGTTTTTAAAAAATTTTAATTTTTTTATTTTTATTTTAAAAAATCAATGGGATTAATTTACAAATAAATATAAATACAATATGCACAAAATACATGGGAAAATTGCACAAACCACCCCATAAAACCAACTTTTCAACCGTAACTCCAAAAATTATGAAAATACATCCATTTTGAAGATATTTTAATTTCGAGTCCAATGGAACTGAGATTGATTCAATTTGAGCTCATATGGAGCCGAAATTGGTCTTTCAATTAGTTCTTGGTGGCTTTTTCCAAGTGTGGTTGCTTTTATTCTGTACAAGATTTAATTGTGCAATCAATTTTAGTAATTAGAACACATTTTTATTTACTTTGATTTTGAATGTTATTTGATTTGAGGTCAATTAAGGCACAAATAAATTAGTCTCGGTTTTATACAGATATATACAAAATAAGGGAGAACACACATTTTTTTGGATTGTCTGGTTAAGGACCCTATCTCCCCCTACTTTAATCTTGGTCGATCAGGTCAAGTCTTGACCTTCTCTCGGGGTTCAGGTCAGCCAGTATACTGTCTTCCTTTTTTTATTTTCTTTTCTTTATTTATTTTATTTTATTTATTTTTCCTTTCTTTCTTTCTTTATTTATTTTAGGCTAAAATTAGTCAGAAATGTACAATATTTACGCAGATGCAAGTTAGTAAGAATATAAAGTTAGCGTTATTTGCAGGTATTTTATAAGGGATTTTAAGCTAAAATAAATGAATAAAGATGACGAATCGCAGATTCATCACTTACCCAAGTAAAATAAACATAAATCCACATTCATTAAAATTGATAAATATCTTGTGTGGTTATTTTCTTGACCGATTCCGATTGCCGCCTACAACACACGAACGATAAAATCATATTTTTATGCACGACGATAAATACACATATTTAACACAACGAATATTGGACTCGTCAGATGGTGCCGTTGTCGGGGAGGCAAACGACTTAGATTTTTGTCTTGAAAATTTTCGTTCGGTTTTCCGCATTCGGGTAGTCTGACCCTCGAATTTCTCATTGTAAATTCCATTTTTTTCCTGCATTTTTTCAGCATTTATTTCTCTTATTTTATTTTTGATTTATCTTTGAGTCACTCTCTTACATTTTCTCTCTTATTTTTCTTGCGAGGTACCCGGCGTACGTGGAGCGGTTTTTCAAGAAACCGAAGCATCTTCACCGACTTCCGAAAAAGCATCAATTAAATTAAGATCGAGTCGAGTCATGAGAGAGCGTAGAGTTTAGGATTTTAATTTCTGCAATTTTATTTTTGTAATTAATTGCTCATTTATAGCGGTGTCTGTTTGGACTCCCGCGTGTGTAAAAGACCTCTAAATTTCTTCTGTGGTGTGTTGTGGCCTGTTTCACTCTCCGGTGAGGGTGGGGCCCGATTTGAGTGGCGATTAGGATAGACCTGCACATGCGGCTCTCAGAGCATTCTAATTTCTTGATTGTGGTCGTAGGAATTAAGCCACACTTCATAATTAATTGAGACGCACATTAGATCGCTCAATTTAGCCAAATTTAACTCAATTCTTCCCCGCTAATAGAACTTTCTACTAGGTGCGATTTTTCATCGGCTTGCATCCATTTAGAATAAATTTTCAATATCTGTCTAGCATCCCACATGGAAATTGCGAGGATTCACTGTAAGTCTTCAAACTGAGCATACATCATAGTTTTCTGCGTGCATCGACTTTTCCCGAATTTCTCCCTCTTGTTTTGCCACATAATTTTAAAGGAAATTGAGACTGGATGGTAGACGTATATTTGTGCACACTTAATTCTTCACTGATTGCGTAATTAAAATTGGGACTGCTAAATATAGTCGATTTAAAATTACCCATAAAATCAAGAATATTTCCAGGAGAGCAACCCCGACCTTGGAATCTTTTATTTTTTTTCTGAGTGAGCAAGAGACGACACTTAAGGCTAGAGCCCAAACCCAGATTTTCATATTGACTACTGATTCTGCCAAAAACGATTAGCTACTTCTCAGTGAGGATGTACAGGTAGCCGGTAAACGGTCCGGATTTCCTTAGTAGAGTGGGTGGTTTAGAGGACACTGCGTAAGGCTCCGTCCTTAAGTAACACGCGTAACCGTTCTACGGTCCGTACTTACACCCATACTGACTGAAAGTAGGTGCAACTAGTCGTAAGAATTCGGGCTAGTCATTACGAAAATTTCAGCACCTAACAGCTCGCTAAATTTTTGCCAAGATTGTCTTGTCACCAATTAAAGTTGAAAAGATAATAGCCGAACTCTTATGGCTTCATTGTGTGAGTTGGTGAACCTGGAGTTTGAATTGTGTTTGCATTGGTATGCGTGAACCGATATTGAAGATCAAAAGCCGCACATTTGATAATTTTTTTGACTATCCCGTGCAATCATCTCTCTTCTTTTCTTGATTTAAACCTCATCATGGAACTTTTGTCCAAAAACTCTTGCAAACCCAATCCCTCATTCCTTTCAGCTCTAAAAATGGCCGAACAATTATATGAAAATCCATCAGAGCTATACTATGAAAATGAATTTGTCTCAGTTAGGCTCAAATCAACTACATCCTCTTCTTTCAATAATCCTCCAATATTTGCGGGAGACTTTCAACCGCGAATGAATTTGACCCCCTCATTGAATTCTTACTCGAATCATCCGACTGCACATGACACCTTACCATCTTGGACCGAACCGTCTTATTCTCGGTTTCTCGTTAATGAACCATTTCAAGATCAAAATACCTTTGAGTCTCATGACTGGCTGAGAAACTAAACTCAGATGAAAAGACCCACACTTAATGATCATCAGTGTTGGATTGACCACAACGATCAAATCCCTATTGACCAACCTGAATATCACTCATTTGATCAGCCTATACATATAGAGGGCCACTTAGATGAGATAGACACATATGCACCCGGTATGATCCCATTATTTGGGGATATGATCAATCATGACCATGAAAGTTGACTCTACTAAAACTAGGATGACATGCCCGAGTCACGGCATGTTGAGTATGAGACCTACACATTCCCGTAAAACCCTTCCACTGAGCAGCCTCCTTCAATAATTTTTGAGGAGAAATTTTCAGAAAATAATGATCATATGTTGGACCTTCCAAGAAACTCTTCTCCAAGCACATACAGGAAAATGGAAGTCGAAAATATTAAATTGCAAAAACACACATCGACTGCTCCCATGATTGACGATGAACAAAATTTTATGGATGATATTTCGAGGATATATAAAAGATTCGAAATAATGGAAGATCGATTTCAAAAATTTGCCGACCGACTAATTTCACTCTATGGGAGCTCATATATAAAAATGAATGAGGAAATCTAAAATTGAAAATTATGAGGATATTCAAAAAGCTAGGGATGATTCTGACATCGACACTTCTGCATATTATTCCCCTAGAAATGACTATGCTTCTGACTCTTACTCTGAACATCAGAACCCCTACTCATCTGAGGAACACACCACCTTACCACACCACACAGAAAATATCAAAAAAATGGAATATTAAAAAACACCAAAAAAAATCGAAAATCCAGAAAATTTCATAAAAATAGAGACTGAAGAAGATCTAAAAAATGCGGATCCTGCTTTACGGGAAGCAATAGAAAAAAGATTGATATTTGAACTTCCCTTTATACAGGCCATTGAACACTTTCCCGACCTGAAAGGATTTGTAATGGAAAAATTAATGATGAAAAAGTCGGACAGGATTAGAACAAAGACTGAAAGACATATCTTGTCATTGGCCTCCTCCTTGGTGTTAAGGAGAAAAATCAAAAGCAGCACAGTGAAGCGGTTGCCCAGATTTGACTGTGAAATCAAAGACAAAATTTTCACCCATGCTCGAGTTGATGACGTTTCACCGATCAATATCCTCCTGACCTCTGTATTCCACGAACTTAAACTCCGACCGATTAGGAAGATACGAGAGATTGTCCAATTGGCGGACCAATCGATAAAGCGACCGAGAGGAATCATTTCTATCATCATGATATTCCAAGGTGCTCTGCTCAAAGTAGAATTCACGATCATTGATATTGAGCATCAAGGAGAATTCACCAGTCTTCAATTATTCTCGAAAAGCCATTCTTAGCATTGTCTAAGGCAATTATTGATTGTTAGACACGAGAAATCAATTTTAAAGCATTGGAAGCACTTAAATCTGACCCTGTATTTGAGGAACCACGATTTTCTAAGGCAAACCACGAAGTCCCCGACAACCATAACCATGAAACGGTAGAAGAGCCCTACCCCGCTGCTACACCTGAGATAGCGGTTGTCGATGAGACTAATGGTTTAGAGAATCTCCCCCCTGCTCCATTCCCAGCTGCGCTCACCATGGAGAATCTTGTATATGAATCATATGATCCGGAGACTTATGCATGGGCACACCTGGGTCAACCTACTCTGACTACATGGATTACATCAACTCGACACAGGAATGCTCCAATGTCAAATCAATTGAGAACGTACATGCAAAGACTCTCCCCAGTATTTAAATTCCTGCGGATCTCAAAATAGACAAAAATTTCTTCTATGATCCTGCGACATATGCATGGTCGCACCCTGGAGCAACCTTATCTGAATACCTTGACCAAATCATCCCAAATCGAGAGTGCACCAGCATTAAAGAGAATAAGAACAAACAAGCAGGACGAACACCGACCAAGGAGAAGATTTCCAATGGCTATTCATCTGGATATTCAAGTGAACCGACACCTTCACAAGGCAAGAAAAAGAGAGTCACCTTTGACCTTTCGGAAGAGGAATCAGCTGATGATCCCTCATCAGGTCCGGAAAAGGTAGTCTACATGAGTGAAGTCTGTTCGACAGCTCTAAAGCTATATCTTCTCAAGGATCCAAAATTCGACTCTCGTTGGACAACTCTCGTTCCTAACTACTATTCATCCAAAGCTGATGCTCCTGCCCTCTACAAGTACACTGGAATTATTTCTTATGAGCTGACTGAGACCGATGCTTCTGAGTATTCATTTGAGGACAAACCGCTTGATCCCAAGAAGGAACGAATTCTGAGGAAACAATTGAAGAAACAAAAAGACATGAATATCTGGAGTGTGTCGACATTCAAATACTATTCCTCTGAGGATAACTCTGATGATGGCTACCTTTCATCTGACTCAAATGTTTCATCTACTATCCATCATGATTTTTCTGAGGATGACAGTGATAATAGTTGTGAATCATATGCTTCATCTCCGCCTCATTATATCGATCTCCCATCACAAGCTCACAAAAAGATCAGTCGAAAACCGCCTTAATCATCGGCTACCCACCCTCCCTCCCGACCACATCGGTCTCCTTGTACAGCTTCTTCCTCTACTTAGGCCAAGGCCTAAGTATGGGGGGGGGGACCGATGCCATCTATATATACCATCTTTCTCCTATATTCCGATCGCTCCATTTCCACCCTTCTCTTATACTTAGGCTGATCAGAGTCTAAGTATAGGGGGAACTGATGCCCATCTGTATATATTCTCTTCATTCACATACCCGGACCACTTCATTTTTTCCGCTCTTCTTCTATACTTAGACTGTTCACAGTCTAAGTATAGGGGGGCGGTTCTGTAAATCTTGATCTTTTTCTTTTTCACTCTCGTACGCTTATCCCAAGCTATGTCTTCTTTACGCTTCTTGTGCTATGAGGGCACAACACTCGCTAAGTATAGGGGGGTCTGTATATATACTTCGTATATATTTTACCTATATCTCGTACTTGCGTGTAAGTCTATGTATTTACAGGGTGGGTAATTATATAAAAAAAATACAAAAAAAAGAAAAGAAAAAGAGTTTTTCTACTAACACTGACTATGCCCAAAATTTTTGAAAAAAATGGCTTCTTATTCATTTTTTGCATGAAACAAAAAATCAAAAAAAAAACAAAAAGAAAAAAAATGTGTCTACATTTCACACACCTACACTTCATCCAGCACTTCATGCATTTGCATCTATGAAAAGTCATTGGGTTCTGAACCGAGTTGTGAGCAGAACTGAGAGTGGTCTGGACTTCACCTTAATCCACCTAATTTTCAGAGGAACTTCACCGAGAAATAGGATTTTAGAAACTTCAGGTCTTTTGACTTAATTCTTTGAGTTCTACATGACAATGTGCAGTGTTTGACTCTTAGTGTCTAACCCGGTCTTTTCATTCTGGGTACAACTCTAGAATAGGGAATTAATTTATACTCTTGCACTATGCACTTAGCTCAACTCAGACGGGATGTTGGAAGACTGTGTGAGTTTCTTTTCTGGTAGCGTGGAAATCTAAAGACCGGGGTACGGGTTGAAATAAAGCTTCGGAAAAGGGATGGACGGCTAGGCACACTTTTTTCTAAGACCCAAAAAAATCTACGGAAACAAAAAGATTCTATATCCGTAGGGGCACAACAAGATCCAAGCAGAACCACCAAAAATTCCAAATACAAAGAAGCAACTACCAAATAAAATCTGACCAAAAAGGTCCAAGCTTCAAAAACCTGCAGATGTTGGTGGAGACTCGGCTACACTGGACATCTTCACAAGGAGAGGTGACTACACTTTTCCCCTTCTAGTTCTTTTCCCCTTCTTCTATCTTCTCCCCCCAATTCGATTGTGAACACAACGTGACATAACTTTTAAGGAAATACCTGACTCCCCGAGGACGAGTTACTGGAGAGGAGGCTTGCGCGGTAGTCCGGCATTCCAGATGGTAAGAGCTAAAACTTTTTACACACATGAGTCGATTGTTGAATTTTCATAGGGTATACTTTGGGAAGAGGATTGATCTAAGATGACTTCTGAGCCGAAACTGTAGCAATAATGTGTAGAACTTGAAGGCTGTTGATTTTAAAATTCTAAGTCTCACAGAAGTTCCGCCACATTAATAATCCAAAGATGGAGTTTAGTTTCACTTTCACCTTCAGCTCATGGTCTTGGTATGGAACCCAATCTCATTTCACCTCATGCCATTTCTTTTTGATGCTCAGGGATGAGCATGGTTTAAGTATAGGGGGATGTTGAATCTCAGATTCATCACTCTAAATCTCATTAATTAAGCTCAAATCTCTCAAAATAAACAACATTTCGGCATCTATTCTGCATAATTAGCATTCATGCATGTTTTCATTAGAATTGCATTTCAGCACTAATTTCTGCACAAAATAAGAAGCCAAAAATCCAAGCCAAAATTGACCTGTAAATAACCTAACTTCCTTGATTTTTAACTCATTCACACTAACTCCGAATGACCCAAAACCACCTCTACTGTGTACATATCACTAACAAGAATAAATGAAAAATACAAAAAAATCACTAACCTAAATAAGTGGACCAAAAACCCAAACCCTAGTTTCACGATTTCCGGACTAAAAACCTCATATCTTCCTCATCCAATGTCTGTTTTAATCCTACTCACTTTTGAACTAATGTACATTCAATTACCTTCAAAACAAGACTAGTTCAAGTGATTCAGAGATCATATGTGAAAGTTGGGTTTTGGGCCTCTTTTGTACATTTTGTATTTTAGCGGTTTTGACCTATTATTTTATGTACATATTTAACCTATTTTAGTTTGTTTCTTTTTTATTTGTCTTCTTTGATAAAAGTTTTATTAAAATGCGCAAAAATCCAAATCCAAATTGAGCTTGCAATCAAAGAAACAAATTGGGTCTGAGTCTTCATTAACCACTTGTACAAAATTTATGTTTTTCATGTTTTATTTTATTTCTTCTTTTTTATAAATTAATAAAAATCCAAAAAAATTAGATTAATGTGCAATTATTTATCTTCAATCTTTTCATATTTTTTCCGGATTTTTATCTGGTTTAAAAATGACATAAAAACTATAAAACCAAAAAATCGAGGTATTCTATGTACATGGGATACCCCAAAAATATCACTTTGTGCATTTGATCGATTTTGTTTTTGATGTCTTCATGAAAGTTGTAGATCTCTTCGAGACAAGCAATTTTCGTGAAGAAACTTTTTTTATCCAAGGTCGTTTGCTATTTATTTTGCATTTTACAAAATATTTATTTTTTGAATTTTCTGGTGCTAGCACATGGCGCCCCTGGGGCCGCCATGTGTCAGCCATTTTTGTCTTTATTTATTAACGTTTTTATAAAAAAAATAAAAAATCAAATACCCGCATGTGCGTGGCACGTGCCCCCCAGGCACGTGCCAAGCACGTGCGCCCCTCTCCCCCCTTTCGTCCGCCATGTGGCCACAGCAAGGCCGTCCGATCTCGGCCGATCGGACGACCCCTGCTCAACTTCCTTGTCAGCCCCCTTTCCCAAATCGAGCCTCCTCCGATTTCGCCGCCGCCCTTAAATCTAGGCCACCACATCCCACGTATCTCGCCGCCTCCACCACTGCCTTTGAATCCCCGCGATATCGACGACACCCCTCAACCATCTCTGATCTTGCAAATCACGAACTCCCAATCCAATCACGGATCTCGCGCACCTCATCCTTGAAATTCCCATCTCCGATGAACCACCCTCTCGACCTATTTAAAGCATGCCACCGCCCCCTCTTCGAGCATCCGCCGCTTTGCGCTTCAACGAAGGTGACAACTTCCCATGGGCCTCACGGGCGAGATCCGAGGGCACTAACCGCCCCTCGTCGCAGACGCACCCCTCCGCCGCACTGCTCAAGCTCCAACAACGATTCTCCATCAACACCGTCGAGCCCACGCCTCCGCTTACTCCACCGACAACATCCATACTCCAGCTACTATCTCCGTCATCCGTTCCACACTTCGTCATCTCCGCCTCGACTGCTCCAAGCTTTCATCGACCGCCGCCCTCCGGGAAGCATCATCGTCTTCTTCTACGCGCGGCACCGCCATCAACTCGATCGTCTTCAACATCCGCCGATAGTCCTTAGAGCTCCAGATTGCCGCTGGTGGTGACATCCCGGCGTGCCCATCTATACCGGCGAGATCCGAGGATCCCCCTTCCTCGTTGCAGTTGCGGTAACCTCCGCCTTTGCTGCTCAAGCTCCGGCCTTCTTCGTCACCGTCGAGCCCATCGTTCGTCATCGACAACTATCTTCACAACGCACAACACCTCCGCCAGCGCCGCCTGTGGCCGGACCGTCCCTGCCTCCGCCTTCGCTCCGCTGTGATATCTTCATTACGGCCAGCTGCTGTGCCTCGATCAACAACGCTTCCCCGATTGCCTTCGACCTCCGCCTCGAAGCTACCGCTCCACCGCCAGCCACAATCGCCAGAAGCTCTGCCAGGGACTCGTTCCCTCTTGTGAGCCTCCGCCTCCCAAGGTCGGGCCTCCTCCACCGGAGCCCCACCTTCCGCCTCATCACAACCGCCACCGCGGTCGGGCGCTTCCGTCCCGAGACCCCGCCACGTGCCACGCACGTGGGGGCAGGGGACGTCAGTAGAAGACCAAGTTCCAGGGGTCACGTGCGGCTCACGTGACCCACTGGAGAATTTGCAAGTCCCCCCCTGAGTTCCTCCATATTTACGCCTACGCCTACCGACCAAGGTCACGTGCTTGACACATGACCTATTGGTCATTTTGCAGACGATACCCCCCTAGTTTTTCGGTATTTACATTTCAGTCCCTCCTCTGCAGTTTTATTTTATTGTTATTGCATACATACCCCTGCAATCCCCCACAGTTTTGGACCTCTTCTTTACATTATTTTATTTATCCAAAAATAGCATGATGTTTGTCATTTAATTCTCTACGTTTTGACATATTGTGGATATTTTTGTGATTGATGGTTAATTAATAATTAATTATTTTGTGGAAAATTGCATATTTTGCCTATCTTGTGCTCTGAAAATTTTATTTGATTAACCGTTACTTTACAAATTCCCGAAAAATCACATATTGTAGAGTTAATTGTGCTTGACATTGTGCCCAAAAAGATTTGCATTCACATGCATATTTTGCCCCGTAAAAATCATTTAGCATACTTCAGTGTTTGATTTTTAATAGGTACTAAATCTCACATTTTCAAGTTTTAGGATTTTTCTGAGATCCATCTCCTAGTGAGATCTTAGATAATTTTATCCCTTGAAAATAAGTAGGTTTAGGATTTATTATAATTAAATATTGAAATTCATTTTGTTTACATTTAAAAATTCATAAAAAATTCATATTGCATCCAAAAATTCCAAAAATAATACATTGCATCCATTTCATCATATTTTGCATAGTGGCCAAGTTTCATATTTTTTTGGACATCATTTGAATGTAATTTGCATTTTAGTCCCTAAAATAGGCCGAAATTGCATCTTGCATCCCTTATTTGCATTAAAAATTCCAAAAAAAGACCGCCTCAAAAACCGTGCAAGAATTTTGATAGACATAATTCTAGGTTGTTCCTTTGCCTCTTTGTGATCGACCTTGGGACTTGCCCAAGTAAAATAAACATAAATCCGCATTCATTAAAATTGATAAATATCTTGTGTGGTTATTTTCTTGACCGATTCTGATTGCCGCCTACAACGCACGAATGATAAAATCATATTTTAAGCACGACGATAAATACACATATTTAACACAACAAATATCGGACTCGTCTATGCACAATCAGATGGGATGGAGAAAATGCGAGGGAAGATGATGGTGATGATTAAGGAGTCAGAGGATGATCAGTGCATCAGGAAATGAGGCCGGACCCCAAGGGTTCCGGCGAAGGGGTCTTGTTTAGTCTAAACTACCTACTAATCTAAACGTTAAATAAAACACTGCAATTAAAAGACGAGAATGAAATCTACCTAAAACAACATAAAGAACAACTCTTATACCTGAGATGAACTCAGGGAGCATGGCATGCTGGAGCTCTGCCGTGGACCTCCCCTTCTCCTTGCTCCTTGATCTCCACTTAGAGGGGAAGTGGCCGCTGTCACCATTGATTCACATGCATGTACGAGTTAGGGTGTAGGATCTCCAAGAGGGATCAAGAACAAAAGGCGAAGTGGAGGAGTTATTTATAGGTAGTTGTTTCGAGTGATATTGAGTGGTAATTATTGGCGAGCTCGAGGTAGATCGAGAGGATCTAATGATCCCCCAAGGTAGATGGATATGAGGTTAAGAACTTTTGTGGAGTGCTCGAGGTGGAAGGACGAGCATGGAGTTGTCAAAAAATCGGAGAAGAAGAGGGTATCGAGGTTCTGACAGAGGTCAGAGTTGATAGACGTGGAGTTGACCAGAGTCAACGAGCGGAGCACTCCTATCGGTCCACATGGGCATGCTAAACTCTAAAACTACCTATTTATTCGAAAATAATTTTTTTTAAAATAGTAAATGATTATATAAAATAAAATAAAAAATGGTTATTATTTAATGAAGTATTTTATTATGATATTTATTTATTTTTTTGGCTTTATTTATTAGTAGTTACTTTTTAGTAGGGTATTTATAGGTATATTCATCTATGTTTTGTGCATTTTTATTTTATATATTTTGTTTTATTATTTTCTTCTTTTATTTTATATATTTATAACTTATTTTTAGGAGTATAAGTTTATTTTTATTTTATTTTTTGATATAATTTGCACACTTAAATAAATAGATATGTATATTTTATATTTTATGGGTATATTTATAGGTACTTAACCTATGTTTTATATACATTTTTTATTTTAATGTATTTTATTGGAGTTTATTTTAAGTTTATATTTTTAATAGAATATAGATAATATTTACAACATTACAAAATCATAAAGAATAAAGAATAAAAGAATGAAATCCACTTTTATTTATATACAATTAATAACATTGGTATTTTACCTCTGTTTTCACATAGACTTATTTTATTTTTTCTTTTTGGTTTTATTTTAGTTTCAATATGCACATCTGTTATAAATAATAATTAAAAAATTATAAAAATATAAATTTGTAAAAATAATAGAGGATGAATAAAATGAATATTTTAATCGGGTCAATTATACAATGGGGGGTAAAAAACCTAACTTTCACATAGTAACTCCAAAAAATATGAAACCACTACCATTAAATAGCTTGTGAAAAGTTATATGCAATTAGAGTGACTTTGATATGTTTTATGTTTTATTGAAAGATATGGGTATGTTAAGTTGGGTTCTTGGCTTTTTATTGTGTATAAAATGAACATGGTATATTATTTTTGTACAAACTCAATTTTATATTTTTATTTACATCACCATCTACAACTTTCATGTACAACGTTTCTTCATTTGATGGTAAAATAATAAAGAATAACATAGATATCAAAATGAATAAATAAATGAATAAATAACATAGATTTTTATTGTATTCATGGCCCTTATCTCCCCCTACTTTATTCCTTGTCGACCAACTCAATTCTTGCTTTGGTCTCGGGGTTTAGAGTCATGAAATATCTTTGATATTTTATTCTTTTTGTTTTCTTCTCTTTATTCTACAATTTTGGCATTAAAAATCATGTTTTATATACAATAAATACAACAAATAATGAATTCTATTTTGTACAAATAAATGCTATTTACATGCATTAGCTAGGGTTTTTAAGACAAAATGATAGAATAAAGGTGATGAAATGGAGATTCATCAGGAGCGAAGGCGGTTCTATGAGTTGGCTATAGGGGACACGACTGCCTGAGACGTGAATGACAAAGTTGGAGCATACTTGTGGCATGGAGGCGGAGGCGGTGCTCGAGGGAAGAGCTGAGCTCCGCGACGATGGCGAGAGCAGCTGGGTGCAAAGGCAGAGGCTAGACCTACATGTGTTAGTAGAAACCAAAGAGGAAAAGAAGGGTGGAAGCTCCGCTAGGAGGCGATCGGTCTGGAGCTAAGCTCCGACGAGGCTGGAGGTGGAGAGGGACTGGAGGGTAGAAGAAGAAGCGAAGAGGGAGGTCTATGCGGGTGACGGTTGACGGAGGTAGTTTTGATCGAGGAAGAAAAAAAATCGAGAAGATGAACGGAAGAGGAGGAAGGAGAAGACGAGAGGAAAGGGAGAAGAGATCGAACCTGAGAGGATGCAGTGAGAGGATTCTCCTGGGGATAGAACTTGATGGTTCTTGGTTGCCGCTCAAACTACTGGCGGAGATGGCAAGCACATCAATCCTCGAAGGAGTTATGGCAAGGCTAGGAGGAACCTTGGATCTCGTCAGCTCGGTTCACGTCGTTGCTCACAGAGATCGTCCTCCCTTGCCGTCACCAAGAAAGAGGGAGGAGCTCGGTGATCTAGGGCTCTAAAATGGTGGATGTAAAGGTCAGCAATGAAGGATGGAGTTTTAAAGGAGCGGGTGGAGGTGAGTTACAAGACAAAGGAGGAGGGAACGACTGGCGAGGGGGAGTTATGCTATCGGGGGTTACGCGTGGGTGGAAGAGGCGCAACGACTGCGGCGG
Source organism: Ottelia alismoides (assembly GCA_037367405.1). NCBI lineage: Eukaryota > Viridiplantae > Streptophyta > Magnoliopsida > Alismatales > Hydrocharitaceae > Ottelia > Ottelia alismoides. The sequence continues at coordinate 283,951 of JAZKJV010008276.1, read as the reverse complement.
AGGTGCGAGGCGTCCGTTATAGGAGAGGGAGGTTGTGGGGTTGGGAAGGGGCCGGGTCATGTGCGGAGCACGCGACCGAGGTGGGGTGGGACAGGTCACGTGCTCTGCACGTGACATAGAGAGTGCTGATGGGCAGGTGAAACGTGGCACGCCCATGGGCTGCCATGTGTCACCAAAAAAATTTCATAATTAAAAGGGAAAGAAAAATAGAAAAGAAATAGAAGGATACCTCAGATCGAAAAATTTCCTTCATGAAAGTTGTTTCTCTCGACGATCCACAATTTTAATGAAGGAATCGAGAGCAAAAGAGATGTGTACAAAGTGGTATTTTGGGTGGTCTCCGTGTGTATAGAAAACCAGCTTTTTGGGGTTTTGTAATTTTTTGTGATTTTAAAAGAGGATAAAAAATCTAGAAAAATATGATAAAATAAAAGACCCTTATTTACACATTAATCTATTTTTTGGATTTTTAGTAAATAAGAAAATAGGGAAATAAAATAGAAGTACGAAACAAGTAAATTTTGTATAGACTCACAGAGATCACTCGGACACAGTCAGTTTCTTTGATTTTAATCTTAACTTGGATTTGTATTTTAATGCCGCTTGATAAAACTTTCACCAAAGAACACAAATGAAAAAGAAATAAAATCAAATGGGTTAAATATGAACATAAAAACTCAGTTCAAAAATGGCAAACAGATAAAATGTGCAATAGAGGCCCAAAACCCAACTTTCACATATGAGCTCCGAATTTTATGAAATTGGTCTTGTTTTGAAGGTATTTCAAACTGGAGTACCGAGTAGACCAAAATCGGATACTGTATGAGGAAGACATGCACGTTTTAGTCCATCTGATGTGAAATTAGGTTTTAGGTTTATTTGTCACTTATTTAAATTAGCATTTTTTATATTTTTCTTTTATTATTGTTAGTAATATCTACACAATGGAAGTAGTTTTAGGTCAATCGGAGTTAGGATGAATTGATTAAAAAAAAGGAAAAGTTAGCTGCTTTTTAGGTCAATTTACAGTTGGATTTTGGTTCCTTATTTTATGCAATTATGCATGGGGAAATACAAATATTATTTGCACATGTATGAATGCTAATGATGCTATATTAATGATTAAGTGCATATGGATTTTTGGAGAACAGAGCCTAATCAACCAATTTTACATGTTGAATATGAGATTCATTAGTTACCAAATTTCCGACAATGTCCAAGAGTTCTATGGTAAAACAATACAAAATGAAAAATAAAACTTCTTTCAAAAGGTCCTTAGTCAGGGATCTATTTGTAAGAAACTCTCTAGAATTTACACTCAGGTCCCTGCATGAGGACCTAAATGTAATACTCAAAAAACTCTGGAGCGGAATGAATTCTAGATAGTTACAGGGCTATTTTGAAATATTTTCACCGATTTGCAATCGTACGGTTATGATTAGAAGTCATCAGCAGATCTTGGTTGTCGATGTCGACCACGTGTCGCCAAACTGCTGCACTGTTGATCTTTCCTAATTCTCCCCCAATTTGAGCGAGTGGCGATGACGAATCTTCGACCTCGAGCCTCCGAAGACATAGCTGATGAAGACGCTCCTCCTGCAAGGCCAGAAGGGGGTCTCCTACACCTTCGATCATGCTTGCGATGGGGGTTAATCAAAGAAGGCGATGAAGCGACCGACGACGCTCCTACTAGGGTTTGGTTCCAGGAAACGATGAACTCCTACTCATTTTTTCGAAGAGGCTCTAGAAGCTGACTCCATATGATGAATGTGGTTGCTCCAGATGTTACAAGCACCTGTAAGGAGGATTTTATGCTCTATTCCCCAAGGAAATCAACCAAGAGTCAAGTGTTCTTGTAGGTGTAAATGGTTTCTAGAAAGAGGGCTTTCAGATGGAATTTGAGATGGATTTAAGATCGATTTGAATTGATTTTCAGATGTGGATTAAAAATGGTGGTCAAGGATGCTAATGACGTGATTAATACGACTACTTTGGAATGAAAAATGAGGAAATCAAATAGGATGAAGGAGGTATACCTATGATGTTGAGGATATAGGATCCTCAAGTCCGCTCGATGGTGGGTATTTACCGGAGCTCCACGCTCTTAGGCTGCGATTTAAGGCGATGCAAAAGCCTTGGAATGACTCCCCGACACACCTCGTTCCATGTGGGATGACTACAAGGCATTGTCACTACCAAATGTGGCTTGCGCTTGATGGGAAAGATGGTTAATCGGTCAGTTTGAACTGATGTTCTGGAGAAGTTGGTTATGAATGGCGACATTTGATGGATTAAATAGAGGAATTGATGAAGAGTTGGAGAAGGTATGAGGGCACGCATCAATTAGGGTAGTTGGATCTACAAAATGGAGGGTTGAGATATGAAAGTAGATGTACGGACCAATAGGAAGAAATGTATGAAGTTGGACTGTTATAACAGAAGCTTCAATAACTTCTTCCGGAAGAAGGTAGTGGTGTTGACACGTGTCAATACCACAGTGGTCAAAAAATTAAATACATTATTAAATATATATTAAATAATAGATAAAATTATTTTAGAAATGTATAAAAATGTAAATACTTAAATTACCTAAATTATGATATAATTTTTTTTATAAATAATATATATTTTATGAATATAATATATATATATTATTTTAATAAATAATTTATCATTTTTAATTCAATTTTTAATAAATAATATAATTTTTATATTATTAATTATTATAATAGTAAATATGAGATGTATGAATTTCTATAGATTTTAATAAATTATTTGTTATATTAATAAATGCATACATATATAGTCCACAATTCAAATTCATCTATATTTTATTTTTTTATTTATTTAAAATATTAAATGAAGGTTTTAAATTTTGATTTTTTTATAAATAAACTACAAGACCAAGAAAATAATAAATAATTATAAAATCAAGAGTTATGCAAATAGTATGTATATAATAAAATAAATAGCCCAGAAACCCAGTTGTAATTAGGTCCCAACACCTACTTTTTGTAAATGGACTCCGATTTTAGTGAAATCAACTTCATTAATTAGAGAATATTATTTTATGAACTTTAATGGTAATTAGAGTGAAATTGGAGTTCATATGAAGAAGTTATGATGCTCGGAAGTTGGGAATTTGACAATTTGAAAACTGGATGTCTTGACAATATTTACAGGTTAGGATTTTTAAGATTTTTATATTTTTATATACGTTTTTATAAACATAAGGGAAAAGAGTTGGTGAAAATTATGTAATTAATAAATTAATTAAAAATAGTTGAAGTTTTTATAAATAATGAATAAATAAGAATTAATGTATGGAGTACAAGGTTAGTTATTTTTGTTATTTTGTTATCTCCCCCTACTTATTATTTGTCGACCAATCCATACTGACTTGGTCTCAGGGTTAGGTTACATAAATATATCTTGCAACTATATTTGTATTTCTTTTGTCATATTGTACACATATACATATTCACAACATGCCTTCTTTTCTTTTCTTCCTTTTTATTCTTTTATTTATTTACATGTTTTTAATGAATAAAAGGAATTTTTATTCATGAATGCTATTTTTATAAAAGATGTGAATTAATGGATATTGACATATATTTGCAAAGGGTTTTAAGATAAATGCACAAGAAAATTTAACGAATCATGGAATCATCAACACCCTATACTTGAACTTTGCTAGTCCCTTGTCAAGAACTTATTTGAAAAATAAGGGAAAAAAGAAAATTAGAATGAATTTATTTTCCTAAACCGATTCATGAGAACAGGCAAAGGGCGGAGCTTGGTTGGGCCTTAAATAAGCATTTTGTCGGAACCTTAAATAGGATTAAGATTTTAATCTCAACAATCCTCAAGTTCCAGAAATCCTTATCCAGGTTCACCTCAATAACCATCTCAGATCCACTTATCCACATCGCTAACTCTTTCAACCTTGAATCCGATTTGTACGGTGTGTGAATTGTGTTAGCTCTTCCAGCTTAAAAAAGCGAAGAAACCACCCATCCCAATAATACAATCCCATTGGTTCCTCATCCAGGTACTCATTCCTTGAGGAGGGAGGTATTTCCTTCTAAGGTCAGGTCGTGCTGTATCCACAATCGAATAGAGAGAGAATGTAGAAGAATGGGAAAAGAATCGGAGTGTGACCAGTGTAGTCACATCTCCTTGTGAAGCCCAATTGGTGTAGCTATGTCTCCACTAAGATGAGCATGCTTTTTGGAAGCTTGGATCATTATGGTCATATTTTATTTGGTGGTTGGCTTATTTTTGATAGAATTTGTAATGTTGCTTGCACTGCATCGATCTTTGTGCTTCAACAGATATAACATATTTTGATCTGCCCAGTCTTAGGATCTTGGAAAAATTATGCCAGCAGATCCTTCCCTCATCCGAAGCTTTATTTCGACCCCACAACTCCCATCTTTAGATGTACGTGTCACTAGACAAGGATGAAAATGCACCACTAAATTGAACTGCCCTTCTCAACCTCATGCAAGTCGAGCTAAGTGCAAAGTGCATGTGTCCAAAATTGGTCCACTGTTGAAGAGTTAAACGGATGAAACCAAGTGTTCTACTTAGGCAAGTTTAAGTTGAAGTCCGAATAAGGTCTCATGGAACCCGAAGATTTTAGTCAAGGACTTGAAGAGTCTAAATTCAAGTTCCTAACTAGGCTCCTTACAATGAAAGTCAAAGGCCATAATCAAGCTCCATCCTTTAGACTATTCCCAATCTTTAGTTAGAGAAATCAAACTTATTCTGAAAAATGCTAATGCAAATGCAACCATGTTTTTATGAAGCACATTTATCTGAATTTTACTCATTTTTGTGGATTTTGAAGATTTTGCAATTTTTATGAATTTTAGGACTTTGTACTTTCTATGGATTTTCAATATTTATAAACAAGCATATTTACACGAATTTTACAAGATAACTTATCAACAGTTTATTTGGATTACATAACTAGTATATTTTACAAATTTTATATACAAAGATTTTAAATATTAAGTTATTTACACATATTATAATAAATAAGATTTTTAGTAAGCATTATACACTTTAAAAACTAATTTTAAATTAAGATTTCAAATATGAAATTTACATATATTTTACTTATTTGCAAGGATTTTATAAATAATTAATAAATAGATTTAAATACACATTAACCCTTATTTATTTTTAGGGATTTTATAGATATAGAAAATATATAAAAGCACGAGTTACATGTATATGTACAATATACATGCATCCCCCTATACTTGGCTTGTGTTATGTTCTCATAGCATGAAGAGAGAAAATAGAGGAGATAAATCATGCTAAGTAAAAGTGGGTGAAAAGAAGAATATGATTAGAGGCCAATCATCCCCTATACTTACGATCTGGTCATCATAAGCATAGTGGAAGACGAAAATGAGGTAACTGAGGGCAATGAATATACAAACGAAAGAAACGAAAAAATGAAGCCAACGAAATCACTCGGTCCCCCCTATACTTAGGATCAGGTATCCTAAGTATAGAAAAGAATGTGGCCAAAAATTAGGGATGAGTGATTGGTGGAAAAGAAAGGAAAATGAAAAGTAAAAAGAACAAAATGAAAACATGAGAATCAACTAACAATCGGTCTCCCCTTTACTTAGGATATGGTATCCTAAGTATAAAGACAAGCGAAAAAATGGGAATGATTGGGATCTAAGAAGAATATACAAGTGATGGTGTAATGCAGAATACCGAATGGCTCACAGGTCTCTGTACATGACACAATGAAGTGGAAGAGTAGTCATGAGTCTTGTACAAAGTAGATCACCTCAACCTGGTTCGTATGGAATCATCTACTGTGCAAGTGTGTACCAATCCTTGGCTTGTCGAGTAGAGCTACCTATATAAGTGTTATACGTGGCATAGGTCTCTCTACTGAAGTAACAATCTTTGGAGTCGACCTACAAAAGGTGTCTATACATGTGTCCATCACACCATCTGGCTCTCTATGTTGACTAGATCGTATGATCTTTGAAATGTAATTAAATGACTCTCGTGATGGAATATATGAACTCTCAATATGTGGCACTGAGATGTCTACTACAACTAACTACTCATTTGAACCTGACATGATCTATGTATCTACATGTGAACAATCACATGAAGAACTAGGTACCGTATGATCAACCCCATCCTCCTGTAGGATATCGTGGGTATCAAAACAAACAGTCTCAAGATCAAGAGAACACGTCTCACCTATGTGCTGACAAACATCTACTAAACCGGTGTCCTCTGAAGCGAATGCCAATGTAGATCTGGGATTGCAACATCTTCTCGTCATTTTAGTGTGTACCTCTCCACTATCTGTGCGAAATGATACTCTCCCATAATCATAATCAAAGAGGACCTTTACAGTTTGCAAGAAAGTCCTCCCAAGAATGATTGGAGCAAGGTGTAACTGTATAGGGAGCGTCATGTCTAGGACAGTAAAGTCAACTGGAAACTGCAAGCCCTATATGGTTATGATAATGTTACTCAACATGCCTGCATGTCTCTTTACTGATCAATATGCAAACTGAAGTAACGTGCGTGATCTGTAAAGAGGACCCAACTCAAGTTTATCGAGTAGAGAAGATGTTAACAAATTAATCAAAGAACCATTATCTAAAAGAGTGTGATCGAATACTGCATATGAAATCTCACATCTGACATAGTGAGCACCCGAATATCTATTTTTCTTGGGTATCTTATTCTAAATAACACATAAAGTAGAATTGGTCAAAACATGTTTCTCAGCTCGTGACTTTCGTTTCCTATGTATGGTACATTTTTTCCTCAACTGCTGCTTAAGTGTAGGAAAATGGTCCAAGGCATCATTGATGAATCTCAGATTCATCACTCTAATCCCCAAAATTCATTGGCACTTCTTTATTTATAACCTGCTCCGCGGGAAAGCCGTGAGAGAGATGAGAAATTATATAGTCAAAAACCCGTCTAGTAGTACCATATTCTAGGGGAATTCGAAGAAGGACGGTCAGTATATGAGATTTCCAGTCCTACACTAGTCTTCCGCACACATCCTGAGCTCCTAGCTTCAGGTCGTACCTAGCCCCAGGATTCGTCCATTCTTGCTCCTCAACACGACCCGGGATTCGCCCTTTTGACCTAGACAACAGATGTCCCCTTTCCCTATGGTCCGTACGAGTGAACTTCTTCTTTTCTCCAAGGTCTGCCGTAGATAAGATGGTGGATTCTGGCCTCCTTCAATCGTATGCGATCTGTCTTCAACTTTGTCTCATATCTTTCCTGGTAAGCAAGTAGTGAGGAGAAAGAAATAGATTCTCCAAATTCGTCTCGATTTCCCCTCTCTTCAAAGAAGGTTATAACAACTCCTCATTAGGGTGACACCGCACATCCCAAGCTGGTCACGACTGCCAAGCTAACAATGGCTGAACACGGCCAACAGACCCGCACGCTGATAACAGAGAGGGCTATGACGTACGTGAACTGGATCTGATTCCCTGCGCGGTACCCTAAGTCAGACAGAATTCCTGAGCGAGAGGTATAGGGAAAGATAGAAAAAGACAAAATTAAAAAACCACTGGGTGGCTCGCCTGAGTGCCGAGCACACGCGAACAAACCGCCACCAACTCGACGTTGTCGTAACCAGAAAAAAGCGGAATGCTCACTTCCCCGTCTGACGTCCCCCTAGGTAACTCCCTAGTAAAGAGGTTCTTGACTTTCATCTGTTGGGGTGATTTTGGAAGAATGTAGATGCTTTTTGAAGAAGTCAAATAGGAGACTGGTCCGGGCTCAAACGTCTGTGCCTCCAACGAGGCAACTAGATCATTGCTGCCCCGGATGCGACCTTTCTCTATCTGGTCTCAGCCGGATGCGACCGGTGAACCAGATGGCCGCGGCGAGGGAATCAGGGACGGAGGACTCGTAGTATCATGTGGACCTGTGATCGTCCTCAACACTTCTGCTTTACAGTTAGGCTTGTGAAGGGGTCTAGCTAGGAGAGTTGAGCGAGTCTTTTTCCTACTCGTCCAATGTGAAAGAAAACTGCAGACAGATGTGATAGGCCGTAGGGTACGAACTGTACGTACTATCGGAAGAGGGTGAGATAACCGCAGTCGACCTCTCCGCCCCACACTCGTGGGTGATATAACTGCTTTTCCCTTCACGTCTCCGCGCCCGCTAATCTTCCTATCTGACCGAAAGAGGCTAATAATCCCTCATTCTTTCTCGAGGATAAGATGAAAGAAAAGAGAAGAAGTGAGGCCCCGCTTTCTTAGCCTTACCCCACTGCGATAGCATCCTTTACCTGAACTGATCACTTTCAGGAGAAGGGAAAGATGTCGTCTCTAATCCCAACTCACCTACCGGCAACTAGATATTGAGATTTGGAGTGGGATCGGTCGAATGAAGTATACACCTTTTGTTTGAGACCCTGAGGTGGGGAGTCAGAGCCTCGACTGGACGACACTGACCCGGCGGTTGAGGTCCTATTCTCTTCACTAATTCGCTTTCTAAACCAGTGGGCGTGGTCCGGAACCTTCATCCTCACCTCTTGTCCACCAATTTGATATAGTTTCGGGGCCCTCATGAATTGGTATCTCTGACCAGACTCAGCAACTAGAGTGAGTCGCCGGGCATGACAAGATGTAAGTAATTCCACGGGGATTCTGACATACTCTATATATGAGGTCTTTAGAAAGAAAGAATCAGTTTCAAACTACTACTTTGCAAAGATACCCTCGAAGACTAGATCTGAGTAAACTGCTGAAAGAAGATTATATAGTAGACGACAGACTGATTTACGAGTGAAAAAAACTCCTGCAGCGACTTTGATCCTTGGCTCTGAAAAAGGGGGTGCGAAGATGTACAGTGATTTGGACTTGAGACCTCTCCTTTCTCTACTGAAGTGCACGGCACCATTCTCTCTCAAATCAAGGATTGATTTTTGCTATAGAGCCTTAGAGCATGGAATACCATGGCATAAGGAAGTCGTTCACACACTGAGGTTCCAGTCCGATAGCTTTAGCTGACTATCCGCACTATCCTAGCTCGAGGTGGGATCAGCGCTGCAATCCTTCCTTCTAGCGATTTACATGGCATCATCAAATGATACATGGATAAGAATCTAGAAGGCACTAGATGTTGACGATCCAGCTAAACCCATACTAGAGGTTGTCTCATGCCATAAATAAACACGAACACTCAAAAAATCTGTTGGACAAGCGGATTCACATCTCTTACAACCTACACAGTCCTCAGTTCTTGGTGCGGAAGCAATTTGCTTAGCTTTACATCCGTTCCAAGGTATCATTTCTAACACATCCGTAGGGCAAGCTCGTACACATTGAGTACATCCTATATATGTATCATAAACTTTTACTGAATGTGACATTGGATCTATAAATTTCAGTTTTGAAAATAAGATATTTTGATCTGGTAAAAAAATCAGTAGTAAATGAATTATATATTATAGATACCAAACAAATCAGTGGTTTACCAGAATTTTTTAGAATCAATCTATTTCTGGACATGTTCGCGAAAAAGGACCAATAAACTTTAATTTTTGTTTCAACAAAGCAATATATGGTAATACTAGTCGTACATGTTAATCTAATTAAAATTAGTGAATATCAAAATTATAATATTATAAATTATTAAAACTAATAATAAAAGAAAATTAATAATAATAAAAAAAGAATAAATAATTTTATTCTACATTAAAACAATATATTATTAATTATATCTGATTATATGATTACAACTATTTATTCAACAAATTCGATTGATTGATCTCAGGAACCGGCTCCAGCCGGCTCATACCGCTCACCCTCCTATTCGTGCTCCGCACCGTCAGCGGTGCTATTTCGGTAGTAATATTCCGGAAAATGCAATCGGATGTTTGGGGTACTGTAAAAGTGAAGGCCAGACAGTATAATAGGCTGGTCGATAGGCAATGTATTTCTCAGTTTGAGGCGACGATTCATCCTCCTTTCTAATCCCCAGAAATGCTTTTCTTTCTATCTTTTCTAATTCATTGTTTTCCCCATTTACCTCATTTCAGTTCCATTTCCCTTGACTATCTTATTAAGGCCGAGCAAAAAGTGAACCCAGGAGAGGCTCCCTGAATCAAGGGCTCAACTCCACTGCCTTGATCCACTTGGCTACATCCGCCCCTACCCCCGCTTAGGGTTGAAGTCTCTATCTACGAGAATCTCCTTTCCCTCAGTTTTGCTGACCGAGATCGACCCTAGCCTGAGAAAGAAGAGGCATCTTCCCCGGCTCCAGTACTGAGCCTTGGATGACGCCCCTAGGTTTGTTTTTTTCTGGAAACCGCGATCCACTATCGCGATTAGGAGGAAAAAAGGGAAAGCAGAAAAGGTCAAATGAGAGAAAGGAAGAGAGCCAATACGGAGTAGGAAAAGAAGCCTGCCATAAGGAGTAGGGAAAAGAGGAGGGTGAGTTTTCGAGGGAAATTTGAAGAAAAGAGTGCATTTTCCTATTCATCACGGAAGGGCATTAGTCAGGGAAGGAAATGCTTTTCGTGGGCCTGAGCTCTCTCACGGAAGCAGGGGAAGCAAGCGTCTAGGTCTCGGGATGGTGGTAGACCAAGTCGGACTTGTCGACGTCGGAATTCCCCGAAGTTGGACTACCAGGCTACTCCCCCAGTTTCGCCTCCGATAACCCTTCACTCTTAGTCGACCCAAGGACTCGCTCTGTCAAAGTCCTGGCGGCAAACTTTCCAGGGAAGAGTACAGGCGCAGACTACCTTCTTCTTCGACTGCGAACTCCTCTTTCACCTATGGGGGCTATTATGTCATCTCTGGAACTGAAGAACCTATGAGCGAGAGGACAGAGATTTCCAGAGGCTCTGAGAACTCACTTTTCTATCTCAGATGTCAGTCATTTCACGGGTCCATAAATACTCAAGGGTTCTCGTTCTAGCAGTATTAGCGCTAAGAAAAGAAAGACTGATCATTCTACGCTCAGAGAATGAAGACTAAGAATGAGCACTTAAGAAAGCTTTCTTTCTATAGTCGATTAAAGCAAGTTTTTTGAGAGTGGAAAAGCACTCGGGCTCAACCGCCCTGATTCGACAGTTGGCTAAAAAGTCCCCACAGGAAAGCAACTGCACTGAACTGCATGACCATTCTACCTTCCTGGCAAAAAGAGGGATAGGTGTCTCATATAGGAAGTCTGATTTGCCCACGCCCAAAAGAGCAAGAAGTACGGCATGATCAAGTCTCTTCCGGGAGAGGTTGTAGATGTGAGGGCAGGATCAGTCCCACTTTATCTGCCCTTTCCAAGAAAGATTTCCTCTGCCTCCTTGAGAAAACCATATGAAGCGAGGTCATAGTGGATGATATGATGATATGAATAACGATATTCTCTCATTTTCTTCTCGAATTCTACAGATGAGGGACTGCAGCCAGCTCGCTCGTATTTGCTCGCATGGTAGCTATTGTTATAGGCAAACTCTACCAACCGTCAGTGTCGATCCCAACTCCCGAGAAAACCCAAGGCTAATATATATAAACTCAACATGTCCTCCAAAGTCTGGATGGCCCTTTCTGACTGACCATCTGTCTGCTTAATTCTTTCATGTATTCTTCTCTCAAATATATTAAGAAAACGGATCTGAGAAGCTGAAGCAGAACTGAGGGACGGGGAGAAGGTGCGAGGAAGCTAAGTCTGAAGTGAGATATTCTCATAATTGTTAATAGTAGATGCCTTATATATCTCGATAGTTTTGAAAAGCAAGGGTTAGACGGATGAGCTTCGGCTCTATCTTTGCCTCAGCAACAAGCTCTTGTGATTTCCCTGAAGATGAAGCAGGCAAGAGTTAGTCATCCCTTTCTCCTGAGCATGATGCATCAAAGCCCCAGTGGAAAAGACAGCAAGATGGTCGTGTGGAAGGAGAGGAGCTTTCCACTCAAAGACAGGATATGCGGCCAATGCCTCAAACTGATCTTCCTCACTATTTGGCTTCCTCTTTTAGATGGTGAGGCCGGCTTCTACCTTATCTTTCTCTTTGGCAGGTCTCCCTCAAATTACTTTCAAGCCCGCGACTAGATTTCATTAATAAGAAAGACCATGTATTTGATTAACCAAATACATCATTATTGTATACTCTTTGATATGTATGGCGCAACCCAATATTTGTTTGGGGGGTTTCTAATTTCTTAGCTGTGAATGACAGAGCGTCAGCGGAGGTAGGAGGCTAGGACTTAGTATTAGCAGGGCCTCCCCGACTTCTTCTACCATAGAGGCCAACGATAGACAAGAACTCCCCCCTGAACACAGCTTACTACTTTCATCGTACTGTGCTCTCCAAAGAGAATCTTTTCGATTGCTCATTCGAGAACGACGATCTTTAGCTCTGGAACTGAACCAGGTTTCACCCGAAGCATCGGACCAAGGAGCAAGCACTGGAATCTTCAATGGAGATCTTTATTTGGCCTATTGAGAATGCTAGACTGAAGACCTTAATCGCATCTGATTCAGGACAAATTCAAAACGTCATCAAAAAATGAAGATAAATGCCATTCACCAAAGTCGATCGTTCAACACAAGACCTGCGGCTCGGATGAGTTGAGTATAGTCCCCCTCTGGAACACCCCCCACCCGTTCATCTTGGGAGAGCTTTAGAGAGATGTCTGCCTATTTATTTGCAGCTTTTTTTCGATTTATTGCCACAAAATATATAATATAGGGGGAGTTCCTATTCCAATATAGTTCAGAAGAGCGAGTCCTTGGCAGATGAAAAAGTTCGCACACAAAAGCTAAACCCGGCACCTACGGTGATGATGCAGAGGAATCGAAGTCGTCAATCGAAGCTCGATCTCTACCTCTTATTATTGTGTGTGCCTCTGGTGGAGCGCACATGCAAGAAGGAAGTTTGAGCCAGTAGAGAGATCAGGACTCAGACATGCTTTCCCACACCCGAAAGTAGGGGCGGATGCACTAGACTATCAGAGCCGAAGTCACAAAGCACAGCCCATCCATTGCATCAGTTCTCCATCCCTTCGGGCATCTCATGCAATCGAGCGCCATCCAAGAAGGCCCGTAAGGTGCCGCTCTTCGCAAATCCCAGCATACCCCAGGACCTCTTAACATTACACCACTGAATCCCCAATCCTTTGCTTGCTGTGCAGTGAGTTCGCCACGCACCCATTCACTTGCAACTCGTAGAGTCTGTAAGTACACACCCACCCCCGGTTGAAACACGACCTCACCCTCACGTCGAGTTTCTTTTATATTAAATAGAAAGTATATAGTCTTTTTTGTACTCAAATTCCCCCTCCCCTGACGTGAGAGACCCGCAGATACCGGAAATACTGACTTTCTCTATTTCTCTTCGGTATAACCCATACCCAAAGAGTTCTCCCGGAGGTGTAAAGAAAGGCTTGCTCTTTCACAGTTCCGGGTGTACGAAGGGAGGCGATGATAGCCAGAATTAGTGAGTCCGGATATTTTAGGAATATATTTATCAAAAAGTGGTTGGTGAGCCCTATTACATTCGAGTAGTTGGCTTAGAAAGTTCCGGGTCTTCGAGGGTTGAGGAGTTGGGTTTTTTTATGTAGACTTGGCACCCCTTCAGTCACATTTCCCAATGGGGCACGGGCGGTCAATGGCGGGTTCCTTGCCGGCAGCTTTTCGAACATCTGATGCGCACTTTTCGGTGGTCCTTGCTGTACCCTACGGTCGAGGTTTCAAAGGGCTGGCGGATTTCTTCTCCCTTTCCCGGAGCGAGTAATTAATATAGAAGAGAGGGGGCGGGCCTGGGTTATTTAAGTTGGAAGGATTGAGATGATAATTGCATTCTTCGCCTCTGAGGACCCATGTAGGGTCGGGGACATCTCCTTCCTGCCCACTGTCGATTTTTTTGGGGTTATAGATTTGACTGTCCTTCACTTCCTACTCGTATCAATGAGACCGACATTGCCAAGTTTCTTGAGGATGACTTAATCCGTGACAGTTCAAACCTCGTCTGCGTCCGTGATGAATAGGCAAATTACCTTCTGCGCAAAATGGCAGTGAGGAACATCTATTAATAACTAAGCTCTGCCTGTGCATGCGGCTTAGGTCAACTAATACGAATAAGATACAGTTCACGGGGGTCATCCTCTTTCTATTAAACGCACCTTGAATCCATATTTATCGGCGGAGAAAAGAGTCTATCATCTGAGATTTTGATTAAGGGTGTGAAGTCACGTAAAAATACAAACGATCTTTAACTACAGCATACGATCTCTGTCTTGTTCTCTGCCGCGGACTGGGATCGCTCGCCATCCCTGCCCTATTGATTTAGAAGTGATATTCAAGTAGAAATTCTATGAGAACATATTACCCATCTTAGGGGACAAGGGGCGGAATCCTACTTGGGGAGATTTAATTAATTCTTAATTAAAAAAAGAAGAATGAAAGGGCTCTAGGAAAGCATGAGAAGAAGGAAGACCTGCTTTGATATCGCGTAGTAGTCTGTCTCCATGGACTATTATTAAGCCGACGCCTTAGTTGTCTTCTTGATAAACTATATAAAATAACTGCTCTCTCATCTATCTTCTCAACCGGAGCTTGAAACATTTGAATAATAATGACGATCACCCGGTTTCGGGCTTTAGGAAACTGAGCCCCTATCCAAACAAAGATATCTCCTATTATAATAGTTGTTGACTGAGGGTTGTTGACCCGTGACTCCGAGGGCATGCCCCTCTCATTCTCCCTACTCGGTGGCAGTTCTCGGGAGGCTCAACCGAATATATAGTAGTGGTGCTTCCAATTAATATATCACGAGAGTTCCTATCCTCGAAAGGAAAGGACACCTACCACCCTCTTCTTGTGTCCATTAGGAGGCTAGAACGTGTAATGCAGGGGACTTTCCCCCTTCTTTTTGATCCCATTTCAATGCCAGCACTTATCCAGTAAGAAGAAGAAGTAGCGAAAGAAAGAGAACAAACAAAAACGGGAACAAGAAAGATTTATGAAGCAGGTCAAATGTCAGAGATGCCTCACGTCAGCGGGGCTGGAAACCGAGACAGACCCCCATCCAGTGCAATTATATGGTGTCAAGGCAAAGGGGCAAGTCAAGAACCGCTTTCACCCTCGCTTCTCTACGGCTCCTACCTTCCTCTTCAAGTCAATCAACTACTTTGCTTTGCTCTGGGCCTGAGACAAAGGATGCCGCTCTCTGGCACAGATGCTTTTCAGTCCGAAGTGCTCGAACTCAGGGCGCAGGCGCATGAGAAAGTAGGTCTCAACTCCCGGACACTTAGACCTGAAGCTTATATCTAGTTGGGAGAGCGGAAACTGTATTCGAACCTAACTAGACCCGGAGAAAACATTTAAGCTACCTTCCAAGACCCTCCGTGACTCTTAAGATGAGATTGTCAAAGTGGGCGAGGCGAGACTAGGTGAGGGCAGCTGGCTGTTCATTTCTGATTCAGGGAGCCCCGGGGGGCCGTCAGGCTAGCCCACCCCCCACTGTCTTCTTTCAAATTGCACGAAAGAGGGGAGGAGCGGTCCGCGAGTTCATGCTAAATGAGGGATTTTGCCGGATGCCAGCCACCCGCAACTAGCAACGCGATAGTAGTGGGGAGAAGGGTTGAGGGATACGGAATTTCTGGGAAGACTTTTTCTAATTAGAAAAAGTCTGTAGGCTCCGGAGTACATAATTAGCATTAGTGCATGTACAAATAACAATTGCATTTTATCACTCATAATTGCATAAAATAAGAAGCCAAGAAATCCAACCCATTTGACCTATAAAATAAGCTAACTTCCTTGATTTTTAACTAATTCATGCTAACTCTAAACCACCTGAAACCACTTCCATTGTGTACATATTACTAGCAAGAATAAATGAAAATACAAAAAACCACTAACATAATAAAGTGGTCCATAAATGCAAACCCTAATTTCAGATCTGTCGGACTAAAATGCTGATATCTGTCATATATAGTTTCCAATTTGATCTCTCACTTTTGAACTAATGTACATTCAAATACCTTCAAAATAAGACCAAGTTCAAGTGAATCGGAGCTCATATGTGAAAGTTGGGTTTTGAGCCTCTTTTGTACGTTGTGTATTTCACCTGATTTTGACCTATTATTTTATATAAATAATAAATCTTTTTATTTTATTTCTTTTTCATTTAATTCTTTGATAAAAGTTTTATTAAAATGCTAAAAACCTAAATTCAAAATGAGCTTGAAATCAAAGAAACTAACTGAGTCCGAGTCTTCACTAACAATCGGTACAGAAGTTATCTTTTTCGCATCTTATTTTATTTCTTCATTTTTATAATTAATAAAAATCAAAAAATTAGAGTAATGTGTAAATATTTATCTTTGATTTTATCATTTTTTTCGGATTTTTATCTAATTTTAAAATAACAAAAAATTACAAAACCCAAAAAATCAAGGTATTTTATATACAATGAATGCCCCAAAAATATCACTTTGTACATATGACTGATTCTGGTTTTGATCTCTTCATAAAAGTTGTAGATCTCATCGAGACGAGAAATTTTTTTGAAGAAAACTTTTCAATCCAAGGCCGTTTGCTATTTGTTTTAGATTTTTCTTCTCTTTTTTTAGATTTTTCTGGAGCTGACACCTGGCAGCTCCTGGATCCGCCACGAGTCACTGATTTTTTGCATTTATTGTTTAGTTATTTTATAAAAAAGTTTTTTTTAAAATAATAAATAAAAAGTTAATAAAAATAAAAATATAATACATGGCACATCTGGGACCGTCCGATCTTCGTCAATCGGACGACCCAGAGATCATCACCTCCATCCCCCTTCCTTTCCCAAATTGAGCACCGTTGCCCCGCCAGCAATCTCGCTGCCGTCGGCCCCTAATTTCTCCATCTCTGATTGATCCTTATCTACAATCAGTAGTGCGCCACCAATCTTCCTCGATCTTGCAATCTTCATCCCGCTAGCAACCCAATCTCCCATATTCTCAATCACCAGGCCACCTTACCTCTTGAGCCACCGACCGCCTTCCTTCTTTGTCTCCTCGCCGAACCCCAATTGATCGTCACCCTCATCACATCCCTCACAAAACCCCTTAATTTCTCCTTATAACCGAACATTAGATAAATCTTGTGCCACATTCCCTCCATAGATGGTTGACCTCGCCTATTTAACAACCCGTGCCTCCCTCAAAGAAGACCATCCACCGATAGGATCATCTCACGAAGGAGCTCGGTGGTGACTGCCCGAGCTCCTCCCCCTTCGATCCGGCAAGATCCGAGGGATTTCTCCCTCGTTGCAGCTGCACCCCTTGACACCGCTGCTTCCGCCCCAGCCATCGCAACCGTTGAGCCACCGCCTGCATCTCCTCCATCGAGCACCCGTACCATTAACTGTATAACTCCATCTTCGACTCTCCATCACTGCAGTTCGCCTCAGCACCACCACCACAACAACGTCGATACCTTCGAACATTGCCACCGTAACAACACCACCCCTCGCTTTATCACTTCCTCCTCCATGTTCGATGTTTCTCCGACCTTCTGCTACAGGTCTAGGGGCTCATCATCCTCTACAGCAGTACTTCAACCTTGCCACTAGAGCTCCTCATCGTCGATGACTCCAGGAGGGAGGATCCTCGCCTCGCCGCTCAGATCTTGCTCCAAAAACCACCAAGATAGGAGCTTCGCCACCTTCGTCAAGCACCGACTCCACCTCAACACAACACTTAGTCACAAAGCTCCGCTCCTCTGCCTGCTATTAAGCTGCTTCTGCTTCCCAGCCGTCAACATCATCAGCGCCTCCAACCCACGACCGTGTGTCAGCCGCCTTGCTCCTCTGCACCACCAGCGATCCCTCTCAGTTCTGCCACACTCACTTCCTCCGCTCCCTCCATCGGGCATGAGTCCCGAGGCCCACGCGCACGTGCGAGGCACATGCGTTGGGGAATATATTGCGAAGAAGCCCCAATGATCTCCCCAAATTCCCCTAAAGTCCCCGCTCGAAGAGGTCACGTGTTTGGCACGCGTCCCCTGCAAATTTTGCATCTACTGATGAATCTCCATTTCATCACCTTTATTCTATCATTTTGGCCTAAAAAACCCCAGCAAATGCATGTAAATAGCATTAAATTGTACATAATAGCATTCATGATTCATTGTATTAATTACACATTAAATAAGGTGTTTAATGCCAAAATTATAGAATAAAGAGAAGAAAAGAAAAAGGAGTAAAATATTGCAAATATTTTAACCCCGAGACCAAGGCCAACATGGAATTGGTCGACAAGGAAAAAAGTAGGGGGAGATAAGGGTCAGTGTACAATAAATACCCCATTTATTCATGCATTTATTTATGCATTTTTTGACACCTATTTTGTACATAATTATTTATTCATCAAATAAAGATACATTGTTCATGAAAGTTGTAGATAATAATGTAAATAAAAATACAAAATTGAGTTTGTGTAAAAATAACACTCAGTGTACATTTTATACACAGAATAAAAAGCCAAAATCTCAACTTCACAGACCCGTATCTTGCAAATAAAAACTCCAAATCACCCAAACTCACCTTTAATTGTATATAGCTTTCCAAGAACTATTTAATAAAATTGGTTTCATAATTTTTGGAGTTCATCTGCAAAAGTTAGGTTTTTGGCCCCCATTGGGCAGCTTGTCTAATTAAAATAATCAATATATTCCTTGTCTATTATTTTTGTCAAATTATATTTTTAGGATTTTGTAAATAATGTATGTAATACATGTATATACTAAAATTAGACTAAAACTAAAAAGGATTAATAAAATAAAATAAGCCTATGCAAGTTAGTAGGCAGAATACCGATGATCAAGAATGTATATAAATAAAAGGGGAAAACACTCTTTAGTTTTTCTCTTCTTTTATATTTTTATAATAATGTAAATAGTACAAATAACCTATTAAAAATGCAAATCCAAAATAAAAATCAAGAAAATACATTAAATAGATTAAGTACACAAAATACATAGGTAAAATACCAAGAAGTATACCTACATACACCTATACCTATTTATTTAAAAATGAAAATAAACTCATAAAAATTAAATAAAAATACCCCCATACTCACAAAAATAAATTATAAATTTATAAAATAAATCAATAAAAAAAGAAAATAAATAAATTAAAAATAAAAATACACAAAATAAAAATAAATACACGTAAATACACTTATAAATACATCATTAAAATAAATTCATAATAAAACACATCAAAAAAGTAAATAAAAATCATAAATAAATAATACATTAATTAACAAACATTTTTTATTTTATAAGTAAAATTAAATAAATTCATTTATTAGGATAAAATAATAAGTCAAATCTGGGATGACATGGCCCAATCAGCGTCCAGAATTTTGTTGACCGCCTGGTCAACTCGACCCCCAGGCGGCTGAAGTGACGCGGCTGGTCTTTTCCGCCCGTCTTCTCCCTTTTTTTCCCGCTCGACTCGTCCATCGTTGGCCATCAACGTCTTATGACCAAATGATCCCTGATCATTGTACAACCTCGCCACCAACCCAGATCAATCATTTAACCGGCCGATCCTTCATGGCGTCCCGGTCAATAAGGGTCCAGACCCATGTCTATAAATAAATCCTTCGACCTCCTTCCCCATTTTGGTCTCCCTTCGGTCGTTTTCCACCCTCTTCTCCAGTCTCTCGAGGATCCTCGTGACAGGGGGGTTCTCCTGGAAGCTTCAGACGGTCGGAGGAGTCGAAGGAAGTGCCCACGGCCGCCGCTCGCCGGAGGTCCTGCTCCTTGGTCGCCAACCAGGTATAAGAGCTATTTTCTCTCTCGTTTTTAGCTTAGTTTTAGTTTTAATCTTTAATCTAGCCTTTAGAATCATTAGTAGGACCTTAGGTGTTCGATTAGAACAAGATCGAAGTTCATCGGAGTTCCTCTCCGGCAAACCTCTCTACCCAGATCGACACACGAACCGACTCCCCGCTTCATCTCATTTCGATTCCCTACGCGTTCCTCGCTTAACCCACTCGTCAGATCAACCAGAGCCTAGCCCGCTCTGTGAATCGAGGTCCACCTCCTCCACTTCGCCGGACCTCGCCATCCCCGTTCATTCCTTATCCCTTTAGCCTTAACCCCTGGTCGAGGAGACCCCCCTCGAGCCCCCCATTCTTTTGATGCGGGTCTGAAGCTGAACGGAGCCCCCTGGGGCTCGATTCAATCCCCTGCGAGGTTCCAGGACCCCCTTTCTTCTCCGACCTCGTTCAACCGATCTAGTGGGTCCTGGGCCTTCTGGAGTACCTCGGACGGTGCGCGCCGTCCTGCCGGACGTTTGGAACCCATCATCAGCAACCTGGAGCGCCTGGAGGCGGAGAAATCACCGATCGAAGCCAGGGAAGCCAGCTGTTCTTCCCTGTTCTTCACGTGCAGCAGTCACCGTCGGATGAAGGAGACAGCCCCAGATCTAATCAGGGCCGTCCGTGTAGCAGATGCCTCGGCCGTGCGATCGGACTTCAGATGCAATCTCGACCGCAGATCGTCGAAGGGGTATCGGCCGACGGGAGTGCGACGCGTGGCAAGTGGATGAAGGGCAGCCGTCGGATCGCGCGCCTATTAGGGGTAAATATCAAATGCAACCCCCCACCTTTTTGTATTTAGGTTTTATTTCCATAAATAAAAATCCCTGTTGTAAATTATTTGTAAAAATTCCAGAAGGACCCTGATGTTTTTATATTTGCGTATTAGTCCCTCCGCGCCTCACGTGCGATACCCACATGAGGCGCGTGATTTTTGCATTTAAACCCGCCGGGTTTTATTAATTGTAAAATGGCCCTGAAGATAAAAATAAATGTTTATTTCTGTTGTAATTTTTGCATGTATGCCCCTGAGAAATATTTTAATTGCAAAAATACCCCTGTCAGGCCATATATTTTTGTATGCTTTGTCCATTTATTTTGTGCTTGATATTAACGTGAAAAATTTTGCAAAAATGGATATAAGCTCCTGTTAGTGTACCCTTGCACGCCATATTTTTGGATTTCAATTTTGTTGTATTTTTGCATTTATTAAAAATAAAAAACATGCCTTTTATTTACTGTCTAACTTATAAAATTCCAAAAAAAATATTAAAAGACCTTGAAAAATTCTAAAAAAATTCCCTAGTGTGTATTTTGACCTATTTTAGTGTCAGTCCAAAAATCCCTAAAAATCTCAAAAGAAAAACCTTAAAAACTCAAAAATACCCAAAAACATCAAAAAAATATATAAAATCAAAGAAAAATCAGAAAAATATAAACTCAGTTCCTTTTTTTTTTCTATATTTTATTATCTCTGTTAGACAAATAGTGTGGAAGAATTTTGTGGCTGTTGGGTATTTTTGATTCCTATTTTACTCACGGCCAGTACATATTTCACTGTTTTCCCTTATTTCAGTATTTAAAAATACCAAAAACAATTTGAAAAATACCCAAAAATCACCAAAACAGTAAAAAATTATAGAAATTTAAAAAAGATTTTATTTCTATATTTTTGAGTGTTTTTATGTATTTTTATAAATATTATAGCACCCCTTTATATATATATATCCCCCTATTCTAAAAGAAAAAAATAAATATAAAACAAGATATATATCCATATATACATCTATATATACATATATTTATTAATATATAAAATCCTAAATAAAAAAAAGAAAAAAAACTACTATTATTTATACATATATATATAATGTATGTATTATAAGCTATATACTCACCCTCTATGGGTATACATATATATTTCTATATTTATATTCTATAAATCATATATATTACCTAATTATAAAAAAAAAGAAATATATATATATATATATATATAAAATCCAAAAACCCACAAAAATAGGCATCACACATGGATGACTCTGTTATAGATGCACATCGTAGGCTTATGTATTTTTGTATTGCTCTCTGTGGTTCGACCTCTACATGCTTGTTCCCTATACATTTTATGGTAGAGTAATAAATATTAATTTACATTTTTGGACTTAATTTCTTCACTCTTTTATTGTGGGTTAATGGCTGATTAACACCGATATTCTATGAGCGGTCGCCTCAGCGACAACATGTTTATATCATTCATGGTGACCCTCGTGGATTATCGTGTTATCAGATGGCGCTGTTGCCGGGGAGCAATGAGCATAGCCTACTTTATTTTTGTCATTCTTGTGTAAAATTTGATTCATTATTGATGTTATTTTGTGAGCAGCTACTTTTATTGCCATTAATCACCATTAATCACCATGCTTCATTGATTCATTTATTGTGATTATTTTATCTGCTCTATTTGATTGATTGAGCTATTCTAATGCAATCTTTTTTGTGACTTTGATGCGAGGGCCCGCCACACGAGGAGGGCTTCTTAGGAGGCCAAGGCAGCCGAGCTTGGAGGAGGATGGTCTTCTCTTCTCATGACCATCTGGAGAGAGTATCAAGGAAGCAAATAGATGTGGATTAGATAGGATTAGTACTTAGGATTATTTTTGTAATTTATGGTGAGAGAGAGATAATTTTAGCATGTAATTAAACATGACTCTACTCTTCACAATGAGGTCCAGTGCCCGGGTGATTGTTCACCTGTGGGCCTCATCGCGGCTTTTCGAGTTTTTCATCGCTTTCTTTTCTTTGTTTCCCGAAGTTTTGAGCTTTCCGCCTTTCTTTTACTTTGTTTTGTGTGCTTGGAGCCCCTAGATGTAGGTTGCTTGACTCGGTAGCTTGGTCCACACATTAATAATAATGCATGTTCCTATAGTCTACTTCGTATGGATCTAGTCAAATTTAAACAAGCCGTTCATTTATCTCTTAGCCCTTGTGCCACATCGAGCCCTGTAAAGCGCTTTCTCCTACCCTCAAGTGTGTTGAGCAGAGGAGGGGTGAGCCAAGACCGGACCTTTCGGGCTAGAGATGTATGAGCGACTTATGGTTCTTCACGCTAATAGCAGCTGATGTTTAGGGCGATTTTGTGCCTTGCATACCGACATGTAGATAGGTTTAAAAATTCTGTTTTGCATACCGCATGGAGAGAGCTGGGATGCACTGTAAGTCTTCTAACTCAGCATGCATCATTCGGTTCAATGGTGAGATTTCCATCATGGAACCACTTGCATGGCTTTTCCGCTATCTCCCTCTGATTTTGAGCACCTAGGACTTAAATGAAAATCTACAAAAACGTTAGGCACTGTATGAAACAGACTCAAAAAAAGTGAAAACCCAAAAATTAATACAAGGGGACTGCTAAATAAACTTTGACTTTAATTAAAATCTGTAATGGACTATCATTGTACCGGGTTCATAAAGCCCTCATTGTTTTCAGGTACCTTGGAGGGGGACCAAAACCCTACTCCCTTGAGCGAGTGCGACCCCCTAAGGATTAAAGACAAAAACCCAGTCTGCAACTGCCTTGTGTATCGCTTGGATTTCCGAAGTAATGGCGCTTCTATCGTATGTAGGCGAGTAGGGCTTGGTCACCAATGATGACTCTCTGTTTTGTAGAGCATCGACCATGTCCGAAGTATTGAGCATAGGCCACGCCTTCACGGGGGTGTCTGTCTCATTGTCCTGCATCCGAGTAGGTTCTTGCACGCACACGGGTGATTTCGTTGCGAGCGAGAACCGAAGTATTGGTTTCTCCTATCGGCTTCCTCTCTCTTTCTTTGGCTGAGTAGGGATCCAGGAAGGGTTACAAGGACTCCAAAAAGTACAGACTACAGGTTACACAGGAGGAGGACAAGTACGGGATACTCTTCCGGCAGTACTCTCTCTCCTATAGGGTAGCGTACTAAGGACTTGTTATAAGATATGCCTGAAAATCACAACTCTAAAAATGAAAAGATAATAAATAGCCGAGCTTTCACGGCTTCACATGGCGTGAGTTGGTGAACCCGATTTTGTATTGTATTTGTATGGATCTAGATTAAGGTTCAAAGATCAAGTCCCGCGCCTTTGCGCACATTTTGTTATTTCTCCCTTTGACCACCCCGCTCAACCGAGCCTCTTTACTGTTTTACACTCTTTTTATTCCTCATTGACTATCGTATCTTTCATCCAACATCCAATCTTCTCTTGCACTTCATGAAGTTGATCCATGGATGGTTTCCGTCGGGACCATGCCAACACCTACATCGATTCCATGGACTCAACTCCGCCAATAAATTCGAGGCGATTCCCGAGAACCCGATCCAGACTTTGCGGATCGATCTCCAGACTCCTCGTTTTCTACCTTTCTCTTGGCCACCCAATAAACAGGGATCACTTGTCCCACTTCCGCCGTTGTGAAAGGAAGTCGATTATAGTCTACATCCTTTTCCATTCACAACATGCTGGGGTTGACCTGAATTCCAGCTTCATCACGGCAGCCGAACACAATTGCAAGTGATCTGATTGGGACTATCTCATTATGCAGATAGAAGACAGTGCGAGCCCTGGAGACTACTCTGGAGTTCATCTCGTCCGACTCAGACCCTGACATGGCTCCAAGAGGAAAGGGCAAGGGTCAACAGCCACCCCAACCAGAGGGACATGTGCCAGATCAGAATCAAGTCAATGCATAGTTACTGACATCTATCCAGGCCATACAGCAGCAGCTGACCGAGCATGCCCTCACACAGACAGCCTTCCAGGACATGTTGAATGATATGATGAACCGAGACGATGGAGGAGGAGGCAGAGGCAGAGGAGGCAGGGGAGGAGGAGGTGGAGGTGGAGGTGGTGGTGCCGATGATGATGTAGAATTTCCACCACCACCAAAGCCAACCCTTAAAAGAAACTTACAATCCGGGAGACAACCAGATGACCGAATGGATACTCATTCCACCGGTACACACTCACTTTGAGATGAAGCCCCAATTCATTGCTCTTCTCCCTGCATTTCATGGAAACACCACCGAGGAGCCGTACATTCACCTGCAGCAGTTTTCCCGCATTTGTCGTACCACTCACTATCCCAATGTCCCCCTGGACATTGTCAAGATGATGGCTTTCCCCTTCAGCCTACAGGACAAAGTCCTCTATTGGGTCAATCATCTGGGGAAGGTTGTGACGACCTGGGAGGAGTTGAAGTCCGCCTTTCTGCATAAATACTACCCTCTCGGTCGGCTCAACCAGATGCGAGCGCGTATCCGTAATTTCTCGCAAGGACCCCATGAGTCAATACATGAAGCGTGGGAGAGATTCATTGACCTGCAGGAGAAGTGTTCCCATCATGATATCTCGAAGACCAGCTTGGTCCAGCACTTTTTTGGGGGACTGAACATTGAAAGCCAAAGGCTCGTAGACGCAGCATGTGGGGGCTCCCATTTCAATAAGGATGAAGATGTCGTCTGGCAGATATTTGAAGAAATGACCGAAGGAGAGGCCGCCCTCTCTTCATCCAAGGCATATCTGAAGCATCCCCAGATCCTTCAAAAACAAGTGCACATGGCAGCGTCCAAGGAGGCAGAGAGAGATGAGAGCTCCAACCTCAGTATCATCGGGGGACATCTCTCGAAAGTTGACATCATCGAGAAGCGATCACAGGACCTAGAGAAACTCGTTGTGATTGAGAAGAGGACCCAGAACCTAGATAAGCTTGATCAGATCAACAAGTACCTTGAACTGTTGGTGGGCACCATCAACTCTGTTCAGTCGGCTACACCATCGGAAGCTCCCGCTGAGAAGAAGGACGAGCAGCAACCGCAGCATCAGCCTTAGCCGATTCAGCAGCCACCGGCAGTCCAGCACGTATACTACGTGCAGGCGCCCGACCAGGGCCCGCCGCAACAGCAGATGGTCGTGTACCAGCCAGAGTTTCTCTCCGGACCTGATCCAATCTTCCCACCACCACCCCTGATTCAGGAAGTGAACGGGGTATGGGCTAATGATGCGCAGCCGACCCGTCCTCAGGGACAACCCCAGGGTCAGCAAATTGCCAATCGGCAATACCACCAACCTCAGGGTGGTCGTTTTGGACAATCCTCGCAGCCTTACCAGCAGCCTCCCCAGTTTGCACATCAATGGAGGCAGAATTTTCCATACCAGCAGCAACCGCAGTACCGTCACCCACAACCGTATCACCATTACACGGCTGCCCCCTCTCAGCAATACCAGCAGTATCCTCCTCCCTCATACCAACAACTTCAACTTCCTGCACCACCTCAGAACCATCCGCAACAACCTCCCCACCCATCCAACCATCAGCAGCATGGTCTGCACGCTGAATCTTCAGAAGTACCCCCTGCGAACCCCACCATGGATTGTCTGGCCCAGCTTGTCAAAGGGCTAGCGGATATGACAAAGCGGCTTGATGATCTGACCGCCACCCGAACTACCATTCCGGCGCAGGTCGAGGCCAACCCCAACAATTTCAAAAAGAAAGAGCAGGTAGAATGTGATGTCCAGTCCATGTCTCGTAATGATATAACTGTCTATTCTAATGCTGTTACTCTCAGGAGCGGTAGGGCCTTGCCTCCGCCTGCTACCAGAAGTGGGGTGAATAAAGAAACAGGTGGATTGTCATCTTCCGCATCAGCCGTTCCAGCTCTAGGGGCGGGTGAGGAGGAAGAAGAAGGAGAAGCCAGTCCAGCCATCGTGCATTTCCAGCAGCAGCCTTAGCCAAAAACACAAAAAAATCAGCAAAAGCAAAAACAACAAAAAGAAACTTGTAGCCGAAGCGAAGCCACGCCAGCATTGGAGGAGCCGCCAGCAGCAGCCGATCCTTCGCCAGCCGATGGAGCAGACGCTACTCTTTTTGATCGCCCTGCAGCACCAGCATGTTCAGGAACAGTTTGTACTCCTTTTTGTAGTCCGGATGTACAACCTTCTGTGGGAGATGATTTTGATGTAAATAAGAACTCTGATATTCCTTCTAGTGATGTACATATTCCTTTTCCTCATGCAATACAAAAATCCAAAAAAATGCAAAACGAAAAAAGGCATTGTCTGATCCAGGTGTTGTGGAAATTTTAGATAAATTGACTGTTGAGATTCCTTTGTTGAAAGCCGTGGAGTACATGCCAGCTGTAAAGAAAGGACTAAAGGAGGTATGTACCAACAAGCGTCGCCCATCAAGAAAGAACAGACGCCAGCAAGTTGAGAAGCATGTCCTCACCTTGGCCACGGTAGCAACTATCAGTAACCTCCCGCAGAAAAAGCAAGACACAGGAGCACCTCTGATCAGTTGTGAGATTTTTGACCAGGTCTTCGAGCGCACTCTTCTTGATAGCGGATCTTCCATCAACCTTCTGTCCTCATCCATAATGCAAGAATTTGGGCTGGGTCCGCTCAAGCAGACACGCATGATCCTTCAGTTCGCTGACCGATCCGTCAAGCGGCCCCGAGGTCTTTTGGAAGACGTTGTAGTTAAAGTGCAGGAGATGCAATTTCCAGCTGATTTTGTTGTCCTTGATATGGACTCGCCTGCACCCCTGCTCCAGACCCCTATCATCCTTGGCAGACCATTCCTTCGTACTTCAGGTGCCGTGGTTGATTACGGGTCTGGCAAAATTACTTTTAGCTCGAACACCCGGCAAATCACGATAAACATGAACAGAGAGCCGAATGCCACAACTGATGAGAGCCAGGCATCATCTGAAGCAGACTATGATTTTATTGCAGAGATCAGAGATTCATGCTTGTCATTGGACGATCCATGGACCCGAGAAATCCTCACTCTTGAGGAGGACTTGGAAAGCGCAGTCAGCTTATGCTCCAACGATTCTTGGGAGACAAATTCTCAGATGCAGGCGCATCTACTTGAGCAGTCACTCCAGACCGAACACGATCAGCTTAGCGCAGAACCGTTTGGCACATCTCTGGAATCTCAACAAGATGATGAGGATGGTAGTAGCGCCAAGGAAGTACATCCCACCACCAGCATAGTCTCTGAAGTGACCGATAAAGTGGACAGGTCAAAACCAGAACTCAATCCACTTCCGGCAGGCCTAAAGTATGCTTTCCTTGCAGGTGAAGAACAGATGTATCCGGTTATCATCAGCAGCAGGCTGACCCCGGATCAGGAATCTCGCATTCTTGAGGTTCTAGAAAAGAACCTCAAGGCACTTGGTTGGAGCGTATCAGACCTCTGAGGGATAAATCCAGCCTTGTGTTCACACCACATCTATCTAGAAGAAGACGCCAAGCCGTCCCCCAAATTCCAAAGAAGGTTGAACCCTAACCTCCGGGACGTTGTCATGAAAGAAATAACGAAATGGTGTGACGCAGGCTTCATCTATCCCATCTCTGACTCAAAATGGGTGAGCCCACTGCATGTAGTTCCAAAGAAGTCAGGGCTTACCGTGGTTACAAATGACAAAGGAGAGGAAATTTCCACTCGGGTACCAACATCCTGGCGGGTGTGTGTTGACTACCGCCGTCTCAATGCAGCAACCAAGAAGGACCACTTTCCCTTGCCCTTTATTGATCAAGTTTTGGAAAGATTAGCAGGCAAGGAGTTCTTCTGCTTTCTGGATGGGTATTCCGGGTACAACCAAGTGGCGATCGCCCCTGAAGATCAAGAGAAGACTACCTTCACTTGCCCGTTCGGCACCTACGCCTTCAAGAGAATGCCCTTTGGTTTGTGCAATGCACCTGCAACCTTCCAAAGGTGCATGTTAGCAGTCTTCGCCGAGATGGTGGGAAGTTTTCTCGAGGTGTTCATGGACGACTTCTCTGTCTATGGTGATAGTTTCGATTCTTGTCTTGTGGACCTATACAGAGTGCTTCAGAAATGCCGAGAAGTTAATCTAGTGCTTTCATGGGAAAAGAGCCACTTTATGGTCACAGAAGGTATTGTGCTGGGCCACGTCGTTTCCAAACGTGGCATGGAAGTCGATCCGGCGAAGGTGGATGTCATTTCAAATCTTCAGCCACCTCAGTCAGTGAAGAATGTGAGGTCATTCCTGGGGCATGTGGGATTTTACAGGCGATTCATCAAGGATTTCAGTCGCATTGCCCGACCTCTGACAGAACTTTTGTGCAAGGAGACGGAGTTCATTGTTGATCAGCCGGTTCTCCTTGCTTTCAATCAGTTGAAGGAGCTCATCACTCAGGCTCCAATTTTACAG
Organism: Ottelia alismoides; assembly: GCA_037367405.1. Classification (NCBI taxonomy): domain Eukaryota; kingdom Viridiplantae; phylum Streptophyta; class Magnoliopsida; order Alismatales; family Hydrocharitaceae; genus Ottelia; species Ottelia alismoides. The sequence goes on along the minus strand of JAZKJV010008276.1, from coordinate 254,892 downwards.
CCGCCAGACTGGACTCTTCCCTTTGAGATAATGACCGATGCGTCAAACTTCGCAGTCGGGGTGGTTCTTGGGCAAAGAAAAGACAAAGCGCCCTATGCCATTCACTATGCCAGCAGAACATTAGATGAAGCACAAAGAAATTATACTGTGACAGAGAAAGAATTGCTGGCTGTGGTTTTAGCCCTCGAGAAGTTCAGGTCCTATTTGTTGGGATCAAAAGTCACAATTTTCACAGACCACTCTGCTATCCGGTACCTACATCAGAAGAAGGATGCCAAGCCAAGACTGATTCGTTGGATCCTTCTCCTCCAGGAATTCGATTTGGAAATCAAGGACAATCCTGGAGTCCAGAATGTGGTAGCAGACCATCACTCCAGAATAGAGCAGCATGAGCCTCCTCTGAATAATGCACCTATCACAGAAACCTTTCCCGACGAAGCCATCTTAGTAGTGGATTCTCTTCCGTGGTACGCAAATATAGTCAACTACCTCGCCTCTGGGGTAACACTAGCGGATTGGACGAAAAATCAGAAGAACAAATTCATGTCGACCATCCGATTCTACTAGTGGGAGGATCCTCTTTTATTCAGGGAAGGAGCGGATTGCATTTGGCGCAGGTGCATCCCTCAGACGGAGCAATCTAGTGTCCTCGAGCATTGTCACTCGCTCAAATCTGGTGGACATCACTCTGGAGATCGGACGGCAGCCAAAGTACTTCAGTGTGGCTTCTGGTGGCCCACTTTATTCAAGGATGCAGCTGAATTTGTCAAGCGATGTACTGACTGTCAGCGAATGAAAGGCACACTTACTACCAAAGATTCAATGCCCCTGAAAATCATTCAGATAGCAGACGTTTTCGATGCATGGGGTATTGAATTCATGGGACCTTTCCCTAACAGTCAAGGTTTTGAGCACATCCTTCTTGCCGTCAATTATGCGAGTCGTTGGGTTGAAGCTATCCCCGCTCGAGCCGCTGACAACCGAACAGTATGCCAGTTTCTGAAGAAGAACATCATTTCGCGGTTCGGGATACCGAAAATTCTCATATCAGACGGGGGTAGCCACTTCATTAACAAAGAGGTCAAGAAATTAACGAAGGAATACAGCATCGATCATCGTGTCGCGTCTCCTTACCATCCTCAGACCAATGGCATGGCGGAGCTATCAAACAGAGAAGTCAAGACTATCCTGCAGAAACTTGTTAGGCCAAACAGGAAGGACTGGTCTCAACTCTTGGACTCGGTCCTATGGGCTTACCGAACTGCCTACAAGTCTCCCTTGGGCATGTCGCCCTATCGTCTTGTATATGGAAAACCATGCCATCTGCCTGTGGAATTAGTTCACAAGTCTTTATGGGCAATCAACAGTTGTAATTTGGACTCACACAAAAGTGGTCAGAAGAGAAAAGATGATCTGAACCGGCTCTTGGAATTCCGAGACTATGCATACGATAACACATTGATGTACAAGGAGAAGGTGAAACGCTGGCATGACCTGCACATCAGACGAAAGACCTTCGATGTTGGACAGAAAGTGTGGTTATTTGATGTAAAGTTGCAGATCTTCCCGGGCAAATTAAAGAGTAAGTGGACAGGGCCATTCCGAGTTTGTGAAGTGCGTGACAATGGAAGTATTGCAATATCAGAATTGTCCCCTGACGCACATCCCTTCGTCGTCAACGGCCAACTCCTGAAGCCTTACCTTGAACCAGATGCGTTCTTGGCCGTTGTAGACTCCATTCAGTTAGTGCACCATGATGACATCTCCACAACTGCGACAGCATCAGAAGATTCAGACGATGTACTCCAACCATTGTTTATCTGATTTTCTTCTTTTCTTCTTTTCTTCTTTTCCTTTTCTATTTTCTCTTTATATCAAAAAGGTGCCGCACTTGTAGACAGTTTTCTATACTTAGGACGTACTTTGTCCTAAGTATAGGGGGGTTGTGCACCCCGAGTTTTTCATTTCATTCCGATCCTCTCCATTGTCTCCTCTTCTTGTCTATACTTAGGAGTATCTTACCCTAAGTATAGGGGGAGACAATCTGAGTACGATCTGTGTATTACCACCCTTGACCCTCCCTGCTTTTTGTACAGTCTGCTATACTTAGGATTACTTGATCCTAAGTATAGGGGGGACGGTCAACTTCTCATTCATTCATTTCATTCATCTAGATTCTTTAGATCTGTCTATACTCAGTACGAGTTATGTCTTTGCTTTTCCTTTCGACCTATGAGGACATAGCTCAAGCTAAGTATAGGGGGGTCGTATATACCATGTATATATTATAAGCCATAACTCATACTGACGAATAAAATATATCACCCCAATATAAAATAAAATGTAAAAAGTAGTCCTAAAATAATAAAAGATGAGTGTGAGCTCCTCAGGCTCTTTGTACTTGTACGGATTATTAAATCAGAAAAAGCTTTTTATGCAAAAAGTGTTCTTTGAAAAATCTTGTGAAAATTGTTTGAAAATAGTGTGTACAAGCATTCAACCTTTGAAAAATCAGTTTTGGGTGTAAAATTTTTTTTCTTTGAGTGAAATCAAAATGTGTGAAAATCAATGTGCAAATGATTGTAAAAATTTGATTGTCAAAATTGTTTTGAAAAAACATATCTATGCTGTGTAAAACCTTTGTAAAATCATTTTCAAATACGTGTACATGTTTGAAAAATTATTTTGCACTAAAGTTTTCAAAACTCTTGTGAAAATGATTCTCGAATAAATCTGAGGAGTCTACACAAAAATCTCTTATTCGTAAATAAGGAATAATCACAAATAAAACTTATAAAAACCATATTGTATAACAAATACAGTTTTCTTCTTTTGTATATACTGATTAATAAATCAGGTTCAATACCTATACAGTAGGATTTGAAAAATAGTGTGAATTGTTTGAAAAATTTGCTGTGAAATGTTTTCAGCTTGTGTTAAATTGTTTGGATTGCAAAACTTTTCTTTGTGTGAAATAAAGGATTTGAAAAACCTATGTGCAAATGTTTTGAAAAATGTTTGTCAAAAATTATTGTGAAAAATGTATATAAAGTGTGAAAAAGCTTCGCAAAAATAGTTTTCAAATGTGTGTAAATGATTGCAAAAACTATCGTGTACTATAGTCTGCAAAATTATTTTCAAAACTAGAGCTGAAGAACAAGAGCACTAATACAAAGACTTGTAAATCAGAAATAAGATGCATAAAATTCTTTCTGGACAACCGAAATAAACTACTTCATTAAAACCTGTAGAGTCTTTATAAATCCATACATTTTGTAAATAAGGCGGTACACCCGTGTAAATATTTGTGTATGCCTTTGTATGTGTAAGGCTTTCTACTTTCAAAAATTCTTTGTGTAAAAAGATTCTTTGATTTTTTTAAATTCTTTGTGAAAAATTGCATCATTCATTGTGCATAGCATAAGCATACCATTCATATTGAGTGAGTTTGATGATTGAATCGGTCCAATAAAGTCTCAAATTGGAGCTTGCTTAGACCTTACCGCACCTAACTGCACTGGAGCCTTACGAGAACTAGGTTTAAGGTACTTCAGGTCTATACAGACTTAATTCTTTGAGAAAGAAGGGCTGAGTTCAAGTCACCTCAACTGACTAACTAGAACTTTTCGAGACACACGCATGACTCTTGCCGACCGTGACCTAACTTGGACACTTGCACCTTTCACCTGGCTCGACTCAGTTGGAGTGGTGAGGGGGTTGGATTTGCCAGTCTGAGACGCACACGGGTGGAAACATTCGTCCTCGTCTAGGGAGGGAAGTGCACCCCAACCTGGTCCAATAGCCATGAGGTCTAAAGACAGGAGATTGTGGGTTGCGATAAAGCTTCAAAAGAGGGATAGTCTACTGGCTCAAGAGGAAAAACTCCTTATGTACATGCTGCTGTGCATAGTATTGAAAAAAAATGGTCAGGCCTGTACAAAAATAAAATGCCTGCAAAGTATGTACAAAGTCAATAAGCAAGCTTGAGTTCCAAAGACAAATATGTGAGCCTGCAGCTGGATGACTTGACTACATTGGTCTTGCATCCCAGGATAGGTAGCTACACTGGCTACCGTCCATTCTTCTCTTCACCCCCTCCTCTTGAGCTGGTTGCCACTTGAACTTAGAAGGGAATACCCTGCTCCTCGAGGAAAGAGCTGTTGGATTGGGGAATCATTGGGTTGTCATTCTGGAGAAGTCAGTTCCTTTATCATTTCAGCTGGGGAGAGCCACTATCACTTACACTGTACAAGTCAGCTTCATAGTTATAAGGGTTTGCGTATGATGTAGACCAGTTCTGACCAGGCTATTGAGGTGGGTTGAACCGAGTTCTGTGACTATCGAAGGCTGTTGTATTTTAGAGCTGGTTCCCGACTAGGTTCCACACACATCTACACCCAAGGTCTGACAGGAGATCCAAATTCAGATTTTATAAAGACATGCATTGCACTGAAAGCACCTATATTCACTCTATCCTTCTTTAATTGTCCTTTTTCTTTTCTTTATTATTTTTGTACTTATTGCATAAGTGTTTGCTAGGGACTAGTAAAGGCAAGTATAGGGGGGTGATGAATCTCCATTTCATCACCTTTATTCTATCATTTTGGCCTCAAAAACCCCAGCAAATGCATGTAAATAGCATTAAATTGTACATAATAGCATTCATGATTCATTGTATTAATTACACATTAAATAAGGTGTTTAATGCCAAAATTATAGAATAAAGAGAAGAAAAGAAAAAGGAGTAAAATGTTGCAAATATTTTATGACCCTAACCCCGAGACCAAGGCCAACATGGAATTGGTCGACAAGGAATAAAGTAGGGGGAGATAAGGGCCAGTGTACAATAAATACCCCATTTATTCATGCATTTATTTATGCATTTTTTGACACCTATTTTGTACATAATTATTTATTCATCAAATAAAGGTACTTTGTTCATGAAAGTTGTAGATAATAATGTAAATAAAAATACAAAATTGTGTTTGTGTAAAAATAACACTCAGTGTACATTTTATACATAGAATAAAAAGCCAAAATCTCAACTTCACAGACCCATATCTTGCAAATAAAAACTTCAAATCACCCAAACTCACCTTTTATTGTATATAGCTTTCCAAAAACTATTTAATAAAATTGGTTTCATAATTTTTGGAGTTCATCTGCAAAAGTTAGGTTTTTGGCCCCCATTGGGCAGCCTGCCTGATTAAAATAATCAATATATTCCTTGTCTATTATTTGTGTCAAATTATATTTTTAGGATTTTGTAAATAATGTATGTAATACATGTATATACTAAAATTAGACTAAAACTAAAAAGGATTAATAAAATAAAATAAGCCTATCCAAGTTAGTAGGCAGAATACCTATGATCAAGAATGTATATAAATAAATGGGGAAAACACTCTTTAATTTTTCTCTTCTTTTATATTTTTATAATAATGTAAATAGTACATATAACCTATTAAAAATGCAAATCCAAAATAAAAATCAAGAAAATACATTAAATAGATTAAGTACACAAAATACATAGGTAAAATACCAAGAAGTATACCTACATACACCTATACCTATTTATTTAAAAATGAAAATAAACTCATAAAAATTAAATAAAAATACCCCCATACTCACAAAAAATAAATTATAAATTTATAAAATAAATCAATAAAATAATAAAAGAAAATAAACAAATTAAAAATAAAAATACACAAAATAAAAATAAATACATGTAAATACACTTATAAACACATCATTAAAATAAATTCACAATAAAACACATCAAAAAAATAAATAAAAATCATAAATAAATAATACATTAATTAACAAACATTTTTTATTTTATAAGTAAAATTAAATAAATTCATTTATTAGGACAAAACAATAAGTCAAAATCTGGGCTGACATGGCCCAATCAGCGTCCAGAATTTTGTTGACCGCCTGGTCAACTCGACCCCCAGGCGGCTGAAGTGACACGGCTGGTCTTTTCCGCCCGTCTTCTCCCTTTTTTCCTGCTCAACTCGTCCATCGTTGGCTATCAACGTCTTCTGACCAAATGATCCCTGATCATTGTACAACCTCGCCACCAACCCAGATCAATCATTTAACCGGTCGATCCTTCATGGCGTCCCGGTCAATAAGGGTCCAGACCCATGTCTATAAATAAATCCTTCGACCTCCTTCCCCATTTGGTCTTCCTTCGGTCGTTTTCCACCCTCTTCTCCAGTCTCTCGAGGATCCTCGTGACAGGGGGGGTTCTCCTGGAAGCTTGAGACGGTCGGAGGAGTCGAAGGAAGTGCCCACGGCCGCCGCTCGCCGGAGGTCCTGCTCCCTGGTCGCCAACCAGGTATAAGAGCTATTTTCTCTCTCGTTTTTAGCTTAGTTTTAGTTTTAATCTTTAATCTAGCCTTTAGAATCATTAGTAGGACCTTAGGTGTTCGATTAGAACAAGATCGAAGTTCACCGATGTTCCTCTCCAGCTAACCTCTCTACCCAGATCGACACACGAACCGACTCCCCGCTTCATCTCATTTCGATTCCGTACACGTTCCTCGCTTAACCCACTCGTCAGATCAACCAGAGCCTAGCCCGCTCTGCGAATCGAGGTCCACCTCCTCCACTTCGCCGGACCTCGCCATCCCCGTTTATTCCTTATCCCTTTAGCCTTAACCCCTGGTCGAGGAGACCCCCCTCGAGCCCCCCATTCTTTTGGTGCAGGTCTGAAGCTGAACGGAGCCCCCTGGGGCTCGATTCAATCCCCTGCGAGGTTCCAGGACCCCCCTTTCTTCTCCGACCTCCTTCAACCGATCTAGGGGGTCCTGGGCCTTCTGGAGTACCTCGGACGGTGCGCGCCGTCCTGCCGGACGTTTGGAACCCATCATCAGCAACCTGGAGCGCCTGGAGGCGGAGAAATCACCGATCAAAGCCAGGGAAGCCAACTGTTCTTCCATGTTCTTCGCGTGCAGCAGTCACCGTCGGATGAAGGAGATGACCCCAGATCTAATCAGGGTCGTCCGTGTAGCAGATGCCTCGGCCGTGCGATCGGACTTCAAATGCAATCTCGGCCGCAGATCGTCGAAGGGGTATCGGCCGACGGGAGCGCGACGCGTGGCAAGTGGATGAAGGGCAGCCGTCGGATCGCGCGCCTATTAGGGGTAAATATCAAATGCAACCCCCCGCCTTTTTGTATTTAGGTTTTATTTCCATAAATAAAAATCCCCGTTGTAAATTATTTGTAAAAATTCCAGAAGGACCCCTGATGTTTTTATATTTGCGTATTAGTCCCTCCGCGCCTCACGTGCGATACCCACATGAGGCACGTGATTTTTGCATTTAAACCCCGCCGGGTTTTATTAATTGTAAAATAGCCCTGAAGATAAAAATAAATGTTTATTTCTGTTGTAATTTTTGCATGTATGCTCCTGAGAAATATTTTAATTGCAAAAATACCCCTACCAGGCCATATATTTTTGTATGCTTTGTCCATTTATTTTGTGCTTGATATTAACGTGAAAAATTTTGCAAAAATGGATATAAGCTCCTGTTAGTGTACCCTTGCACGGCATATTTTTGGATTTCAATTTTGTTGTATTTTTGCATTTATTAAAAAACATGCCTTTTATTTACTGTCTAAATTATAAAATTCCAAAAAAATATTAAAAGACCTTGAAAAATTCTAAAAAATTCCCTAGTGTGTATTTTGACCTATTTTAGTGTCAGTCCAAAAATCCCTAAAAATCTCAAAAGAAAAACCTTAAAAACTCAAAAATACCCAAAAACATCAAAAAAATATATAAAATCAAAGAAAAATCAGAAAAATATAAACTTAGTTCCTATTTTTTCTATATTTTATTATCTCTGTTAGAAAAATAGTGTGGAAGAATTTTGTGGCTGTTGGGTATTTTTGATTCCTATTTTACTCACGGCCAGTACATATTTCACTGTTTTCCCTTATTTCAGTATTTAAAAATACCAAAACAAATTGAAAAATACCCAAAAATCACCAAAATAGTAAAAAATTATAGAAATCTCAAAAAGATTTTATTTCTATATTTTTGAGTGTTTTTATGTATTTTTATAAATATTATAGCACCCCTTTATATATATATCCCCCTATTCTAAAAGAAAAAAATAAATATAAAAAAAGATATATATCCATATATACATCTATATATACATATATTTATTAATATATAAAATCCTAAATAATAAAAAAAAACTACTATTATTTATACATATATATATAATGTATGTATTATAAGCTATATACTCACCCTCTATGGGTATACATATATATTTCTATATTTATATTCTATAAATCATATATATTACCTAATTATAAAAAAAAAGAAAAAAATATAAATATATATATATATATATATATATAATATAAAATCCAAAAACCCACAAAAATAGGCTTCACACATGGATGACTCTGTGATAGATGCACATCGTAGGCTTATGCATTTTTGTATTGCTCTCTGTGGTTCGACCTCTACATGCTTGTTCCCTATACATTTTATGGTAGAGTAATAAATATTAATTCACATTTTTGGACTTAATTTCTTCACTCTTTTATTGTGGGTTAATGGCTGATTAACACCGGTATTCTATGAGCGGTCGCCTCAGCGACAACATGTTTATATCATTCATGGTGACCCTCGTGGATTATCGTGTTATCATCTACCCCCAGGGGTTTTGGTAATTACTATGAGTTCCTTAACTGCATTTCTTTTTATTTTATTTATTGTAATTTGCAAACAGGCCCTTCTCTTTCACTTATATGTTGAACATCAATTTTGCATCTTTTTTTTATTTAAAAAATTGTATAATGTTTATCAACTAATTCTCTATATTATGGCATGCTTGTGATATTTTTATTCTCTGTGGTTAATTAATAATTAATATTCTTGCAAAACATTGCATACTTTACCCAATATGAGCTTAGAAATTCATAATTAATTAATAATAATTCTAAAAATTGCCAAAACTTCATGCATATTAGAATTAATTGTATTTGACATCGTGCCCAAAAAGAATAGCATCTCATGCATATTTATCTCTATAAAAATCATTTTGTGTATTCCATTAATTAATTTTTAATAGGTATTAAATTCAACATTTTTAGGGTTTAGGATTTTTTTGAGATATATTACCTAGTGATATATCTTAGATAATTTTATTTCCTAAAAATAAGTAGTTTTAGTATTTATTATAATTGATTATTGAAAATCACACTATTTGCATTCATAAATTCATTATTTATTCGTCTTACATCCAAAAATTCCAAAAAAATTACATTCCATTTATTTCATCATTATTCACCTCTCAATAAAGTTTTATAATTTTTGGACTTCCCTTAATTGAAAATTGTATTTTAGTCCTTAAAATCGGCTGCATTTAATTTTCATTTGCATCCAAAAATTGCATTAAAAATACCAAAAATATTCTACTTCAAAAAGCGTGCACGAACTTTGACAGACATAATTCTAAGTTGTTCCTTTGCCTCCTTGAGTTTGACCCTGGGACTTGCCCAGGCTAAATAAACATAAAACCGCTTCGATTAAATTTGAATTAAAATTAAGTGGTTATTTCTTGATTGATTTAGATTCCCTCCTACGAGGAAACCACATCGGTTGAAATGATAATTCGTGAAAATTAAGAAGGGTATTCCGTGAACAATCAGATGGCATCATTACTGGAGGCAAACAACTTAGGTTTTGTCTAGAAAATCAGTGTTAGATTTTCCTTATTTGTGTAGTCTGATCACCGAATCTCATCATTGTATATTTTACATATTTTTATGCATTTATTTTATTTTATTTTTCAGCATTTATTTTCTTGTTTTTGTTTTTGATTATTTTTATGTCACTCTCTTACACACTCTCTCTCTTATTTTTTGTGCAAGGAACCCGATGTACGTGGAGTGATTATCTCAAAACTGATGCATCTTCACCGATGTCCGAAAAGCCGCAAATTAAATAAGATTGAGTAAAGTCATGAGAGAGCGTCGAGTCTAGGATTTCAATTTCTGCAATTTTAATTTTTGTAATTAATTGCTCATTTACAGTAGTGTCCGTTTGGACTCTCGTGTATGTAACAAGACTCGAACTTTTTCTATGGTGTTGTGGCCTGTTTCACTCTCCGGTGTGGGTGGGGCCCGACTTAAGTGGCTCGTAGGTTAGACCTGCACATATGGCTATTAGAGCTTCTAGGATTTTATTTATTGTGTTTGTAGAATTTAGGACGACATTGCACATTAATCGAGATACACATTAGATCATTCAACTTAGTCAAAATTTTAATCAATTCTTCACGGCTAATAGAACTTTCTGCTAGGTGCGATTTTGTCGGATTGCATTCTATATAGAATAAAATTTAAAATTCTTGTATTGTATCCCACATGGAGATTGCGATGAATCACTGTAAGTCTTCTAACTGAGCATACATCATTCATTTTCCACGTGCATTAGCTTTTTTCGATTTTCTCCCTCTTATTTTGTCATGTAAATTTTAAAGGAAATTGGGATTGGACGATAGACGTGCATTTGCGCTCACCTAAATTATTCAGTGATCACCTAATTAAAATTGGGACTGCTAAACAAAGCCGACTTTAGTTACTCATAAAATCAAGAAGTTTTTTGGGAGAGAAACCCCATCCTTGGATTGATTTATTATTCTGAGTGAGTGAGAGATGACACTTAATGCTAGAACCCACCTCCAGAATCTTCATTCAGACTAGTGATTCTATAAAAACGATTAGCTACTTCTCAGTGAGGAGATACGAGTAACTGGTAAATAGTCCATATTTCTTTAGCAGAGTGTGTGTTTTAAAGGACACTGTGTAAGGATCCATCCTTAAGTAACGAGTATCCGTTTTACGATCCGTAGTTTACCCATACTGGGTGAAAGTAGGTACAACTAGTAAGAATTCTAGCCAATTTTTGAGAAAATTTCTGGCACCTAACAACTCGCTAATTATTTTCCAAGATTGAATTGATCACCAACTAAAATTGAAAAGATAATTGGCCGAACTCTTGCGGTCTTCATTGTGTGAGTTGGTGAACTTGAGGTTTGAATTGTGTTCGAATTAGTGTGCGTAAATCGAGCTCAAATATCAAAAACTGCCACACTTACGTCCTCATGCTCCCTCATTGATTTAAAAATTTAGGGTTCTTCTTATGAGTATCCCATGCACTTGTACCAAGATCAACCATGTCAGTTCATCAACCTCCTTTGAAAATGACGGGACATTGGTCCGAGTACCCATCAGATCTGTATTATGAAAAGGAATTTGTCTCGGTAAAACCCAAATCATCTAAACCCTCTCCTATCAAGAATCCTCCAACATTTTGCATGAGACTTTGACCCTCAGATGAATCCAACCCACTCGATCAATTCCAATTCATTTTTCTCTAATCATCCGATTGAATTCTCCATTTCTTCATGTTTCCCACCTCCCCCACCCTTATCTACACATGATCAACTGCCATCCTGGACTGAATCATCTTATTCGTGATTTCTCGTTGGAACTCATGAACCATTTAAAGATCAAATCACTTTTGAGACACAAGGCTGACTGAGACACCAAACCCAACTGTCTTCATTCTTTCCTCATGATCTTGTTGGGACTGGTCCACAATTAACAGAAATACATCTAGAATGGACCTTTGGGAATAAAATGATGACCCGTTCAAACCAGATGGAGCGGCCTGCACCTAATGATCAATCATACCGTATTGACCCTAACAATCAAATCTCTACTAACCAACCGGTCTATCACTCCTTCGGTCAACCTACACATACAAAGAATGTATCGATGATATTGACACACATGGTCCCTGTATGATTCCACTGTATGAGGAAGTTACTAATCACAATCAAGGACATGGAATCTAATCAACCCAACATTACATTCCTAAGTCAAGATTTGTTGAGTATGAAACCTACAGATTCCCGACAAGTGAGCATACTCCTTCAGGAGAGAATTTCAGAAAATAACAATTGAGTATCATCGTTACATTCTTTTGAGAAAACCCATAGCTGATCGATTGATAAAGCGGCCAAGAGGAACAATTTCAGTCATCGTTACATTCCAAGGTGCTCCGCTCAAGGTGGACTTCACGATCGTTGTTATTGAGCATCAATGAGAATTCACTCAGTCTCCAATCATTCTTGGAAAGCCATTCTTAGCCTTAGCTAAGGCAATTATAGATTGCGAGACTCGAGCAATCAATTTTACAGCATTTGGAGCACTTCGATCTCATCCAGTCTTTGAGGAACCACTATATTCTGAGGCGACCCACAAAGACATCAACGTCTATAACCACGAAGCGGTACGAGAGCCCTACCCCATTGCTACACCAGAGATAGCAGCTGTGGAACTGACCATTTGTTCAGAGACTCTCCCCACTCTTCCATTTCTCGATGCTATGAAAAATCCTACAGAGGAACACTGAACACATGACTTCTTATATGGTGATCCTGAAACATATGCATGGGCTAACCATGAGTCAGACATGATCTTATCTGAACACCTTGACCAAATCGATCTGACTCAGGAGTGTACTAACATTAAGACAATTAAGAATAAATACACAAGACATGCACTAACCAAGGAGGACTATTTCAATAGTTATTCATATTTAGACTTGATTGTCAACACCTCACTCCCATGACCAGTACCTTCACAAACAATGCAAACCAAAATGCCTATTCCGACCGCTCCTTCATCTAGAAAGAAAGTCACCTTTGACATGCCGGAAAAGGAATCTTCTGATGATTTCTCATCAGGTCCAAATAAGATAATCCTTGTTAGTGAGGCAGTTTAGTGGCTCTGAAGCTCTATTTAAGAAAGCAACCGAATATCGAAACCTGTTGGACATTCCTATCCCTCACTACTACTCAAGAGCTGACTCTCCATGTTTATATAAGCATATCAGAATAATCTCTTATGCCCATACTGAGACCGACGCTTCAAAATATTCATCCGAGTATGAATCGCTTGACCCCAAGACTAAGCACAACTTGATTAAGCAGCTTAAGAACAAGAATATCTGCAGTACCTCCAGCTTCAAGTATTATTCTTCTGAGGATAATTCCGACGATGGTTGGATATCATCTGATTCATATGCTTCATCTACTCTCCAGCATGATTATTCTGAGAATAACATCGACGATAGTTGGGAATCATCGGCTTCATATTCTTCCTATCATTACGATCTCCCACCACAGGCTCATAGAAAGACCTGCTGAAAACCTCCTTAATCATCGGCAACCATCCCTCCCTCCCGATTGCATCGGGACCCTTGTACATCTTCTTCCTCTACTTAGGCCAAGGCCTAAATATGGGCGGGGGGGGCGATGTCATATGTATATACCACTCTCCTCACCTAATCCTTCTCTCGCTCGCCACATTTCCACCCTTCTTCCATACTTTGGCTGACTTGAGACTAAGTATAGGGGGACTTGATGCCCACTGTATATACTCTCCTCATCACTTCTCCCCTTGTCCGCCTCACTTTTTCTCTTCTTCTATACTTAGACTGTCCACAACCTAAGTATGGCGGGGGGGGGACGCATACCGACTTCTATTCTTTATAATTCTTTTTCACTCTCTTACGCTTATCCCGAGCTATGTCTTATTTGCGCTTCTTGTGCCCTGAGGACATAGCACTCGCTAAGTATAGTGGGGGTGTGTAAATATACCCTACGTATATTTTACCCATAGCTCGTACTTTCACGTAAGTCTATATGTATTTACAAGATGGGTAACTAACTTGTAAAATCTTCAAAAAAACAACACACAAAAAGAGATTTTTGCAACTTACACTAACGGTGTCCAATTTTGTGTAACCAAAATATTGAAAATCGGCTTCTTATTCATTTTTGCATAAAAAACAAAACAAACTTGCATTAAAAAAGTCATAAAAAATCGTGCATGCATTTCCCGCACCAGCACTTCATCCTGCATTACATACATATGCATCTGTGAAAAGCCATTGGGTTCTGAACCAAGTTATGAGCAGAAACCGAGAGTGGTCTGGACATGACCTTAATCCACCTAATTTTCATTGATGTTCACTGAGAAATAAGATTTTAGAAAATTCAGGTCTTTGACTTAATTCTTCGAGTTCCACATGACAATGTGCAGAGTTTGTCTCTTAGTGTCTAATCCGATCTACTCATTCTGGGTATGACTCTGGAATAGGGAATTAATTTGTACTCTTGCACTATTCACTTAGCTCAACTCAGGTGAGGTGTTGGAAGACTGCATGAGTTTCTGTTCTGGTAGTGTGGACATCTAAAGATCGGAGTACGTGTTGAAATAAAGCTTCGAAAAAGGGATGGATGGCTGGGCACAATTTTTTCTATGACCCCAAACATGTGCAGAAAAAAGATTCCATATCCGTAGGGACACAACAAGATCTGCAGAGATACCAAAAATTCCAAAAAGAAGAAGCCAACTACCAAATAAATATTTTACAAAAAGGTCCAAGATTCAAGAAAACATGCAGATTTTTGTGGAGACATGGATAATCTAGATGGCTTCACAAGGAGAGGTGACTACACTGGCCACCCTCCAGTTCTTTTCCCCTTCTTCTAATTTCTCCTCTTCTCGATTGTGAATACAACACGACATACCTTAGAAGGAAACACATGACTTACGAGGACGAGTTATTGGAGGAGAGGTTTGCATGTTAGTATGGCATTCTAGATGGAAAGAGCTAAAACCTTTCACACATATGAGTTGATTATTCAATGTTCATGGGGTATGCTTTTGGAGGAGGATTGATCTAAGATGACTTCTAAGCCAAAACGGTGACAATGATGTGTAGAACTTGGAGGTTGTTGATTTTAAAACCTAAGTCTCACAGAAATTCCACCAAACTAATAACCAAAGGTCGGGTCTAGTTCCATTTTCACCTTATACTCATGATCTTGGTATGGAATCCAATCTCATTTCACCTCATTGCATTTCATTAGATGCACGGGGACAAGCATCGTTTAAGTAAAGGGGGATGATGGATCTCAGACTCATCACTCTAAAAGTGACTAATTAAGCTCAAATACCCAAAATTTATTGACATTTCTTCATTTATATTGCATAATTAGCTTGCATGCATGTATAAATAATAATTGCATTTTATCACTCATAATTGAATAAAATAAGAAGCCAATGATTCCAACCCATTTGACCTGTAAAATAAGCTAAGTTCCCTAATTTTTACCTAATTGAAGCTAACTCTAAACCATCTAAAAACCACTTCCTTTGTGTACATATTACTAACAAGAATAAATGAAAAATACAAAAAAAATCACTAACATAAAAAAGTGGTTTAGATACTCAAACCCTAATTTTGAGATCTATCAGATTAAAATGCTGATATCTTCCTCATACTGAGTCTGACTTGATACTCCTCACTTTTGAACTAATGTATATCAAATACCTTCAAAACAAGACCAAGTGCAAGTGAATCGGAGCTCATATGTGAAAGTTGAGTTTTTGGCCTCTTTTGTAAATTGTGTATTTTATCAGATTTTGACCTATTATTTTATCTACATAATTAACTCTTTTTATTTTATTTCTTTTTCAATTTATTTTTTTAATAAAAGTTTTATTAAAATGCACAAAAATCTGCATCCAAAATGAGCTTGAAATCAAAGAAACTACCTAAGTCCGAGTCTTCACTGATTGTCTATACAAAAGTAGTCTTTTTTGCATTTTATTTTATTTCTTAATTTTCATAAAAAATAAAAATCCAAAAAAATAGAGTAATGTGTAAATATTTATCTTTGATTTTATCATATTTTTCCAGATTTTTATCTTATTTAAAAATGATAAAGAATACAAAACCTAAAAATCAAGGTATTTTATATACATAAATACCCAAGAAATATCACTGTGTACAAATGACCTATTTTGTTTTGGTCTCTTCATAAAAATTATAGATCTCATTGAGACGAGCAACTTTTGTGAAGAAAATGTTTTTATTCGAGGTTATTTGCTATTTCTATTAGATTTTTCTTTTCTTTTATTTTTCGATTTTTATGGAGCTGACACGTGGCACATCTGGGACCGTCCGATCTCCGCTGATCAGACGACCCAAAGATCATCACCTTCATCCCCTTCCTTTCCCAAATTGGGTGCCGCTTCCTTGCCCGCAATCTCACCGCCGTCACCCCCTAATATCTCCATCTCTGATTGATCCCTATCTCCAATCAGTCGCGCGCCACCAATCTCCCTCGATCTCGCAGTTTTCATCCCGCTAGCAACCTAATCTGCTAGATTCTCAATCACCGGGCCACCTTCCCTCTTGAGCCACTGATTGCCTTCCTTCTTTGTCTCCGCGTCGAACCCCAACCGATCATCACCCTCGTCATATCCCTCACAAATCCCCTCAATTTCACCTTCTAATAGAACATTAGATCAATCTTACACCACCTTCCCTCCATATCTAGTTGACCTCCTCGCCAGTTTAACAACCATGCCTCCCTCGAAGAAGACCATCCGTCGATAGCATCAACTCATGAAGGAGCTCGGTGGTGACAACCCAAGCTCTCCACCTTCGATTGGACGAGATCCAAGGGATCTCTCCCTCGTTGCAGTTGCGCCCCTCGATACCATTGCTTCCACTCCGGCCATCGCAACCGTTGAGCCATCGCTTGCATCTCCTACGTCGAGCACCCGTACCTTCAATTGCAAAACTCCACCTTCGACTCTCCATCACCGCAGTTCACCTCAACACCTCCACCACCACATCGACACCTTCAAACTTCACCACCGTGACAATGCCACCCCCCACTTCATCACTTCCTCCACCATGTTCAAAATTTCCTCGACCTTATGCTATAGGTCTAGGGGCTCATCATCTTCTGCAGCAGTACTTCAGCCTCTCCACTAGAGATCCTCATCGTCGACGACTCCAGGAGGGAGAAGCCTCTCAGATCTTGTTCCAAAAGCTACCAGGGTGAGAACTTCATCACCTTTGTCAAGCACTGACTCCACCTCGACACGACACCCAGTTACAAAGTTCCGCTCCTCCGCCTGCTGTCGAGCCGCTTCTGCTTCCCAGCCATCAATGCCATAAGCGCCTCCAACCTGCAGCCGTGTGTCAGCTGCCTCACACCTCTGCACCACCAGCGACCCCTCCTAGGGCTGCCGTACTCACTTCCTCCGCTCCCTCCACCGGGAACGTTTCTCGAGGCCCCCGCACACGTGCAAGACACGTGCGTTGGGGAACATATTGTGAAGAAGCCCAAGGATATCTTCCAATTCCCATAAAGTCCCTGTTCGCAGAGGTCATGTGTTTGGCACGTGACCCCCGCAAATTTTGCATCTACCCCCCATGGGCTTTGGTAATTACAACTAAGTCCCTTAACTGCATTTATTTTTATTTTCTTTATTGTAATATGCAAACAGATGCTTCTCTTTCAATTATATTTTGAACATCGATATTCATCTTTTTATTATTTTAAAAACTACATAATGTTTATCAACTAATTCTCTACATTATGGCATGGTTGTGATATTTTTATTCTCTATGGTTAATTAATAATTAATATTCTTGTAGAACATTGCATACTTTACCCAATATGAGCTTATAAATTCATTAATAATTAACCATAATTCCAAAAATTGTCAAAAAATCATGAATATTAGTATTAATTATATTTGACATCCTGCCCAAAAAGAATTGCATTTGCATGCATATTTCTCTCCATAAAAACATTTTGTTTATTTCACTAATTAATTTTTAATAGATATTAAATTCAACATTTTTAGGATTTAGGATTTTTTTGAGATATATTACCTTGTGATATATCTAAGATAATTTTATTTCCTGAAAATAAGTAGGTTTAATACTTATTATAATTAATTATTGAAAATCAGACTATCTACATTCATAAATTCATTATTTATTCATCTTGTATCAAAAAATTCCAAAAATTACAGTGCATTTATTTCATCATTATTTACCTCTCGATGAAGTTTATTTTTTTGACTTGGTTTAATTGAAAATTGCATTTTAGTCCTTAAAATCCACCACATTTTTATTTGCATCCAAAAATTGCATTAAAAATACAAAACATATCCCACCTCGAAAACCGTGCATGAACTTTGATAGACATAATTATATGTTGTTTCTTTGCCTCCTTGAGTTCGACCTTGGGACTTGCCCATGCTAAATAAACATAAAACCGCTTCGACTAAATATGAATTAAAATTAAGTGGTTATTTCTTAATTGATTCCGATTACCCGCCTACAACGAAACGACACATCAACATCATTTGAAATGATAATTCACACAAATTAAAAGAGGGAATCCACGAACAATCAATCATGAAGTGGAATCTTCAAAAAGATTCACCTTTAATTAATCGTTCTATCTCTGGAGTGACAACATTCTTTTTAGATTTTTTCTGTCCTTTACCAAACAAAGCACATGGAAAAGGAATAATCACAAGAACAACAAAATTCTTTCCTTTATTCAAACCATCACAAAAGGAATCAACATGTACATCAAGAGTCTCAAAAGTATGTACAAAACTCTCGAATACAAGGAAAATCGTAGAATCATTAGGAGTGCTTGTATGGCCAGGCGTGGTATCATTATCTAAATCGCCTATGTTTTTATCAAATGTCTCTGCATCACTCCCATGTATGACATCATCCTGGACATCATGATGGTCGTGGTGGTCCTCCTCCTTAGCATCAGAATGTGCATCATCATCATGGATCGATTCTCGTTTCTTATCGTCATCGTCGTCTCCTCCTCTAGATTAGGTGTTAATGGATGCCTACTGCTCCTGAGATGAATGAAGTTAGATAAAAATTTAGAAAAAAATGACCATACATGTAGTGGTGTCTATCTGATCTGGATGTGTCATCTTGTTGTTCAGGTTCATCAGAGGCTGTGTTGGGAGAGTGGTCTTGGGTACAACTAACTCATCCAGACGATGGTTAACCCGCTCCATCTCCTACCTATGTAAAAAATAGTGTGCTAATCATATCCTCAATCTGATTCAGTTCTTGGGACTGTGCAGATAACTCTTTCTCAGTGGTCTATCCCAGTCTCTATGTTATCTCTTGTATAGAAGTGTGTTGCGGCTGTGATGTATATGGCCAGGAAATATCTGAGATGTAACAAAAGACTGATGTTTCTTTTGATGACATGAATGTGGATGTGTATCATGAGACTAATAAGCGTATGGTGGTCTCTGATATACATGATGGTGACACTACGCCTGCGTGTATGACTGTTGGTGGTTAAAATGTGGACATCGATGTTATGTATGCATCTGCTGCAACTGTTGGTGTATGCTTTGGGGTGTAATATGTGCTGGTGACTGATTCTGAAAAGAAGTGTATCATATACTATTGATCTCAAGAGTAGAGGAAGTGGAAGAATCCTCATGACCAGTTCCAGGTATCATGATCCGACCCTGGTTAGAAGTGGACGAATCCTCATGCCAATCTAGCTGTTTCTTAGAAATACATACCGGCTCGCTCTGAACATGGTGAATCTGACGGGTGGGAGGAGCGGGTAAAGACCTCCATGTAGGGTGAGAAGAGGAAGAAAGTGTCTGTTGATATTTTAGATGCAAATCGGTCACCTTCTTCGTCAGATCACTCAATTGCTATGATAATGACGAGAGTTTATCCAACTCTTGCAACTGCTGCAAGTCCGTACTTGCTTCTGAATCGCATCGGCTAATGTAAATTTCTCACTAATAAAGCCCAGGTCAGATCGTGACTCAAAATCAGAAATATGTGCCACCTTCTGATGATCTCGCTTGTGTGGTGGTTGTGGGGCCTTATGGAATGCCCGAGTAGAATCTACAACTCGTGAGTTCTCTGCCATCCCCTCAAAGATGAACCAAACTAACTCGACATCCATATTCAAATAACTACCGCCACATGCGACACTCACTAAGCCCTGAATATCTGGCTAGAGTCCTCCAAAGAAGTTCTGCGCTAGCACCTTCAAAGGTATCTCATGATTAGGGCATCTCTCAGTCAAATCCTTAAATCGTTCCCATGCCTCATGGAATGACTCATGTGGAATCTGTTTGAAATTGGTGATTCTGACTCCTCATCGCATTCATCCATCCCAGAGGAAAAAAATTACACAAGAAGGTTGACTTGAGATCCTCCCAAGTCGAAATCTCTCTCCCCAAATGATCCAGCTAATATAATGCCTTATCCGTTAAGGAGAAAGGGGAAAATTTGAGGTATATAGACTCCAGAGTAACTCCTGGATAGCTCACCATTCTACATATCATCTCAAACTACTGCAAAAAGGTGAACGACTCCTCTAACATGTTCCCATGGAACTTGGGAAGCAAAGAAATAACGAATGATCTCAAATCATATGGCCCTTAATTCGATGGTAATGGAATCCAATGCTGTAGCGCTAGCTCTAGGGTCATACTCATCTCTTAAAGTAGCAGGAACCACAATAGGTGGTGGTGGGTTCCCAGCGCTTTCTCTCAATGTAGCGATCTCAGCTCTCAACTCATCCTGGACTCTAAACTAATCTCTCATCTATGCTCCATCTGCTGAAGTGTGTCTATAATCCCTGATGTAATATATGTAGCTGGATCAGGTTTCTCATCAACATGCCTCTCCTCAACTGCTCTCTCCTCAACAACTCGCTCATCAACTGGTGCCTTCCCTCTAGCCATGATGTCCGTTAAATCCTTTAGGTAGAAAAAAGTCTTATAGGCACTCAGTGGAAAATATGTAGGAGAACCAAGCGAAAAGTCGAGGTGAGGTTATGCCTTGATTGAAGGGATGGGAGGCGAGGGTATCTGGATCTAACTCACCTCGTGACTAAGTGGGACTGACTCAAGAAGTGGGTCAACCCGAGTCTGTGAAGATGTACGTGAGACGGTGGAAGATCAAAGGTTTGCGGAGTCCGAGCATAAAATACGTCTAAACATCATCCTCGATGTCAAAAGAATACATGAGTAGAACATGATGTCAAAGGAAGAGAAGAGTGTGAAGGCATATAAGATGCTGAAATACACACACCCCGTAAACAAACAAAATGTTAACCCTCAATGCACCAACTTCACACAGTGGAGACTGTAAGAGTTCGGTCGTTTATCTTTTTAATTTTAGTTAGGTGATCAAGCAATTGTTTAATGCAGACTCACACGTGGTGTCATCGTATTTCCCAACATACGTCCTCACAATCTCCCAAATAGTGGAATCATCTGCCTGGGCTGTCAGGTTATATTAGGCCGAAAGGGAACTATGAGGCGGAGTACACCAAAATGACTCTCTATGGTCGGAGGCAAGTGCTTGCAGTTGCGACCATGTACCGAAGAGTGATACATGGGTACTTAGGGCACAAGTCTAGGGATTTTTGTCTCTATCCTTAGGGCTACATCCTTGACAAACATGAATTTCATCCTTGTAATTATGTATAATTAACAAATTCGTTGCAGTTGGGTAAAATCGAATTAGTCAAAGACTGTTGTATTTAAAAATAATCAATCAAAATAAAGCAGTCGATTTTATATTTTACTTGGGCAAGCCCAAGGTCAAACTCAGGGACACGAGCCTCTTAAGTATTAATTAGACTCTTATTACTTGAATTAAGCAATGAATAAGAAATCCATAGGTCAAAATGCACACATGGACACAATGCATCAATAAACATGAAGATATGCAACTTTTTTATTTGCTTTTCATCATGCAAAGAAACAAAAAATTAGAACAATGTATTATGTCCAAATTATACAGAATCAATGAGCAAAAAATGATAGTTAATTTCAAAAAAAGGTTATAAAGCCATTTTCATTGACAAACTATTTAACAACATGCAAGTTAATGAACAAATGACACTGCTTAATTAGATTTAATCAATAAAATCAACAAGTATCAGAACAGAACAATAACCCATGCCATTAGGAAGAGACCTAAACAAGCTTGGAAATGCCACTGAAATTAACTGAAACGGAGCTCGGATGCTCAAGATATGCAAGAAAGAAACCAGGGGCATAAATGCAAATAAACATGAAAATAAAATAGCAAACATGTCCCTATAAGGACTGAAATATAAATAAAAGTTTGCGCGATGCCTTTCCTGTACGTGGGGTATATTTGCAATTATTAAAACCCGCAAGCGTTTGGATGCAAATTACCCCAGGCGCATGTGGATCGCATGTGATGGCAGGGCCCATTTGCAATATGTAGGAACTCAGAGGGCCTCCTTGCAAAATTTCCCAACCTGCACATGACTAGCACGTGGAATCTAGGCTTGATGGACACTGGAGGTTCGGATGTGGATCGGAGGAGGATCAGCGTCGTCTCTGGCTCGGACAAGGCTCAGAACTGGCTTGGAAGCTTTGACTATGGCTCGGGTGCCTCGAGCCTCTAGGTTTGGTGCAGCCTCCCCTCGCGGACATGTGTCCGCGTGTAGACCATCTGATCAAGGAAGATCAAATAGTGTCTGAAAGAAGGCGAGGAGGTGACGTGGCTCTCTGATGGCCATCCGATATTAGAGATCGGACGGTAACTGCTTGACGGGTTCCTCCTCGCCGCTGCTGCCTGCGGCTGGCTTGGCTGGGCTCCGACGACATCCTCTTATATCCACCTTGCTTGCTCGGTGAAGATAGAGCTCCCTGGAGCATCCTGAAAGCTAGTCGTTGAAGCCTGAGGCATGGGCAAATCGAGGAACGTGCTAGAGAGGGCTGGCAATGCTCCATCGTCGGAGGCGGAGCAAGCCAAATCCGCTCCGATGAAACTTCAGCCATTGAGCCATTATGATACCTGCAATAAATAGAAGATAACCGAAGCTTCATGCGGGGATGAACATGAGTGGATGAGGTCCGTGCGGTGCGAAGAAGCGATTGGCTGTGTAGTCTTCTCCGACGAACTCGGAGGAGATTGAGCGGAGTGGTCTGAGGTTATGGGGGAAGGGGAAGATGCGTAGAAGTGAGCGCGTGAGTGGTGGAAGCAGAATGAAGCTGAATCGATAGTTAATGGAGGGTTATGTGGTGCGGAGGAAGCTAATTAATTAAGCAAACTAAAAGGGAATTTAAACGAGGAAGTAGAGGAACTTACCTGAGATAATGGCAGGGCAGGGCCTGGGGTTGAGGTTCGAGACGAACCTACGATCATCGTTGGACTCCCTCGACTACGGGGAGCAGCGTGGCGGTGACGGAGCACCACAAACCTGGCCGTCGTGGACCAGGGGTCATCACCGGAAGCCGCCGTTGTCTTCGCTCCTCAATCAGTCCTCCCCCTGTCACGGGGAGGAGGAGAGGGACTGGGCGAGGCCCCAAGTAAAGGTCACGTGCCAAGCACGTGACCCTTGGTCAGCTGGACTGTGGTATAAATAAGAAGAAATCTGAGAGCTCTTCCGCAATTTACCCAGCGGTCACGTGCAAAGCACGTGACCCTGGGGGAGTTGGGCGAATATGCGGATCTTCCGGGGGTTGCTTGCAAGACGTCCCCTCCCGTCATATGCCTCTCACGGGGGGAGGTTCTCGGGACCTGTGCCCGGCCCTGGTGACGGTGGCTTGCAGGTCCTTATGCTGGGCCTCGTTGGTGGCTCTGGTGGCTAATCTCCCGTGGCCGATGACGCCCGGAGAGGCTGAATGGTGTAGTAGCATCTGGTGTTGACCAGTGATGAAGAAGACAGTGCAACGAGTCAATGAAGAGTACGGCGGAGGAAGCTTCTAGACGTTGACGATGCGTTTAGGCTGAGGATTAAGGTCCAGTGTTGCTGCTTCGACGGTGGAGATGATGGGTCGAAGGAGGTGTCTGTGGAAGGAGTTGATGCCTCCGGTAGGAGGCTGAATGAGGATGTTGAAGTTACGGTAGGGGGAAAGAAGGTGGAGCGGAGCTCCGATGTAGCACGTTCGAGCGTGGGCTCGACGACTGAGGCCGGAGCGGTGGCAGCATACTCTAGGCCATTCTGCAACGAGGCCTGGAGCCTCGGATCTCATCAAGGTTGGGCTGGGCTGTCACCTCGGTAATTGATTTAGAGAGCAGATCGGCGGATGGGGGACGATGCAGGGGTGACAGAGCTTTTATAGGCTGAGGGGTAATCAAAGATGGTGATTGGGTCGAGATTCTCGGTGGAATTGATTTGGGGGGAGATTCTGGGTGATGACCGAGATTGATGGAGGATCGGGCGTGAGATCAGAGATAGGTTTCTACGGAGGCGAATCGGGAAGGTGGCAGGCCGAGGATCCACGGGAGCACGGCGGAGTGCGAGATTCGCGACGGAGATGGCACGGGGTGAGGCGACACGGTTGGGAAAGGGGGAGGAAGATGATGCACAGGGGTCGTCCGATCGACCAAGATTGGACGACCAGCATTCGGCCACGTGGAAACAATTTGGGGGAGTGGAGGAGCACGTGCAGTGTGTGTACGTGGTCGGCACTTGTGTTGCACGTGCGATGGGTTTTTTTTATTTTTTATTTATTATTTTTATTTTTAATAAAAATGAGAATAAATAAGGCCCAAAAATGGGTGACACGTGGCGGCTCCAGGAGTTGCCACGTGTCAGCCCCACAAAAATCAGATTATATATAGAAAGATAAATACTTAAAAAATAGTAAATGACCTCGGATCGAAAAAGTTTCTTCACAAAAGTTGCTCGTCTCGATGAGATCTACAACTTCTACGAAGATGTTGAAAGAAAAATCGATCAATTGCACATTGTGATATTTTTGGGTATCCCATGTACACAGAATACCTTGATTTTTGGGTTTTATAATTTTTTTGTCATTTTTAAACCAGATAAAATACAGAAAAAATACGATAAAATCAAAGATAAATATTTACACATTAATCTATTTTTTGTATTTTTATTTAGTAAGAAAAAGAATAAATAAAATAAACGATGAAAAAGACAATTTTTGTATAGACAATTAGTGAAGACTCTGACTCATTCAGCTTCTTTGATTTCAAGCTCAGTTTGGATTTGGATTTTTGGGCATTTTAATAAAACTTTCATCAAAGAAGACAAATGAAAAAGAAATAAAATAAAATGGGTTAATTAAGTACATAAAATAATAGGTCAAAAACCGTTAAAATACAAAATGTACAAAAGAGGCCCAAAACGCAACTTTCACATATGAACTCCGATTCACTTGAACTTGGTCGTGTTTTTAAGGTAATTGAATTTAAATTAGTTCAAAATGAGTAGGATCAAATCAAACACTGGATGAGGAAGATATGAAGGTTTTAGTCCGGAAATCCTAGAACTAGGGTTTGGGTTTTTGGTCCACTTATTTAGGTTAGTGATTTTTTTGTATTTTTTATTTATTCTTGTTAGTGATATGTACACAATGGGTGGTTTTGGGTCAATTGGAGTTAGCATGAATTAGTTAAAAATCAGGGAAGTTAGGCTATTTACAGGTTAATTTTGGCTGGGATTTTTGGCTTCTTATTTTGTGCGAAAATAAGTGATAAAATGCAATTCTTATCAAAACATGCATGAATGCTAATTACATGGAATAAATGAAGAAATACCAATGGTTTTTAGGGATTTGAGCTTAATTCATGACTTCTAGAGTGATGAATCTGAGATTCATCAATGACTTGCCCCAACACAATGCCCTCTCGAACAATAAAATGACTCTTTTCCCAAGAGAGCACCAGATTTATCTCATTACACATTTTGAGGACTCGATCCAAATGAGATAGACAAGTATCAAACAAGTTGCTGTGGATCGAGAAGTCAACCATGAAGACCTCCAGGATATCTCCAACGATCTCAGCAAATATTGCAATCATGCATCGCTGGAAGGTCCATGGTGCATTACATAATCCATAGGGCATGCGTCTGAATGCATATGTACCAAATGGAAATGTAAAGGTGGTCTTTTCCTGTTCCTCTGGAGAGATAATTACTTGATTATAACCCGAGTACCCTTCGAAAAAGTAGAAGAATTCTTTCCTCGCAAGTCTCTCCAGGATCTGGTCTATAAAAGGTAAGGGGAAATGGTCCTTCTTCATTACGACATTCAAGCATCTGTAATCCACACAGACACGCCATGACGTGGGTACTCGCACCATGATCTCCTCTCCATCTGAGTTGGTGATTGTCTGAAGTCCCGCCTTCTTAGGGACTACGTGAAGTGGTGCCGCCCACTTGGAATCCGAGATGGGATATATAAACCCTCCGTTACACCATCTCCTTCTTGACCACGTCTCTTAAGTTTGGATTCAATATATGCTAGAACTCACGGGAGGGTTTAGCACCTTATTCAAGGTAAATATGGTGTGAGCATAAAGCGGGGTTAATCCCGCGAAGATCTGATACGCTCCAGCCTATGGCCTTGCGATTCTTTTCAAGGATCTCTAGCAAGCGAGATTCTTGTTCTCCAGTCAGGCTCGAACTGATAATGACTGGAAACTTCCGAGGTGGGCCTGCAAGGAAGGTATATTTGAGTGTTGTGGGTAATGGTTTGAGCTCAGATAATGTGTGGTCATCAAGAATATCTGGCTTGATCAACTCTGGATCTGTGCTGATAATGATGGATCTCTCTCTGAACTATTGGCCACCAACTGAGTCATCTCTGGAGTCGGATCGTCAAAAGTGTCCAAGCAATCGGCAAAGGCTACGTCCGACTCATCGTCCTCTTCCTCTGATTAACCTAAAGGGAACATGTCTGACAAGCCTATGTCGACTTCTGAGTCATCGAGGGCGTAGGGGGATGCATGAGAAACTTCTCCTGTGGATAATGTTTGATTCTATAGGAATTGTCTAACGGCCTCATCTACATTGTCTTCTCCTGGTGGGAGGGACCTGCCAACCGAAGTTGTCTGTTGCCAATGATCAACTGAGTCAAATATGTAGCATTTGGCTTCTAATGAGAGATACTCTGTGCTTCTCTCCAAATTAGGTCTCTACCATATCGTTTGTTGCATCTCCAATTCTACTCTTTCATTGTGTGCATGAAAGCGTATCTTCCCTAGAGTATAATCGAAGATAGCTCCGGCCATCCTCAGGAAAGGGTGACCAAGTATGATCTGGGAATCTTGCCATTCGGGGACATTCCACGTCTAGGACTGTGAACTCCACTTTGTATTGTTCCCTTCAATGTCAAGGATAACATCCTTCAACATTCCCTTCGGCATCTTAATGGATTGGTCTGCGATTTGTAAGAGTGCTCTCGATTTCTTCAGAGGTCCTAAATCGAGACGATCTATGAGGGAATAAGGCAGTAGATTGATCGAGGATCCGTTATCGAGTAGAGTACGAGCAAATGATGTGTTAGCAATCTGATTGGTGAGAAAATGTGCTCCTAGATATCTCTTCTTCATGGGAATCTCATTGCGGATTATACAGGTAATGGCTATGGACAACACATGCTTCATTATTCGAGTGTTCTTTTTCCTGCTAGTCCTAACAGGTGTGCATCTTGCCTTTAGGTACTTCTTGAATGCAGGAACCATATCCACTAATTGAAGGAAAAGAATTTTAACTTTAACATTCTCAGTGCACATCCTTTCCATCTCTAAAATGTTGAAGTCATTTTTTTGAGAACTTTTCTTCTGTCCCTTAGATAAATCCTGAGGGAAAGGAGGGAGAGACTCATGATGTGAAACAAAAATATCAACATCTGAGTTTTTATTGGAAAAGTTCAGATGTACATGACTCTGACTTGGACTCGGACTTAGAATGGGACTCGACTGACATGCATGAAATGCAACTGAAATTGAAGATGGAAAAACTATTGGTGATGCACCCAAGGTGGTCTTCTCCTCTCTCGAAGATCCGGTGCTTGCGATCATGCTCGATGTCGCTTTATTATTCTTTTTGGATTTTTCTTGATCTTCTAGATCACTAGTGACGATGATCCTCCTCCTCTGAGCTATCCATAGGTGCTGGTTCATCGGCATCCTCCGCTCTTTCCTGCCATGCCAGATTAGGGGTCTGCACGATCTTATCACTCTTGAGAGTAAGATAGTGAATACCATGCGATAAGATCTCATGATCTGATTCTAAAGAATCAAAATAGTATACCTGATCCTTCTGGCGATTCTGTCCTTGGTTTAGGTTATTAGGATTAACCTGAACCTGTGTTGGAATAGAGGTCTTGGATGTAGTGAAACTCATCGCGCCATCGAGAAAATCGATTGATGTCAACTCTCTGACCGTGCTGTTCATTGTGAATGAGTTTGAGTTCATCAAGAATCCTTTGAAGGTCAGAGGTGCCCGAAGATGAGGCTCCGTGATCCTGCCTTTGGGACGGATTGCTGCTGGCCCTGTTGTGGTATGTCAGGTCCTTGATGGACTTGCTGGCGATACTGGTTTTTCTAATGAGGATAATGTTGCTGATGAGGGGGTTGATACTGGCAGATATGAGACTGAGGGGGGTACTGTGGCTGCTGCTGTATGTGGTGTTGTGTAGCATTGGGATCATTGGTGTACCAGATCCCATTTACCTCCCATACCATTGGGATTCCTCGGTGGTTGTCTTGATGGTTGTCTTAGTGAACTGGCTCTCATGGACTTCAGGCTGATACAGAGTCCATGTGCTGTAAGAACCCTGCATGGGCTGCTCTTGGATGTGATGCACTCGGTGAACATGAAGTGCAGATGGGGTAGGTATCTTGATCTTGGACACCCGATCAACTAATTCTGCCATCTATTTTGGAAGCTTGGTGAGGTTCTTCCATTCGGCAAGCTTGTGTATTTCACTCACCTTCTTCTCGATTTGGTCAACCTTAGTTAACTTATCACTGATTATTCCCATGCTAGAAAGTAGGTCATTTTCCGATTCGATAGCAGATGTTCTCACCACCTCCTGAGATACGCGAAACGGAGGTGGTTTGTCATAAGCCCTGCTTAAAGACCTAGTACGGCTGGTATCTGCCATCTGCTTTAAAACCATCGAAATCGTGTCGGCTCCTTTGTTCAGATAACTGCCTCCACATGAGGCATTCAACAATCCTTGGACCTCTGGAGTCAGACCACTGTACAGGTCCTGGACAATGATTGGTCGGTTAATATCATGACCCGGGCATTTTTGAATTAGATCCGTGAATTTCTCCCATGCCTCGTGGAAGGGATCATGTGACATCTGCGTGAAACTTCATATTGGGACCTCATCTGATTAGTTATACTCAATGGGTAGAACTTTTTGAGGAACAGGTCCTTCAATGCTGCCCAAGTGGTGACTACCATCCCCAAATTCTTTAGTTAATAGGCAGCCTTCTCTGCTACAGCAAAGGGGAACGCTCTAAGACGTATGTAATCGTATGCTACACCAAGTCGTCCTAGATTGTCACATACCATTTCAAATTCTTGCAGGAACATATATGGCTCCTCTATTGCATTACCATAGAATTTTGGTAAAAGTGTCAAGAAGTGAGCTTCAATTCTCCAGCATTTGATGGTACTATTGGCCTAAGCCAGTTCTCGTTCTGTGCGGTACTGGGATTGTAGGCATCTCTCATTGATCCCACCTCATTTCTTAGTTGTCCAAGCTCCTGTCTGAGTAATCCATTTCTCTGCTCAGCTTGTGCAAGTTTGGCTAGGATTTCCCTCAGTGTGTCATGATCGCCCTCATCGTCCATGCTCTTTTTGGGAGGTATCTTGCTATCTTGGTCTTCTTCACCTTCAGAATGAGAAGGGTTTGAATTAATAGTTGGGTAAGAAGGTGATCTAGAAGCATCGAGGTGAGAGTCTTCCTCGATGAGGTAAGAGAAGAGAGGGTTGGTATGAGTCTTTGGAATGAAACATGAATTATTGATTCTAGTCCCACAGAAAGAGTGTACATGAAACCAAGGGAATTCAGGGGAAGAGTGTCCCTAAACTTGTGAGGATGATCGGTTTGGAGAGACATGCGAGAGGCTTGCGGAGTCTGAACAAGAATCACTCCAATCTGGCATTTTGGATGTTAAAAGGTTAAGAGCACGATGTGAATGGAAAGATGGTGAGATTGTAGTCTTCTGAACACACTGAATGCAAACACAAAGTAAACCCCAATTTCACCAACTCAACATAGTGAAGGACCCAAAATTGGGTCCGATTAATCTGGTTGATTTTGAGCGTGATTTTCAAGCAAAGTTGGCAAGCATTACGTAATGGCCTATAGGGAAGTCAACTCAATGCCGGGTGCATCTCCCTTGTTTAACCTGACACCTAAGATACCAATGCCCTTCCTCTCTTAGATTCTATCACCAGTTTACTCAGTTAAGATTGATAAAGTTCAGGGACCTGCTCCTATTTACCTACCGAAGTAGGCGGAGGCTGACAAGGCTTGTCACTTCACCCTGGGGTGTTACTAATCAACTTGTTGTGTCACACCACTGGTTTACCCCTATCTACTTGCCAAAGCAAATGGAGGCTACTTGGTGCTAGTCAATTGAACTTCGAATACTTCAGCCTGTGATATTTGCGAAGAGCGGGGTACGTTGATATGGAAGGCGGGGATTTGGGCTCTATCTTAGTGTGTATACACATTCTCTATACCCTCACTCAGCCTGAAATCAAGGTTGGGGTTACTCTCAGAAAAATAATTTCAATTTTAATGCAATTTTTTTTGGTTCAAGTTGTATTAGCAGTCCCAATTTTAAGCTTAATTTTCAATGAGTTTTATCCACCATACATAGCACTCCTAACAGACAGTCCCAAATTCCTTTAATCTTAAGTGGTAAAACCAAGGGAGAGTCGAGAAAAGTGAATGCATAATGAAATCAATGATGCATGCTCAATTCAGAAGGCTTACAGTGATCCTTGTGCTCTTCATGTGGGATACAATACAGAATTGTAATTTTTTATACTATATGAAATTCAAGTGAAGAAACCACACCTAACATATAGTTCTACTTAGAAGGAAGAAGTGAGTTGAATTTGACTAAGTGAAAACGATTTAAGGTGTGTGTATATATATAGTGAATGTGTGGTCCTAAATTACGAAGGGCACAAACAAATTTGAATTTACACTACCACGTGCCTATCCTAATTTCACCACTCAAGTCGGACCCCACCCTCACCAGAAAGTGAAACATGCTGAGACACCACAGAAAAATGTTCAGTCCTTTTTACAAACGTGTGATCTCGATCGGGAATTGCTAGAAATGAGCAATTAATTAAAAATTCTTTCTCTCCAAAAATTAAAATATGGCGTGTATCCGGTCGCTCCTAGATGCGTCGATTTCCAAGAAAAGCTGCTTCAAATTCACCGATTACCTCGCACGAAAAATAAAAGATCGAATATCAGAGAGAGGTTCACAGAAAAATATACAAAAATAATAGAAATTAAAATACTAAAAAAGAAGGATAAATAATGGAGAAATAATTACAAGAAAAATCGGGGGTCAAACTACCCGGGGATGGAAAACCTAAAAACTTGATTTTCTTAAAAACAATCTAAGTCGTGCCTTCCGGCAATAGAGCCAGAATACGTTAATTGCAGAAGACCCTTCCACACGTGCTGCTCACGTGCGGGGGGATTTATCTTCTTCCCAAGCATGAAAGGATCCAGGCGGTTGGCGCATGGGATGCCGTCGCGCAGGGTGAATGGGCGTGTCCGTAGATGATGGGCGAGCTGCTAGTGCGCTGGCCGGGCAAGGGGGCGTAGCACCGGCACGCTTTATTAGACGGTGGCCGGTGATTGGCATGATCGCAGAGGTGGTGGAGACCGCAGCTGCAGGTGGTCTCACGGGATTCGCGCAAGTGAGGGGATGAATCCCCTTCCTCCTTTAATATTATCGCCGAGCGGGTTAGAGGGCGGTGAGGACTGGATCGCGGGCCGGAGGACGTCCCGCTGATGAAGTTGCTGGAGGAGGTGGTAGGCAGTGTAGTGGACGGGCATGGCAGGAGGAGCTCCTATGCTAGCAGCAGAGATGGCCTACGTGTGAAGTTGACGTGACGACTGGTGAATAGGTGCAGGTGGCTGAGGCTTGGAGAGGTCGTTGTTGATGGCGCGGAGGCGCGAGGGTTGCCATGCTGCTCGGGCGACTGGAGTTCTGGCGGATGCATGAGGTTGTGGGTCCGCACAAAGAGTAGTGCACGGGTCGCGCTGGAGTTCGGTTGCCCACTGGCAGAGGTGAGTACGAGATACGGTGACCTAGACGCACATGCTTAGGCATATGCATGGCTAGCTGACGTGACTGCTGGTGTCGATCGACAAGGACGCACGAAGTCGTGCGCAGAAGGGGGGCGGTGACTTGGTAGCAGCTGCAAGTGTCTTGGGGGATGGAAATGGGAGGCACGATAGAGGGAATAAGGGAAAGGGACAAAAACAGGGGAAAAGGAAACAAGGGCATGATAGAGGGAAACTGAGGAATGCAGAAGAAGCAGAGGAAAAACGTGGGGAAGGAGCAGTAGAACGGTAGAGGAATAACGAGAAGAGGAAGAAGAAAATGAGGGATTACCTGGAAGTAGTTTCTCGTCAAATGGTGTTGGAGATATTAAGCTGCTCCAGTCGTTGCCTCACGAGCTAAGGCGAAGACTCTAGCTCGAGGCTTGGTAGGGAAACACAAGGAGGCTCTGCTACGTGGTCGTGAGTACCACGGATCTCACCGTTACTCTGAAGGTCGCTTCTGTCATTACTCGATCTAGATTGAAGGGTGTTGTCACCACCCAATCACCAGAGGGCTAGGGAGCAAGGAGAATAAGGGCGGATGTTTTGCTGGGGAAGGATTGGTGGGCCTTATATAGAGAGGAGGGGAGGGAATAATGTTGGTTGGCGTGGCGGCCGCGAGGATAAGGGAGGTGGTTGCGGGCTGCACGACGGCCGTTTGGAGGCGGTGGGATAAGAGGGGGAGGCACCCCCGGCGGTCGCGGGGCAGATGGTTACGAAGCGGAGAAGGAGGTGGGGGTTTGACTGGAGAGGAAAAGGGCCTCACGTGCATGGCACGTGAGGTGAGAGATTTTTTTTATTTTTTAATAAAATTTATTTCAATTTTTTTAAAATGAAAAAAAATAGGGTTAAAAATGAGTGACACGTGGCAGCTCGAGGAGCAGCCACGTGTCAACTCCACAAAATTCAGAAAACAAAATAAAAGAAAAATGGGAAAGATATAGCAAATGACTCAGATCGAAAAGTGATCAACACAAAATTGCTCGTATCGGCGAGATCTACAACTTTCATGAAGAGACCAAGAGCAAAAGAGGTCATTTGTGCAAAATGATATTTTTGGGGTACTCCATGTACATAGAATACCTTGATTTTTGGGTTTTGTAATTTTTTAGTGATTTTTACTGAAGAGAAAAATAGTGATAAAATCAAAGATAAATATTTAAACAATAATCTATTTTTTGGATTTTTAGTAAATAAGAAACAGGGAAATAAAATAAAGACGAAAAAGTGAGTTATTTGTATAGACTCTCAGGGAACACTCGGACTTGATGTTCTTTATTTCAGTCTTACTTTGAATTTGGATTTTTGTGGATTTTATTAAAACTTTCATTAAAGAATATAAATGAAAAAGAAATAAGAGAGAAAGAGTTAATTATGTACATAAAATGATAGGTCAAAAACGGGTAAAACACAAAACGCGCAAAAGAGGCCCAAAATCCAACTTTCACATACGAGCTCTGATTTTTATGAAATTGATCTTGTTTTGATGGTCTTGGAATATGTAATACTTTAAAATTAAGTAGACCTAAATCGGACACTGTATGAGGAAAATATGAGCATTTTAGTCTATCTGGTATGAAATTGGAGTTTTGTCTCACAGGCAAATTGTTTGAGATAGTAATTTTTTTGTATTTTTCATTTAATCTTGTTAGTAATATGTACACAATGGAAGTGGTTTGAGGTAAATTGGAGTTAGCACGAATTAATTAAAAATCCATAGAGTTGGGTGCAACTGTGAAGATGATTATGAATGCAATTATGAGCGTTAAAATGCAAATATTAATTTTACATGCATGAATGATAAAAATATAGAATAAATGATTAAATGCAGCTAACTATTTGAGAACGAAGCTCTATTTTCATCTTTTAGTATGATGAATTGTGAATTCATCAATAGGCACACTCCACTACCTAAATTCTTCACCTAATTCTTGTAAATATGGATGCACTCCAATGTAAATATTTGTATACACTTCTTTTACTAATCCTTTTATTTTTAAAAATCCCTAAAAAATTTCAAAAATCAAAACCCATAAAAGTTTGCAAAATGTTTTAAAAATTGCATAAAAAATTGCAAACTTTTTTCAAAAACTCATAAAAAGTTCAAAAATGAAAAATACTTCACAAAAGTATTGTCTTTTCATTTCATCACATATGCATTTGGATTGATGATAACAATTGAAATAATCTAAATAAAATATGAAGATTATAGCTTGGTTGGACCTTAATCCACTTAATCATAGGAACCTTAGAGGAACTGAAATTGAGGTGCTTCAAGTCTGATAGACTTAATTATTTCAGAACACAAGACTAGGTTTAGATGTCAACTTGATTGCCTAAGTAGAATAGTTTGAAACACACACTTGACTCTTGTCGACAATGACCTAACTTGCACATCTGCATCTTACACTTTGCTCAATTCAATTGAAGTGGTAGAGAGTTGGATTGGCCAGCATGAGACACAAACGAATGGAAACATACGAAGGCACAATTTGTGTCCATTGTGCCTCAACACGATCCAGTAGTGACGAGGTTCAAGGACAGAATGCCATGGGTTGCAATAATGCTTCGAAAGAGGGATGGTCTACTTGCACAAGCGGAAAAGTCTATATGTAAATGCTACTATAAATAGAGTATTAAAAAAGGCAAAATCAAAAATCAAAGAAAATAGATGAGCAAAAATCAATTCCCATCAGAGCATCTATGCATGTAGTAAATAAGCAAGCTTGTTCTTAAAAGTCAAATTATTCATGTGAGCATGTAGTTGGATGACTTGGCTACACTGGTCAGGCATCCTAGGATAGGTAGCTACACTGACTACCATCCATTCTCTTCTCCACCTCTTCGTCTTAAGCTGGTTGAACTTGAACTTAGAAGGGAACTTCCTACTTCTAGAGGAAAGAGTTGTTGGTTTGGGGAATCAGGGTCACTGTGTTGGAGAAGACTATCTCTTTACCGCTTCAGTCGAGAGGAGTTACATATAACTGACACTATAAAAGATAGACTCATAGTCATATAACCTGGACTTGTTTTGACCCAACTTATTAGGAGACTTGGACAAAGTTTTGTGGCTCTTAGAGGCCGTTGAGTTTCATGTCTACTTCCCAATAACGTTCCGACCAAACCTAAATTCTAATGGTCTGACTGAGCTCTAGGCTTTGATTTTTTTTAAAAGTTAAAATCAAACCATTTTATTCCTTTTTCTTTTCTTTATTTTCTTTTTCTACACTTATTATCATAAGTGTTCGCTAGGAACTAGCAAAGGCAAGTATAGGGGGTGATGAATCTCCATTTCATTACCATTATTCTTTCATTTTAGCCTAAAATTCCAAGTTAAATGCATGTATATAGTATTAATTTGTGAAAAATAACACTCAATAATAGACATAAAAATGTTGTATAAAATATTATAATTAATGCTAAAATAAGAATAAAGAAAAGAAAATAAAAGAAAAGAATGAAGTGTCAAAGACAATGAATGACCTTAACCCCGAGACCAGATCATCAGGATGACGTGGTCGACAAGGAATAAAGTAGGGTGAGATAATTGCCAATAATTGCAAAAAAATCCAATTTTAATTCATAAAAAAAATAGTTTTTGGAACCTATTTTATTTAACTATTTTTATA
The DNA here is from genome assembly GCA_037367405.1 of Ottelia alismoides. Lineage (NCBI taxonomy): Eukaryota > Viridiplantae > Streptophyta > Magnoliopsida > Alismatales > Hydrocharitaceae > Ottelia > Ottelia alismoides. Next base: position 219,198 of record JAZKJV010008276.1, on the reverse strand, counting down.
CTTCAAATAAATTATAGAATTGTAGAATCTTATATGTGTTGCCTTATCAAATCAAAAGAGCTTATAGCTCTGATGCTCTTTCTGTTTAGGCCCCATCCTTCTTTGAATGATTTATGTCCGAGCCCACTATCACGATCCATGGAGAAAATATAGAATGAGCGTGGGTTAAAAATTCCATATTTATTCGAATCAATCCATACACTCACATTTTTAAACATGAACATTTTACATAAAAATACAAAGAAAAAAAATACAAATTTTATTTCATTAGAAAATAATGCACAGTGTGCCTGGGACACGGAGAATAAAAAGCCGCAAAGAAAACTTCTCAGACATGTATCTTCTCCAAACAAACTCAAAATTCACCAAACTCTCCTTTATTATTGATAAAATTAAATAATCTATTTAATGAAGTGGTTTCATTCAATTTGCATATAAGATGCAAAAGTTGGCTTTTGAGCCCTCATTATGCAATATACCTATATATAATATTCAATTTATTTATTCTTTATATTTTTCAATTCCTTATATTTTTAGATATTTGGGCATACTATTCAAAATACATGTAAATAATAAAATTAGGAAACACCACTAAAAATACCTTAAAATAAATAAGTACTTTAATATATAGGTAAAGGATACCTATAATGTACCTATATAATACATATACATAGTTATTTATGTATATAAATAACTTCAGGAAAAATATGTGCATATGTATTTAATTTAGCTATAAATATAAAAATTATGTATACAAAATTATAAAATATAAAATACAAAGTAAAATAAAAATATATCATATATAGGTATTAATACCTATAATTATACATGTAAAAACTAACACCTAAAAAATTAACTTGTAAAAACAAAAAAATCATAATAAAATACTACATAAAATAACAAATATGTTTCTTATTTTGAAAAAAATGGTAAAATCGTTTATTATTTTTAATATATTTGTTAAGGGAATATGCCCCAATTTTGGCATTTCTTGTCTGACATGGACCAATGGGAGCGTGAGGAGAGTTGACCTCGGGTCAACTATCCTCCCTCCCTTGTTATGCATCTGTTAGACGCCAACCCTCCCTCTTTACCGATTTTTCCCGCTTTGCACAATGCTTCATGCGCCTCAACTTCTTCATGAAAGGTCATCTCTGTACAACCATCCATCATGTCAAGCTCCTTCCCTCCTTGTACCTCGCTCAAATCGAGCATGAACCCTAGGTTTTGAGTGGTCATCCAACATGTTTATAAATAAGAGCCATTCACCTACTTTTTCTTTTTGATCTCTCTCGAGCCTCTCTTAGCCCTCGTATTGAATGTAGTGTGCGCGACCTTGTGAAGGGAGTAGGTAACTGATCGATTCACAACGAGGAGGAGTTCTTGGGTTGATCCACATCTCACCGGATCACCTCTGGTGAGGTTCCTACTCCCTGATATCACGTACAATCTATTCTTCCTTTCTTAGATTTTTAGGTAGATTTTAGGTGTAGTTTTTACTTCTTACTCTTCTTTCATGATTTGATATGTTGTTTTAACATAAAATTAAGATTATAGCTCACTAGATATTTAGAGCTTCGACCATCATTCCTCATTGTCCAACCTTGTTCTGAGTCTTTCGACCCCCATTCCACCTTCACTTGACTCCCCCTTCATCTTCTCCATCTTCCTGACCACCCGAACCACCTTGATCTTGTCCAGATCAGCGAATCTGTGCTTCCTCCTCCAACCTCTGCTAGAGCACTTCATTCCACTTCACCAGGCATCTATCCTTCACCAATAATAGCCAGGATCGATCGTCCGAGCCTCGCCATTCTTCCTACATCTTTTGCAAGCCCTGAAGGGGCAATCTGAGGCCCAAGTACCACCAAGAACTCATTCCAAGGACACCAAACTTCATCGAGCTACTAGGAACCTACCAATGGGTCCCGATCATTTTTGAGGGTGTCGCTAGTCGCGGAACACTTCCAGAGATCTCACGAGCATCTCGACAGTAAGGGGGAGGGTTTTAGGATGAAGATTTCGTGGATCTAAGCTTGGAATGGATGGGGTTCTTCCCTATTCTTTCAAGCTCCCTCTCCACCGTCTGATCATGCCTTCGCTCTAGAGCCTATAGGAGACATCCGATCTCAAGCCCCAATCATCGTTAGATCTTTGCTCATATCTGATCTCATGTTTTTTATAAACAACATTTTTTCCTCTTTAATTATCTCAAATTATCATAGTACATGAGGCGAATATGGATCCATCAAAAATACCACCTCTTTGAATAGGAGGAGATGGTTTTTGCTTAGTAATTATACCAAGGTCGAACATAGGGGCATGGGCCTCTTCAATGACTAATCAGAAATTGATACCTAAATTAAGCGATTATTTCTCAACTTAGGTCTACAGGCAAATGGATGCACATGACAAACAATGCACAAATGCACAGAATGCTGCAAAAATTATGCAAGACAATGATGCATGCTACAGAATTGATGAAAAGAATGTATTTGTTTTTATTTGGATTTCATGCAAGTATATATTCCATAAAATGCTATGCAAAGAAACATTTATTTACATGCGCAAATATTCCCTGGAATAATTAAGAAAATTGAGCAAGAAGGTTTAATTTCATTGGAAAATAGAGCATTAACTTTAATCTATGCAAAGCATATGACATTTTAATATAAGATGAATGACACCTTAAATAATCAATTGACTCTATGATTTTAAAGATGCTAAATAAGTGAATCAACCATGGCATAATATAGAGCATCAAATAATCGTCGCAATGAAACAAAAATCATGGAAAAGGGAATCAATATGCTTACGATATTAAAGAAATAATCTACGGGTATAATTGCAAGAAAAACATAGAAATAAATAAGAGAAACGTCACAACCTGGGCCCTGTAGGGGCATAAATGTAAATACAAAATCTCAAGGGGGCTTCCCTGCAATTTAATCATGCATGTAGGGAATTGTTGCAATTACACAATGTTAGAGGGGCTTCAGTGTAATTTGCACCGCAATGCACGTGTCTCTTGCACCATCTGGACCTATTTGTAAATCTTGAGAATTCCAGGTTTGGTTGCAGTTTTTCGAAGCCATCACGTACCCAGCACGTGATCGGAGGCTCAAATCTAGACCTCGATGACTAGAGCAGGTGCCTCGGGCCAAGTGGTGACCTGAGGGTACTTCGGACGAGGCCCAATCCCACCAAGCCTCCATGCTTCGAGGCAAGCTACATGGTGCTTTAGGCACCTTTTGATAGGCACCGAGAGGGTACCATCATATGGTGCATGTACATCTTGGACGCTTCTCCTTTACCATACGTTGGCGGTGCTAATAGAGCTCCGATGAGATGCACGAAGCTCCATCATGTTCCATCGACGCTATTGATGGTCCAAGAAGATCTCTGGAGGTTTGGCGATGATGCTCGAGGACAGGATAGGAGTGGAGACCATCAACTGAAGTTGACGACACCTGCATACCAGAAGCGGAGCTCTAGAACAAAGCTCCTCCCGAAGTTCGATCAATGAAGTAATGAACCTGCAGAAAAGGTTAGAGGGGAATAGCTGAAGCATGATGGATGGTATGGAAGGTTTTCAGAAGGATAAGGGGGAGCATGGAGTGAGATCTCCTCTGCCTTCGGCAGAGGAGAATGCTCAGGGTGGAGAGGTGATGGAGGATTGGAGAGGGTCACTTGGGCCTTCTACAAGGGTGAGGGAAGCTTAGCGGAGCTCGGAGGGGAATTAATGGATTCTGGTGCGGTGTATGTGTGTAAAAATAAATGGGTGAAAAACATGGAAAAAGAAAGAGAAGGAGCTTACCTAGGAAATTGAAAAAGAACTCGTGGCAGAGCATGTCTTGGGATTGAGTATATGGGGTCCTCGGGTCGTCGCTGAACTCCTGCAGCCTACGGGGAGCAGCTCATTGGTCATATGAGGGTTGTGGCTTGGCTTGATGACTAAGGACAACATCGTCGACAAAGGCCATCGTAGCATATCAACTCCCTCCTCCCCCATTACAGGAGGAGGATTTCTAAGTCTTCACGTATGAAATGGTGGACGAAGGTGGAGGCGAGGTTGGTAATCGTCAAGTGTGACTTTAAGAGATAGGTCGTGGGGCATTGAAGGTCATGCGAGAAGGTCGAGAAATAGGGCTTCGCGGGAGTGAGGTTAGCGAGTGGAGAGGAGGTCTGGAGTGATGGAGAAAATTGGAAGAATAGAGGTGGGTGGTGAGGCATTACATGGGTTTTGAATCAGAAAAAGTCAAAACATGAAAGTCATAGATTGATGAGATCTACAAGTTTTATGTTGAACAAAAAGCCAGAAAAGGTCATATAAACAAAATAAAATTTTTGAAAGCGTTTTTACTGAATAAAATTACTTGTTTTAATTCTTTTGCATTTTTTGGTATTTTTAATTTCTTTTTGACGCTAAAAGAAATATATATGAGAATTATAAATTTTTAAAAGTTTAATAAGAAGAAAATAAGGAAAAATAAAGAGAATAAAAGAGAATTAGTTTTATACAATAATTTGGGTTAGTTATTTATAAACCATAAATTTCGCCCTTCTAATTATGTGTAGTTAGGAGTGTTCCGGGTAAAATAGAGTCAATCAAAAATCGCTTCGAAACAATGTATGAATTAAAGATCAAAGCGGTCGATTTATTTTTTTTACGTGGGAAAGCCCAAGGTCGAACTCAGGGACACGAGCCTCTTTAGTATCATTTAGACTCTTATTATTTAGATTAAGTGTTGGATTTATGAATCGTAGGCCAATGAATGCATGAAGACACGATTCATAAATAAACATGAAGACACGCATTTTTTATTCTTTTTTTACATACAAGCAACAAGATGCAAGAAAATGCAATGCCATTATACCCTAATTCTATAAAATATTGAGCAATTTAAACATTAGTCAACTTCGAGCTCAAGTCATTAAGCGAGCTTATCGATTAATTCTAGCAAGGCGTAAAAATACTACATAAGGGACACTTGGCTATTTAAATAATACATAAATATTTAAAGTGTCAAAACAGAGATTAACCTATGCCATTAAAAAGATAATAAAACAAGCTTCAAAACACAACTGAAATCAACTCAATCGGACATACGATACTCAAGTTATTAAGAAAGGAAATCGAGGGCATAAACGCAAGAAAAATATAAAGATAAATAACAAACAGGCCCCCAAAGGACTAAAATATAAATAGCAAAAATAGTGAGGCCTTCCCTGTAAATTACCCAATGTGTGGGGGTATATTTACAATTATTGAGAACCCTAGGGGGTCAGGTGCAAATTACCCCAGGCACACGTGGTTTCCATGTGCTCGTTGGACCTGATTGCAATTTTGAAGAAGTACGAGGGCCTCCTTGCAAATTTTCCCAGAGTGCACGGACAACCACGTGGGCTCTAGGCTCGGTTGACACTTCAGCTTGGAGGAGGCTCGGCTAGGCTTGAGGAGCGGCTCGGGCTCGGACGATGCTCGGACAAGGCTCGAGAACCCCGAGCCTGAAGGCCCGGATAATAGGCTTGGAGAAGCTAGCGTGGATGCATATGGACCGTCGGATCTCAAGGATCCAATGGTAACTGTACCGTGCGCTGATGAAGATGTGGTTGAAGCAACGCCGTTTGATGGACACCGGAGAGGTGCATCCAACGACGACTGTAGACGCTGGGGCTGCCTCCTCTACCTTGGGGGTGGTGGCTCGATCAGATCTCCGGCGACACCACCTGGGTTGTGCCACTCTTGCACGAACATGATAGATCTCCCCAGAGCATCCTGAGCGAAGGTTGATGAAGCTTGAGGCACAGGGAGGAAGCTCGCTGGTCTGGAAGGGTGTGACGGCATCTCTATGTCGAAAATGGCGCCCGCGATGTTTCTCCGACCATGGTTCCGACCATTGACGATGGTACCTACATGTTAGATCCTATAGCCGAAGCGACGTGGTGTGACATGAGGTGGATGGAATGGGGGGCGTAAGGGGCGAATAAATGGAGGGCCCAGGTCGTCTTCTTCGGCGAAGTAGAGAAGAAAAGGGGTGGAACAATTTAGCTTGAAGGAGAAGAAGCGAGTAGAGTGGTGCGCGTGAATGGTGAATGCGCGAGGAATCTAGATGGGAAATCAACAGGAGGTAAAGATGCATAGAGGAGGTGAATTAAATAGGAGAAATTGAAAGAAAATACAAAGAGGGATCAAAGGAGACTTACCTGAGGTTGGGCAGAGTAAGGCCTGGGCATGAACTTCTTGGAGAGGCTCGGGGTCATCATTGATCTCCCCCAGCTACGGGGAGCAGCTTGGCGAGGCGGAGCCACCGCAGGGCTAAGCCTACCATGGCTTAAGGTCAACACCGAGGGTCACGTCGTCTTCGCGCCTCCATCGGTCCCCCCTATCACGGGGAGGAGGAGAGGGCTGGGCAAGGCCTGCGTTAAGGCGGAAGGGTTTGAAGTGGGGCAACGACAGCTTATTTATCGAGTGGGAGTAGCGGATGCAGTGAGTGGAGGCGTGGATTGCAGGGGAAATATGGAGCAAGAGGAGGACAGATGCGGTACGAGTGGTAGGCTGCGAGGATGAGGGATGACTCGGCTCCGTTGTGGAGTGGTTGGTGCGTGGAGAAGATGACAGAGGCGGTGGGGGAAATAGAAAGGGGGGAGAGGTTGTGCGAGGTGGAGTTCGTGGGCGAGGGAAGTTCAGACGTAGACAAAGGTCCTCTGCCGTTGGATCTTACGATACATTGGTATGAGAATAGGGTGCTCACGGACGACTTGGATTAAATCGATGGAGGGGGAATCGATGGGCGTAGAGAGTGCCACAAGGCGATCTGAGAGGACGGTGGGGACGGACAGATGAGATGCGTGATAGGATTGAGTCGGATGGTCAAGAGTCCTGGCAGAACAAATGGTTGAGATGATAGCGGAATGGAGAAGATCGGGCGGCCATGAAGGTGCACGCATGGCATTAGGAGGAGAAGGCGGGAGCGGACATTCGTGATTTGTTCTGGGAATGATCGAACGGCTGTGAAAGGGTACGGAATTGGATGGCATAGATAGAGGCATCTGGGGCCAATCGAACGGTGAAAAAATGGAAGGCGCGTGGTGTGCGCCGAGTCGAGCCGCGTGGCGCAACCAGAAGGTGCCACAAGGCCCAATCAGGTTATTCGAAGAAAGAAAGTGAATTATGAGGGAGAGGGAGACATAATTTGGGAAAACTCAAAACATAAAATTTGTTGATCTCGATGAGATCTACAAGTTTCATGTTGACCAAAAACGGATGCGGTCAAATAAAGGTAGAAATAATTTTTAGAGCGTTTTTAAAGGCTTAAAAACACTAGAAATTTTTTTTTGCTATTTTTTTTGTATTTTTAATTTATTCAAGGGGTCAGATAATTACAAGGATTAATCTTGTTCTTATTGACACTCAGTCTAAGCATGAGGTTTAATTTCTACGAATTAATGGTATGAAACTGGGTTTCATCAACCCCCTATACTTAAACTTTGCTCGTCCCCGAGCATCTAAAAAATGAATGAGCTGGATTAGCCCCCTTGTGCATGTGCATACATGATCTGATCCATTCAAGAACTCTCAATTTTATAGATCCAAAATCTCAGGGCTCAATCCAGCCTTAATCAAGAGGCACACAATTCCTCTAGTTTTCCAGACTCTCTCTTTGATACATATAAACTAAGGATATGAGCTTAAGTGTTGCCTGTGTTCACGAGAGTAGAGTCAAAACTTCACCCAAAGTCACGGTCCAAGAAATCCTCCTAAGGACCCAATCCTCAACACTAGGGAGTAAATCAAATATTGCGTTCAATCACCGTCTCTTTAGTTGTCAGACTTAGAAGTGTAGGTGGTAGGGCAGTTTGAGGGGTTGGGATTGTGTCATTTCTTCTCTCCCTCATTGGAACAAGGATCCTCTCAAGTGTGTTATTACGTAATGTAGTTTTTTTGGTGTTGATCAGTGTGTCCGTCAAGAGAAGTTGGAGTCATCTGCACTTGTTTCCTTGGGAATACACTGGGGCATGTGTTTTTTTAGTACCTATTGTACCTTCTACACCCATATTTGTAGCATTTATGATGCAGAGCCATTTTTTGGTGCAAGCCCGACTCCTAGTCCTAATAGCGGTGGTCTAAGTGGACACTTTGAAAATTGTTTGGAGCACTCGCCTTTGGTGGAAGCTCTTTGATGATTGAATTTATGGAATGAGATGTTTTTTTAACATTTCATTGCTTTATAATATTTTGGCTAGCTCTACTAATTTTAATAAGAGTTAGCGCACACTGATCAATAATTTTTATTTATTTCACACCCTGGCGCTTAGGTAGATGTCAAGATATTAGTACAAGAACCAAGTTCTCATAATGGCTAAAAATGCCGAACACTCAGGTTTCATGAAGCCTTCACTGATCTTATCCCATCCTCGAGCATCATCAGATCAAATCCAGACTCAAATCCCTCATCCCTGTCCCTCAAGTGAAATGTGAACTCATCTCATCATGATCGCAGTCGTGCATGTGAAGTGCTGATCATATTCTTAAGGTAGGAGACTAAGCATGCAATATAGCACGTAAATCTAGAAACCTAGGGAAATGTGGATGATTAAGTCTAAGACCCTGATGGCCTGGTTAACCTAAAATCTCAAGACCTCATAAACTGAGTATTCTCGAACAATTCTGATCGTGAGTGGACGTGAAAAATGTAGGGGATTTAATCCAACTCCTTTATTTTTTATGAAGACTTTAAAAGACAAAATGGCTGCCTAAACTCAAATGAGTGGATGCATCTGCATTCAACCAGTATAGGTGTAAGTACAGGCCAGAGCCTGTTGCTTTAGGACGGAGCCTTACGCGATGTCCTCTAAACCACCTGCTCTGCTAAGGGAAAATCCTCACTGAACGTGGCTACTTATTTGGGTTTAGTAGTCAATTTTGACTCCTAAAGGATTTTTTATTTTTTTTTCATTTTTATGGATTTTTAATTAAAGGTTAGAACATCAGTTAGACTCATCTTCCTTGAAGTCGAGAAAATAATTTTCAACACCATGTCACATAAATAAAGATTTTCCAGATATTTTCAAAAGATTTTTCAAAACAAGGGAAACTCATTTTTCAAATCATTTTTAAAAAAATATTTTTCTTTGAAAATAGTGTAACATAGTATAGAAAAGCCTTGAAACTAAATTTGTCCACTTTGTTCAAAAGATTATACTTTATCCAAAAAAATTTAAATATTTCAAAAAAAATTTGAAAATATAGCGAAAGTACATATATTGTATATATGGTATACCCCCCTATACTTAAACTTTGATATGTCCTCATAGCACTAGATGATACAAAGGCAAAGCTCTATTTAAGTATATAATACATGAACTGAGGAGGACCCCCTATACTTAGGTTAGAAATAACCTAAGTATTAAGGCAAGGAAAGATGAGTAAGAAAATCACGGGGATTTAGGTCCTCCTATACTAGCCTAAGTATACAGATGGAGAATTGATGTTAAGGAGACCTGAAGTGAACGAAGAAGAAGGATGGATATACAAATGAGCGGATGAATCTTCGGAGATGAATGGAGCACCTAAGGTCTACGGGAGGATGTCAGAGCAATCAAGGCTCAAACAAGCATGCAATACCCTTAAATTCACCAACTCACACATGAAGCCAACAAATGTTGGTTAATTATCTTGTTATTTTTATTGGTGACTAAAACATTCTAGTTTATGCGGGAAGCAAGAAGATGTCGAAAAAAAATCCTATGTAAACAAAGGTGTTGCTCTCCCAAAACAAGATTTTACTCCATTTTAGGTCAACTTGCAATTAACAGTCCCAATTATTTACTTAAGTTTATCACTGATTAAAGATGAGCATAAATCAAGAAATCATCGTCTACCGCTCATTCCCATTTTCCATCAATCTAGGTGATCAATCCAGGAAGGGAGGTCGAGAAAAAGCCATATAGTCGACAAAAATCATGACATTATGTTAAGAGAAAACTCGTGATGCCTTGAGAAATAATTTGTGAAAACTTGGACTGAATTAAAAATCAAAGCCAAATGTATGCAAGTCGATAAAGAACCACACCTAACATGCTTCTATTAGCGGGAAAGAACCTCTTTTAATTTGGCTAGGTGAAGCAATGCTTATGTGCATCTAGAATTAAATGTGTCCTGCCTACGATCAAACACGTAAAAATAAAAAAAGGTGAAACAAGCTCGAAGAGCCCCGTGCCTGATCCTAGGTCTACACTCAAGTGGGGTGGTTCCCACACAACCACATATAACTCATTCTTTTACAAGCGCGGGTCTTCAAACGAAGACCATTGTAAAGACGATTATTACAATAGGAAAAATGCAAGACTACACATTTTTTTCTTTGATATTTCTCCAAGGATGTTTCTACGGCTCCTCGCAGCAGGGAACTCAGGCTCCTTGCCTCCTTGACTCCAAGGGCCTTGCCACAAAAAACAAACGTTAGATATCAATCGAAAGAAATTTTAATGATGCAATAAGACATGAATAACATGACCTACGAATCAAAAATTAACACTTAAATAAATAAATAAAAATCCAAACAAAACAAAAGATGAGCCATGTCCCCGGCAACGGTGTCATTTGATAAACCCTAATTTTACCCTTCTAATTATGTATAATTAGCAATGTTCGTTGCAGTCGGGTAAAATAGAGTCAATCAAAAACCGCTTTGAAACAATGTATAAATTAAAGGTCAAAGCGGACGATTTTTTTTACTTGGGCAAGCCCAAGGTCGAACTCAGGGACACACGTCTCTTTAGTATCATTTAGACTCTTATTATTTATATTAAGTGTTGGATTTAAGAATCGTAGTCCAATGGATGCATGGAGACACAATTCATAAATAAACATGAAGACATGCATTTTTTATTCATTTTTTACATGCAAGCAACAAGATGCAAGGAAATGCAATGCAATTATACCCTAATTGTATAAAATATTGAGCAATTTAAACATTAGTCAACTTCAGGATCAAGTCATTAAGAGAGCTTATCGATTAATTCTGGCAAGGCATAAAAATACTACATAAGAGATACTTGGCTATTAAAATAATATATCAATATTTAAAGTGTCAAAACAGAGATTAACCGCCATTAAAAAGATAACAAAACAAGCTTCGAATCACAAATGAAATCAACTCAATCAGATAAATGATGCTCGAGTTAACAAAGGAAACCGGTGGCATAAACGCAAGAAAAATATAAAGATAAATAACAAACAAGCCCTAGAAGGACTAAAATGTAAATAGCAAAAATAGCGAGGTCTTCGTTGTAAATTATCGAATGCATGGGGGTATATTTACAATTATTGAGAACCCTAGGGAGTCGGGTGCAAATTACCCCAAGCGCACGTGGTTTCCACATGCTCGCTAGACCTGATTGTAATTTTGAAGAAGTACGAGGGCCTCTTTGCAAATTTTCCCAGAGAGCACATGACAAGCACGTGGGCTTTAGGCTCGGTTGACACTTCGGCTTGGAGGAGGCTCGGCTAGGCTTGGGTTGCAGATAAGGCTCGAGCACCCCGAGCCTGGAGGCCCAGATAATAGGCTGGGAGAAGATGGCGTGGACGCATATGGACCGTCAGATCTCGAGGATCCAACGGTAACTGTACCATGCGTTGGAGAAGACGTGGCTGAAGCCGCGCCATTGGATGGACACTAGAGAGGTGCATCCAACAACGCCTATAGACTTTGGAGTTGCCTCCTCCGCCGCGGGGGTAGTTGCTCGATCAGATCTCCAGCGACACCACCTGGGCTCCGCCACTCTTTCCCAAACACGATAGATCTCCCCAGAGCATCCTGAGTGAAGGTCGATGAAGCTTGAGGCACAGGGAGGAAGCTGGTCGGTCTGGAAGAGTGTGACGACGTCTCTATGTCAGAAATGGCACCCGCGAAAGTTTCTCCGACCATTGTTCTGGCCATTGATGATGTTACCTGCACGTTAGATCCTATAGCTGAAGCAACGTGGTGTGACATGAGGTGGATGGAATGGGTGGCTGTAAGGGGTGAAGAAATGGAGGGCCCAGGTCGTCTTATCCGGCAAAGTGGAGAAGAGAGGTGATGGAAGGGTTCAGGTTGTGGAGGAAAGAGAAGAAGCGAGCGGAGTGGTGCGCGTGAATGGTGAATGTGCGAGGAATCTGGATGGGAAATCAACAGGAGGTGAAGATGCGTAGAGGAGGTGAATTAAATTGGAGAAATTGAAAGAAAATACAAAGAGGGATCAGAGGAGACTTACCTGAGGTTGGGCAGAGCGAGGCTTGGGCATGAGCTTCTTGGAGAGGCTCGGGGTCATCGCTGAACTCCCCCGGCTACGGGGAGCAGTTTGGCAGGGCGGAGTCACCGTAGGGCTAAGCCTACCTTGGCTTAAGGTCAACATTGGGGGCCGCATCGTCTTCGCGCCTCCATCGGTCCTCCTCCTGTCATGGGAAGGAGGAGAGGGCTGGGCGAGGCCCCGCGTAAAGGCCGGCGGGTTTGAAGTGGGGCGGCAATGGCTTATTTATCGAGTGGGAGTAGCGGATCTAGTGAGTGGAGGCGTAGATTGCAGGGGAAATATAGAGCAAGTGGAGGACAGACGTGGGACGAGTGGTAGGGCGCGAGGATGAGGGATGACCTAGCTCCGTCGTGGAGTGGTTGGTGCGTGGAGAAAAGATGACGGAGGCAGTGGGGGAAATAGAAAGGGGGGAGAGGCTATGAGAGGTGGAGTTCATGGGCGAGGGAAGTTCGAAGGTAGACGAAGGTCCTTGACCGTTGGATCTTACGATCCAACAGTCTGAGAATAGGGCGCTCATGGATGACTTGGATTAAATCGATGGAGGGGGAATCGATGGGCGCAGAGAGCGCCACGTGGCAAGCTGAGAGGATGGCGGGGACAGACGGATGAGATGCATGACAGGATTGAATCGGATGGTAGAGAGTCCTAGCGGAACGAATGGTTGAGATGATAGCGGAATGGAGAAGATCTGGCGGCTAGGAAGGTGCACGTGTAGCATTAGGAGGAGAAGGCGGGAGCAGACAGTTGTGATTTGATCTGGGAATCGAACAGTTGTGAAAGGGTACGGATTTGGACGGTGCAGATAGAAGCGTCTGCGACCAATCGACCGGTGAAAAAATGGAAGGCGCATGGCGTGCGCCGAGTCGAGCTGTGTGGCACAACCAGAAGGCGCCATGTGGCCCAATCAGGTTATTCGAAGAAAGAAAGTGAATTATGAGGGAGAGGAAGACCGAATTTGGAAAAACTCAAAACATGAAAGTTGTACATCTTGATGAGATCTACAAGTTTCATGTTGACCAAAAAATGGAGATGAGGTCAAACAAAGGTAGAAATAATTTTGAGAGCATTTTTAAAGGCTTAAAAACACTACGAATTTTGTTTTGCTATTTTTTTGTATTTTTTATTTATTTAAGGGGTCAGCTAATTACAAGTATTTATCTGGTTCTTATTGACACTCAGTCTAAGCTCGGGGGTTAATTTCTACGAATTAATGATATGAAATTGGGTTTCATCAGTTATCAACAGAGGGTTATTTGTTAATTAAGGTGAATTAAAGGGAAATTTTATTGACTTGTCTAAACTAGGAGGATGATGAATGAATATTAAGATGATAAATCAGATATTCATCACTCACTATACTTAAACTATGATCATCCTCGAGCATTTTAAAGATTGAAAGAGTCAGATTAATCTCTGACAGTGCATGTGAATTTTTGAAGGCTTAATTCATCAAGGACTCATGACTTGAGTGATCCTAAAATTCTGGTCTCAACCAAGCTCTACTCAGAAGGAATACAACTTCTCTAATTATTAGACTCTCTACATATACATATAGTATATGGATATGATATTTAGTGTTTGCTGCAATCATGAGAATCGAGTCGCAAAGTCACCCAAGGTCCCAGTCCAAGAGACTTTCCTCAAATCTCATCCTCAACACCAGGGAATAAGTCAATTTTGTGTTCAATCCACCATCTTAATAGTTTGTCAGACTTTGAAAATGTAGATTGAAGTCCAGTTGATGGAGGGCATACGTTTGCGTATTTTATTCTTTCCCTCACATTGGAACAAGGGTCCTCTCTAGTGCCTTATTACTCAACACATAATTTTTGTTTATTGATCAATGTGTCTGTCAAGCGAGCTAGGAGTCATCTGCACTTGTTTTCCTAAGAATGTATCAGGGTGTTTATCTTTTGAGTATCTAAGATACCTTTGACACCTAGACTTGTATCACTATATTATGTAGAGCCCTTTTTGGGTGCTAGATCGACTCCTGGTCCTAATAGATTTGTTCCAAATGGACACTTTGAAAAGGTAGGGAGTGCTCGTATTTGATGAAAGCTCTTTGTAATTGATTTTGTATTTTAGATCCTTTTCATTTAACTTTTCTTTTCTTTTTCTTAAGGCTAGCTTCACTACTTTTACCAAGTTGGCACACACTGATCAATAATTTATTAAGTCTCAACACATCTTGGCACATAGGTCAGTATCAAAAGATAGCATGAGAACTTGTTCGCATACTGGCTAGGGTTTGTTGACACTCAAGTTCATTGACTCTATCCCATCCTCAAGCATCATCAAATCATGTCTAGACTCAAATATCAATCCCAGTCTCTCAAGTGAAACCTTAACTCATCTCATCATTCATGCAATTGTGATGGTGATGTGTTGATCATATTCATTAAAGGCAGAGATTAAGAGTGCAATATAGTGCTCATATCTTTCAAACAAGGGAAGTTTGGATTATTAAGTCTCAAACCCTGATGACTAAGGCTGGTTAACTCAGACTCTTAAGATCTCAAAAACCAAGTGTTCTCAATTCCTCAAGCCTTGAGTGATAGTGATTGTGTCGGGAGTACACCAACTCAAAAGTTAATGTTTTTTTGTGATTTTTCATTTTTACAATTTTTATGGATTTTTTGGCTTCTTTAGAGAAATAGTGACCGGCCTAAACTCATATGACTAGTAGCATCTACTTCCAGCCAATACGGGTGTAAGTATGGACCATCAGATGGCTACCCATATTGCTTCAAGATGGTTCCATACACATTGTCTTTTAACCACTCACTCTGTTAAGGGAGACCGTAGTTCCCTCACTTAAAAGTAACTAATCATTGTTGAGTTCAGTTTCATGATTGTTACTAAAGAAAATTTTTGATTTTTTAGATTTTTATGGCTTTTAAATAAGGTGAGAAGAACACAAATTAGTCTCAATTTAATCCCTCATTTTTGAAATAAATTTGAAAACATATTCCAAACCATGTCACATAATACATATATTTTTTAAAACATTTTCTAATGGTTTTCAAAACAAAGTCAAATACCATTTTTCAAACCATTATCAATTATTTTTCAAAACAATGTCACCTAGAAATCTTTTCAATCATTTTACAAATATTTTTACAAAAAATCAGTTCACACAATTAATACCCTAGCCCCAAATAGTTTAAAAAATATCAAAATCTGAGCCATGGCTAAAGTATATATGAAATATATAGTGTGTATTCCCCTATACTTAACTTTTGCTCTGTCCTCAATGCTAAAATATAGAAGAGGATACGGGAACTGACTGAGGAGATCCCCCTATACTTAGGTTAAGAATAACCTAGGTATAAGAAGAGGATTGAGGGAAGGGATCAAATGAGTGGGGAGGATGATAGGGGCTTGAGTATCCTCTATACTAAGGCTGGGAAGGGCCGAAGGATAGATATATGCAATGAAGATGGAGAGTTCCAAGGTAAAAAATCAAATGGAACATGGTTCCCCATATACTTAGGCTAAAGAGTAGCCTACGTATTTGGATACAGAACTGAGAGTGAGGATCCATGTTACAGTTAGGGTTAGAATGTAATAGATTTACAAGATGGTTGAATCTAGTGATGATTAAATCTATTGAGATGAACATCGAGCAATTATGGTTATGGAAGGGTTGAATAAAACAAACAATCAAACTCAACTAAGAAAGCACATACCCTCGTTTCACCAACTCACACATGAAGACCAACAAAAGTTGGTCATTTATCTTTTCATGTTTATTGGTCATCATTCAAATTTGAGTCCATTACACATGGCTTAATGATAGGTTTTGGATTCTATCATAGGGTTACATCCTCACATCTCAACATGAAAACATATTATGCGTATAATGTCTGTATTGCTCTCTCTCATAATCCTAGGTGAATTTTTACTCCATTTTATTAAGGCTGACTTGCATTAACAGTCCCAATTTTTATGCTTTAGGTTATCATTGATATAATGTGATCTCAAATCAAGCATCATCTTCTAACGACCATTTCCAATTCCATATATTTTCTAAGTGATAAATCAAGAGAGAGATTGAGAAAAGTCGATATATACGAGAAAACCATGATGCATGCGTGAGAGAGAAACTTATAGTGCATCCAACATTAACTATGCATGTGCAATACTGAATTTGAAATTATCTTCATATGCATGAAAGTATACTGAAACCACACCTAAATATGCCGCTAAGAATTGAATTAAATTTGGCTAAGTAGATCGATGTTTAAGTGCATCTCATTGGATCATATGAGATGAAGTGAATCTCACAGATTATTATTAGTGTGTTATAACATACGATCAAGAATATGTGATATAGAATGAAAGAAGCTCAGAGAGTCACGTGCCTATCCGAGGTTCGAACACTCAAGTGGATCCCCACCCAGGCTGGGGTGAAACGGGCTCCACACACCACATGTAATGTCCAGGTCCATGCTACACACGTGATCCCTCGAACGAGAACCTCAAGAAATGCAATTATTATAAATAATATACAAGAATGCATGAAACAATGCTAATTAAAAATTTCTTATCGGGGTTTCTTCTACGACTCCTTGCAGCGGGAGCTCCCAACTCTCACATCCATGTTCACCGAGAGTCCTCCATCTCCATGGGCCCTGTCACAAAAGAGAATCATTAGATATATATCAAGCAATTTAATGATCAATAACACAATGCAAAAACAAAACACAAATAAAGACACCTACGTGTTGAAAATAATCAACTCAAATTAAAACATTAAAGTCATAGAAATCAACAAGGATGAGTTGTGTCCCTGGCAATGGTGCCATCTGATAAACCACATTTTTTGACTCTTTAATTATCGCATATTATCTTAGTACAGGAGGAGAAAATGGATCCATTAGAAATACCACCTCTTTGAATAGGTGGAGAAAATTTTTGCTTCGTAAGTATACCCAGGGCGGACATAGTGACACAAGCCTCCTCGATGACTAATCAGACATTAATGCCTAAAATAAGTGATTATTTCTCAATATAGGTCTATAGGAAAACAAATGCACAAGATAGACAATGCATAAATGCACGAAATTGTGCAAAAATTATCCAAGACAATGATGCATGCTACAGAGTGATCAAAAGTATGCATTTATTTTTATTTGGTTTTCACGCAAGCATAGATTCCAAAAAATTCTATGCAAAACAACATTTATTTACACGTGTAAATATGACCTAGAATAATTAAGAAAATTGAGCAATAAATTACGGTTTGATTTCATTGGCAAATAGGACATTAACTTTTTTCTATGTGAATCATATGGCATTTTAATATAAGATGAATGACACCCTAAATAATCAATTTATTACGTGATCTTAAAGATGTCAAATCAGTGAATCAACTATGACATAGATAGAGCATCTAATAATCATCACAATGAAACTGAAATCATGGAAATAAGAGTCCATATGCTCACAATATTAAAGAAATGGTCCAGGGGCATAATTGCAAGAAAATACAGAAATAATAGGAGAAACATCACAACCAGGTCAATGTAGTGGCATAAATGTAAATACGAAAACTCGACGATGCCTTTGTATAAATTAACCTAGCACGTGGGAGCTTTTTGCAATTATAGAAAGCTGGAGGAGCTTCAGTGTAATTTACGTTGTGGCACACGTGTTTCATGCGCCATTTGGACCTATTTGCAAATCTTGAGATTCTAGAGCATGGTTGTAATTGGTCCAAGCCATCACTTGCCTAGCACATGGGTGGAGGCTCGGATCTAGGCTCGATGACATGAGAAGGTGCCTTGGGCCACGTGGCGACCCGAGGGTATTCTAGATGAGGCTCAGTCCCATCGAGCCTTCGCGCTTCAGGCCAAGCTACGTGGCTCTTTAGGCACCATTGGATAAGCACTGAGTGACACCATCCTACGATGCTTATACTTCCTAGACGCTCCTCCGTCATTCGTTGGCAGCTCTAATAGAGCTCCGACGAGACGTACGAAGCTCCATCATACTCCATCGACACTTCTGATGCTCCGGGAAGATCCCTGAAGGTTTGGCGATGTTGCTTGGGGGCAGAGACAGAGCATAGACCATTGGTTAAAGATGGCACCTGCACGCTGGAGGGGGAGCTCTAGAACAGAGCTCCACCCAAAGTCCGATCAATGAAGCGAATAACATGCATAAAAGGTTAGCAAGGAATAGTCGAAGCACGGGGGATGGTATAGAGGGCTGTCGGACAGAGAAGGGGAATCCTGGAGTGATATCTCGTCTACCTCTAACAGAGGAGAGTGCATGGGGTGGAGAGGTGATGGAGGACCAGAGAGGGTGACTTGAGCCTCCTGCGAGGGTGAGAGAAGCTCAGTGGAGCTCGGAGGGGAATTAATGGAGTCGGATGTGGTTAAATAAAAAAGGGGGAAAATAGGGAAAAAGAAAGAGAAGGAGCTTACCTGGGAAATCGAAGAAGAAGTCATGGTGAAGCGAGGCTTGGGATTGAGGACCTGGGGTCCTAGGGTCGTCGCTGAACTCCTATAGCCTATGGAGCAGCTCATCGACCAGATGAGGGCAGTGGCATGGCTTGACGGCCAAGGTTCAACACCTATGACAAAGGCCATCGTAACATATCGACTCCCTCCTCCCCTGTCACAAGAGGAGGGGTATTACTAGGTCTTCACGCTTGAAATGGTGATGAAGGTGAAGGGCAGTGGAGGAGGCATTTATGTAGGGGATAGTGGGCTGTTACAGAAGGTGGGTGGCAAGGCTGGTAATGGTCAAGCATGGCTTTAAGGGATAGGTCATGGGGCATTGAAGGTCACGTGAGAAGGTCGGGAGATAGGGCTACATGGGAGTGAGGTTAGCGAGCGGAGTGGAGGTCTGGAGTGATGGAGAAAGTGGGAATCAGAGAAGTGGGAAGTGAGGCATTATGCAGGGAGAGTGAGTCGCTATGGAGGAGGAAGAAGGGGCTGGACCATTGGATTTTGCGATCCAACGACCAAGATGGAGGCACAAAGCGACGCATCATATCAGATCAAGAGATATGATCAAAGGGCAGAAAATGAGGCACAGAGGGATGGTCGGGATCAAATCTGGAATTGCTGATCTGATGGCTAGCGGGTAGGTAGGTGGCAGAAGGAGAGCGGGCGATGTGGGCGGCCCAAGGGGCACCACGTGGCCTAATGAAGTTATTCAAAAAGAGAAAATTGAATAGAAATAAAAGAAACTTGAATCAGGAAAAAGTCAAAACATGAAAGTTTTAGATCTCAATGAGATCTACAAGTTTCATGTTGAACAAAAAGCTAAAAGAGTGAGATCTACAAGTTTCATATTGAACAAAAAGCTAAAAGAGGTCATATAAACAAAGTAAAATTTTTGAAAGCATTTTATTGAATAAAAACACTTATTTAATTCTTTTGCAATTTTTTGTATTTATAGTTTCTTTTTAATGTCAAAATAAATATATACAATAATTATCTTTTTTTGATATTTTTAATAAGAAGAAAATAAGGAAAAATAAAGAGAATAAACGAATGTTAGTTTTATACAAAAATTAGGGTTGGTTATTAATAGAGGATTAATTATTAATTAAGGAGGATTAAAGGTGAATTTTATTGACTTGTCTACGCTAGGAAATAATGAATGAATATTTTAATGATAAATCATAGACTCATCATGTGTCCATTGCCGAACCAGTATCGATCATCCAACACCGGTCACGTGTCCAACTGAAAGATCAAGAGCCATTGGATCATGCAAGTTTTGGGGGTATTTACATCAAACCCCCTCTATTTTTTGTACATTTAATTTTTAGTCATGTAAATAATATTTGCAATTTAAAAAGTTTTGTAAATTTTTCAAGTGGACCCCTGACTTTATTGTATATTACTCTTAGGTCTAGTGCCAAGTCAGCTTATTTCATTTCAGTTTATAAAATTTTTGATTAAGTTCAAAACTTTTGGGATATTTGCATGCAACCCCCTCAATGTTATACTTTATTGCAAATATACCTCTACCAGCACATTTTTAATTAATGTGTACCTTTTTCTTTTGATTAAATGGCTACTGTGCTTGAACTCAATTCCCTACCGGTAGGACTAGCCGCTCACCCGCATGGCATTTCGCCCTTCGACGCTCACCTATACCTTGCACCATCAAAGGCATGTCAGCCCTAATTTCATGCTTGCCTCTTTCCTTAGAAGAGAAAGCCAGTCACTGAGGCCTTGCGACCAGGGTCAGATGAGTTGTAGAAGCCAAGTGTCTACTCTGACAAAGAAAATGAAAGAAAAGGACGTCACAAGACCACCCAATCCAGCCTACCTTCTTTCTTCCCCTGGGAAATCGCTTTCTCTTTTTGCAGACTTGATCTTGCTTGAGAACAAATGTAGTGTCGTAGAACCTCCCCAATAGTATAAGGTATGTTTTTAAATGGTACTCATTCATGCCATGAATTTTATTTGTCATTTCATTGCATTTCCTATTAATTAAAAGTCTTTTAGGGGTTATTTATTCCATGTTTAGACAAAAACATATAAAAAATTTAGAAAAACATATCTCAAAATTCCAAAAAAGTATATGTTATACAATACTATATAATATAACTTCAGACCAGTTTTCACAAAAAATATAAAAAGAAAACAATAAAAACTGAAAAACCCTCCAAACCTTATAAAGATTTTCAAAAATTATATAAAATACAATTTTTTTTTAATAATTTCCTTTATAACATATATTACATATTAAAATAGTTTTGGGTAATTTTGGACTTATTATGAATTTTTAAAACTCAAAATAATATGTTCTATTAATTAACTCCATGTTTTGGAGTATTTCAAATTTTAAAAATGACTAAAAATTAGCAAAAATCACCAAAACAATCATTAAAATAGAAGAAAATATAAAAAAATATAAAAACAATTTATTTTATAATTTTCTAGTATTATAACTATATTTATAAATATAAAATCCTATATAGACTACATATATATATTTAATAATTATTATAAATAATTATAAATATATTTAATATTGTCTAAAAAATAAAAAGGATTATACCTTTAATTATTTACTGAAATTTTATATATTTATTATATATATAATATTACTTATATCAGACATATTATTATATATAGATACATATATATACACTTATTACATATTAAAAAGAAAAGGATATTACAAAATAAAAATTACAAAATAAAATAAAAATTACAAAATTAAAAATATAAAATATAAAAACCATTAAAAAATCTATTAAAATTAAATAAGATTAAAAATCCACAAAAAAATTTAAAAGCAGAAAAAGTACAAAAATGATTGTTGTTTATTCTTTGTAGATAATAATTATTTGACTATCTCCGTAGTTATTTGTGGTACAACACTCTATACTTCTTCACTATATACATATTTTGTAGAGTTGAAATAAAAATAAAACGTGACTCACACATTCGCATTGATTTGTCATAGATTATGATTTGATTATTGTCTTAGTCGATTGTTCACGATCTGAGTACCGTGAGAGCGGCCGACACAACGATTGTTGGATCTGACTTGTCGGACACCACATGCCCTCCTTGATCGAGTGTTAGGATCCCCTGACCAATCGATTAAACATGGTGCTCCATATAGATATCCTCCTCAAGGTATCCATTGAGGAATGCAGTCTTGACGTCCATCTACCAGATGTCGTAGTCAAGATGTGCATCTAATCTAGCAATGCTCTGATGGACTTAAGCATGGCTATATAAGAGAATGTCTCATCATAGTCTATGCCTTCTCTTTGTTTGTAGCCCTTGGTTATGAGTCGTACCCTTGAAGGTATCTATCTTCCCATCAAGTACCCTCTTTCTCTTAAAGATTTATTTACACCCTATAGGTTTTAACCCCTTAGGTGGATCCTCTAGGGTCCATACACCTTTCTTGTGCATGGAATCTATTTCAGACTTCATAGCCAGCATCCATCTATCCATGTCATGATCCACGAGTGCTGCATCAAATGAAGTTGAATCATTGTCAGACTCTCCTGACACATGAAATCCACACCTTTTTGGTGACATAACCACCCTCTAACTCCTTCGAAGAGGTGAGCGCTTCATCTTGTTTACTTCTTCAGTTTCTGGCCCAGGAATCTCAATATCATCATAGGATTATGTGAATTCCTTTACTTCATTCTTTTGAGGAAGTCATCCTCTAAGAATTTCACATATCTAGATATTAATATCTTTTGAGTCCCAAGGTTGTAAAGTTGGTATCCAATATAGTCTTTTACATACCCAATACCCGATGAAGTATGACTCTTAGGTGCGAGATTCTAGCTTACTTGCATCCATGTTCGTGGCATGGCCCAAGTAACCCCAAATCCTCAAGTGTGTAACACTGGGATTGGTTCCGAACCAAAGCTCATGAGGGGTTTTGGGTACGGATTTGCTAGGAATCTTATATATATTGCAGTCTTTACTGCATATCCCCAGAAAGTGAGAGGTAAATTTCTTTACTTATCATTGATTGAATCATATCCATAATGGTCATGTTGCGTCTTTCAGCAACACCATTTAGTTGGTGAGTTCCAAGAGGAGTGTGATTGGATATAATTCCTCTCTCTTTAAGGTATTTCTTGAATTCATCTAAGAGGTACTTGCCTCCTCGGTCAGATCGAATCTGTTTAATCTTCCTATTGGTTTATTTCTCAACCAAAGTCATGAATTCTTTTAACTTTTCAAAGGTTTCAGACTTATGACATAATGGGAAGATAAACATGTATTGCAAATGGTTACCAATAAATATAAAATAATATCGATATATATTTCGAGTCACAGTATTGGAGGCACCACATACATTGATATGTATTAGGTCAAGTATACCTTCGCGTCGTATACCCTTATTTTGTAAGGGTGATCCGCTCATTTTACCTCAAATGCATTATTCACAAGTAGATAAACATTGGACATGTAGAAAATCTAAAGGTGCGTCTTTTACCAATCTATTGGTCTATCAACGGATAAATGACCAAGCCTTTGATACCAAATCATGGTTAAATGGATTTTATCCTCTCTGGATTTCTTGAGATTGTTTTTGTTATTATTACTATTGGCTGTAACATTCGTGACATGTTCATCAATGCACAATTCAAAGAGTCCATCGAAAGTTAGAGAACCATCTACAAAATATTTTCCATAATGACTTATGACAACTTATTGCAAAACTGGAACACATATACATTTCTAACTAACTTAGATATAGATAGCAAGTTCCTTCTAACTTCGGTTACATAGAGACACTCTCTATGTAATAAGACTCTCCTACTAGCTAAAGATAATCTACGAGTCTCGATGGTGACTGCTGTAATAGTTGCATTAGATCACATCTAGATGACTATCTCTCCATCCTCAAGCATTCTTCCTAGAATAGATGCAACAAATTGCATACACAAAAGGAAGCACCAGAATCAATGGCCCAACTACTCGTCCTATGAGAAAATTGGTTTCAATGATAAAAATAGACTTTATACCTATTGGACCCTTACCCTTTTTGGCTTTCAGGTAATATCGATAGTTTCTCTTCCAGTGCCTCGACTTCTTGTAGTGATGACAAACATCAGCTTTCTTCGATGCTCTAAGTGTGGAAGCTTTAGCAGATGAGCCAATAGTGTGACTCTTCTTCTTATGGGTCAGGCCCTTCTGAGACCCATGCTTCCGATCGTGCTTTCTCTTGACCTGTACAACCTTTGCACTACCAGTGGGATTCTCTTTCTTCAAGATGCCCATGGAGGACTTCAATGAAAATATCAACTCAATATTTATCAAAGTCAACTTATTCATGTGGTGCGATACCACAAAGTTATTGAAAGACTTGGGGAAGAAAACAGAATGAAGTCGGACTACATGTTTGCATCCATATGTGCCCCTAAGGTATCTAGTTCAGAGAGGTAAGAAAACATTTTGATTACATGCTATCTAACCGATGTCCCTTTCTTGCATCTTGCTAGGAATCACTTCTTTCAAGAGGTTGTAATGCTGATTGGGGTTTACATCACCGAACATCTCCTTAAGATTCAACATTCTATCCTAGGCAGTGTCCATGTTCACATGTTGCTTTTGAAGCACATTGGACAAAGACCCCAGAATATAACAACGAGTTAATGATTGACCTCCATCATAATTTTCATTGTATTTCAGTTCTTCCAATGACGTAGGGTTTGCGATCTTGTTCTTGGCGAGCACATAGAAAATGCATTCCACTGGGAGAACAAGCTCTGAATTTCAGAGTCAGTCCAAATAATTTGGTTCGATCAATTGGTTGACCTCTAGAAGCTTGCTGAAAGGGTTCATAGATTTCATATATGAGATTTAGTAGAATATATAAATAATTACATATTCAATTTTAAAATCTTTGATTAAGGAATTTTAAATCAAAGTTGTCTTGCATTTTAATACATTAAAAGTCCATTTCAATACTAAACTTTCAAAGCAAGAGATATACTTATCACTATATCTCTAGCAAGATCTGGGATCTCCCTTCTACCTTTGTTACACCATGATAATATGAGAAAATGTTACTTAGGTAAAGGAAGTCCAACTAGCATTTCCCAATGTGGCATCGATCCATTGTTAATTGAACCAACTATCAACATGAAAATCACTCGCTATGCACTATCCAATACCACATCAATTATATGAAAAACAATATTGGGGTTGCTATGTTTACGGCATGTCTCTTTCGAGAAACAAAGAGTCTGATCCATATGTGTTTGTATGTCAGAGCTATGACTTCGCATAGGCATCTCCACCATACAATCCATGGCGACAAAAGCCTTTTCCTTGACAGGAGATCATGGATGTCATCTTATGATTCTCCATATCACATTCAAATTTTAATTAATCATTTCGAATCAAATTCTTATTATGAATTCTTATAAGGGAATTGCAGTTCAATTAATAATAGAGTATTTATTTTAATTAGATTAAATTAATTTAATCATATTAAAGTAATTATCAATCCATTGCAACCAATAAATAATTTAATTTACTTGATATTACTATATACTATACACCCTCACATTATACAATTGTATCATTTAATTAGTTGTTTAAAGTATGCAGAGATTTCTCATGCTACCCATCCTTGAAATGGATCAACCCAGGTCAGACATATAACGCTAACATGGAGCGCTTCCACTTCAAATGCAGCACATGATGCCAACTAGTTACCCATTAGCATATCCACAACCTATACACCATCACCAAGTCAAATCAAAAGACAACACATTTGGTACAAATTGTACTAAGAGGTCTTATCGATCATATACTCTTGATGATAGTCATGATACTATATAATAATCACTCAGAAACTTAGGAATATCAAATCATTTTTAATGTCTTAAATTTCTATTCATATCAAGCAAACAACTTTGATTTTGCATGTAAAGGTTGAACTATGACTATTGTAGTTTGAACTAGGGCTTTGTCATGAAACATTCATTCAATGAAGGTTGATGTTTATAACATATTTCTCTGAATATATGAAATATTAATCAGGACAAATTCATAATTTTTGTGATTAATATTGACTGATGAACACATTAAAAAAACATTCTTGGGATAATCCAATCATCTTTCGACCCATCTACACTAAATATCACATATTCAGGGCAAACAAAGTCGAAATCGCGTGAAATAAATTCAAGAAATTTGTTGATTTAATTCCTAAATTAATTAAGTTTTCTAATATGTTTCATGATAGAAAAATAGTAACCAAAATTCGTTTAGCTACATATCCGAGTGTACATGCAAAAACAACGATACTGCGGGAACTTTTGATTTTTTAAATGATTTCTTCTTGATGATAACTAATGGAGAATCTTTTGGGGACTTATTTAGAAATTTAAATACATTTAAGTATCCAAAAAATATGTTCAAATATAGCACAAATAGTAGCTTTTTCATATTAGCAAAAAACTAAACGAAAAACACATCTACGCAAAAACAACAAGTCCTCGCACATCCGATATCCAAAACCTTGTTCCTTTAGTGTTTGGATAACATCAAGACCTTTGAAAAAGTCTCTAATAACACTTTAATGCAAGGGTATTCATCTCACGCATCACAAAAGTGTAGACACATTTTATGTGATCTAGCTCGACTAGTTGCATTAGTCATGAGGGGTAACATAAATTAAAATTTTTTGATGAAACTACATGACATGGAAAACAATCCCATATTCTTTCATTGTTATCACATACAAGTATTAGGGTTAACTCTTATAGTGTGATCACAATCCACGTGTCTTAAGTCTGATCCGATGGAGCGAGCACTTAAGGGCGTGTGTATGAGATGTGTAGTTCCCGCAATCCAAGATTATGATCCGAGCGTAGAACCTTAGGATTTCATATCACAAAATTTGTAGTCTTCCTCACGAGAACAAGGCACTGAATAATATGGAGATCTCAAGCAGTCGATCATGCAACACAACGACATCACGACAACGACGAGTCTCTCTACAGACCCTAGAGTGGACAACCACTTGGGTTTGAGGGAGAGAGTATACGCATAAGTATGAGAAAGAGAGAGAGAGAGAGAGTTTTGTTATATTAATTTGTGTGTATAAATGCCTAGGGCTGGATCTTTTTGCTACAATTTTGAATGGCTAGGATGCACTCCTAATTGAAAACAATGGTCTAGATTTCATTGCAGTAATTTGCAACAACTTGCAATAATAATTAATTAATTTAAGATAAATAAATAAATTGAAAAATTCTCCAATAAATTCTCCTTGAATCAATTAAATGTGGAATAGTAAGGAAGGAGGAGAGCCTCCTTCCTCATTAGGGTGGATGACCACCATGGAGTCCTTTTCCATTTGGTCATCCACTCCATTCAAGGAATAGAGGTCTCTTCTTTCCTTAATGATGAGATTCTAAAATCTTGCCTTATTTTCTGCATGCTTGCAACAATTTTAATTGCTTGAATTTTCTTCAAAATAATTTTAAATTATTTCGTGAAAATTTCAATCATGTCGTTGATAATTATGAATCATATTCAAATCCATACAATATTAAATATAAATCATATTTATATTTAATTGTACAATGTGAATTCAATTCACATTTAATTGTACAATGTGAATCCAATTCATATTAACTTAGTAAATTATATTTATAATTAAACTCTTTATGATATCATGAATTATATTCAGAATACAAATATAATTATTGTGGGTAGTGCTATCCACATTAATCATATTTTTAATAATTTTATCCATTTTAATTATATTAGATGTCTCTTTACACATGTCCCAATAATATGAATCTTATCCACATTATAAATGGTAATTAAATCATATTTAATTTTTATTCTTTCAATGCTTGGAGATTTACAATAATAGAATTATTCTCAAGCTCATTCAAGAATAATGTGCTTTCTTTGTGGATACTTGGAGATAAAGACATGGCGATTGTATATTCCATGTATAGTAATTTGGATACTAAGATCTAATCTTATATCCAGATCTAGAAGACCATCTCAGAGATGTTTGATCAAGTCAGACAGAATATATAATCTTCTCATTGCATATGAATCATATTCAGATCATTATCTGATATTTGGACTACGATTGGATAATCAATTTTCTGGGTGGAGTTACTAAAATCCAAAGATGTTTCATCTGTCATGTAGTTAATTAAGATCACATCACCCTCGAGTATTCCTAGTACTCAAACATCTGTCATATTGGAAGATCTAAAATAAACCTGAAGTTTTAATCACTTTTGAACTACCCTATTCTTGATTTTATCATTAAGCTTCTCATTCGATCATTGAGAATTGGTACATATATCATACCTACAAATCCAGTCATGCTTCTAAATCAAGACCACCATCGATGGAATTTGGTTGGTACTAATATCTCATGAGTGAGCTCATGTCTTCCAATTCAGTAGTGAACATGTATGATCTCTTTGAGAGATTGTATTACTCAAATGCCCTCGTATGCAAACCAGCTCGTCGGTATATAGACCGTGATTAGTCATCAACCTAGCAGTTCCCTAATGTACATACTTATACATATATTAACACATTTTCCTCCGATCAGAGGATGTGTGCATGTATTGTGACGACATATGATATTGGTCTTGGTTATCTCGATCTCGTTAAGTCAACTCTTTGACCCAACTTGTCCAACACCTCTGAATCTCTATTACTGTGAAGAGGACATGCATCAAGAGTTCAGTTGGATATTAGCTTTTGAAGTAAGTTATGAACCACTAAATTCCTAAATTAACAATGATCCATTGTAGTACCACTACAAGAAAATGTTGTTTTTGCGACCAGAACTTTGCTACTACGGTCGGTGGTAATGTAGTCGCAAACTAAATTACTACTATTTTGCGATTACCATACTACCACATTGTAGCAGCTATATTCATATTTGAATATTGCGACTACATGTAGACGCTCCTTGTAGTAGTAAATGTCTGCCACTATGTTGCTACCATGATGTCGTCGCAATGTAGTCGCTGATTTTGGGTGAAATTTTTTACCAAAAAATTTCCTTGCCGCCCCCTCCCCCCAAAACCCTATTCCCTCCCTCCCGCAAACCCCCTTCCACCCAAACGTGACCTCCCTCCAACCCCAGCCGTCTCCCTCCCTTGACCTCTCTCTTCTCCACCACCCATCCCCCCAAATCGAAGCCCTCAACCCCTCCCTCTCGCACGACCCCCTTCCTCCCGTGCACCTGTCCCTCTAGCATAGCCTTCGTGCGACCGACACGAAGGCCTCCGCCGCTCCACCGCTCTCCCTACGGTAGGCCCTCCGGCGCTCTCCACGGCCTCATCATCTTTAGTAAGAAGAATCAAAACTCCTCTTATATGAATCAAATTATTTGAATTAGTTGACCACTTAACCTTTAATAGTTTTGTGTTTTGTCCTGTGAAGGTTTACTTGTGTAGTTTGTGTTATACACATGTTAATGGGAATATACAAATCTGCAAAAACTAAATAATGAGTTGCTGTGTATAGTATCCAACATTAGAAATACGGTAATCCATAAGTAGATACAATGCTTTTAGCAAAAAGAACGAACCAGTTAAAAATGCTGATAGTAGTCATTCTGACTCAAAATCTTACAATCATATCTCGTCATCCAACATTAACATTTTGCTTTCAACACGAGCAACTCTAATATAAGTACATCCCAGTGAAGAAACCACTTGCATGAACCTTCTATTAAAAATTGCAATAGTTTGTGGGTATTAATGTTTGGACTTGTTTGGACTTGTTTGACAGTAAAGATTCAAAAAAATATATATTCGATTCTAATAGTTAGGTCGTATCTGAAATAATGTTTTGCCGTCAACAGAAAAAAGAAGAAAATGAGGAGTTTTTGTAGCATTGTCTGATGTATAATCCATAGACAATATTATATGTTTCTGGTATGTGGTCAAAAATTTAGTCCCGCATCTAATCGCCTATCCCATGCTTGCAAGTTTCAGAGATTTTGCTCCTCTGAGATCTGAGTGCCTATAGATTTTCAGCAAATTACTCGAGCTTTTAAGAGTTAATGCACTAGTTACTGAGATGTTACACATGCATAAAAATAAAGAGATTTTATCGCAGAATAAGCTATCGTGTGATAAGATAACCACATTTAAATCATCTGTTGTATATCTATCTAGATGATTCTTTCTTCATTATCCTTCAAATTAACCGAAAAGAATGAGGGTTAAAGGTTATCTAGGTCTGACAGAGCATGTCCCATTACATAGTTGTGTTTGTTCTACTTTGGTTCGATGCCTTTTTCTGTATCCTTACGGTAAGTTATGTAATCCATTGAGAACCAGTTAGAACATACAACAGTGTTTTTTCTTCCTTGGTAAAGTCTGTATTTACAACAAAACCTTTGTTTGTTGTTGTTGTTGTTGGTAAAGTTTATATTTCTCTAAATCTCTCACAAGTGCATCTAGAGTACCTGACAAGTTATGCCTTGACATATCAACCAGCTTTTGCAAAACATCCGTTCTAACTAAAGGGAAACCATAATCAAACAGATTAGATGCTATTTCAATTTTTTTGAGTATCAGGCGAATTGATTTGACAATTTGTTAATTGCATGTCTTAAGTAATGTAGGTATGGAGTATTTATGAGCATTGGGTTGGATCCTTGCGAGCTAAGCATGGGTTAGATCATGCAAGTATGAGTACTTTAATAGACGTTCCGACTTTGACTCCCATTGCATCAATGATCTGTTCCAACCACCACAGATTTATTTGCATTAACGAGTTAAATCTTAAGTGCATGACTACATATACAGTGCATACACGTTATTTGTTCATCTGACTAGTAGAAAAATCATTCATCAGGATTTGGCAAACAATTAGATCACTAAATTCACATCTGAACCGCCAAAAGAGGAGGTTTTTTCCAGAAAAACAATGTCAACCATCTTCCCACTACAGTCGATGAGTGAGGGGATGAAGCTTATGGTAATCTCCAACTTGAAACCAACTTGCATTGCATAGAGAAACCTAGTATGAACTTAGCATAACAGAAACCAATATTCACTGATGTTAAGAGTACAGACAATGTCCAATCTCTTTATTAAGAGTTTGATATAACATTTTCCAACATTTAGCAAAAGCTCCTTTAAAAAATAATTTGGAACATGCCTAAACTATGATCCAAAAAATTACAGTAAATGAGGTTCTGACCATTAGAGGATAATGTAAGGGTGAATGGGATATGTTCTTCTTTTGGTGATTATTTGAGTATGAGACACCACAAATATTTCTTATTTTGAAATTATTTGAGTAATGAGGTTGTGTATGTATATAGGAAATGACTATCACACGTGGTCGAGGTCCTAGGGGTTCACACCAGGATGTCTGGGTTATGAAACAACGACATGTTCTACACAAATCTATGCCTATTGCTGAAAATTGTAGATACTCGTCAGCTTATAAATCTTTACCATCCCAACGACGCCTAAGTCGACTGAATGCAAAACAATTTGACACATGAATTTAAAATACACAAGCACACGTATTCATAAAACCATAGAAGTTCTACAGGGGTTGCAGTGTAAGTAGGTAATGAGGAAGGTCTAAAATGTTTTTAGCATGTTATCCCGGAGTAGAAATGTAAAAGTTGCAAAAATATAAGGGCTAGAGAGGGAACCATAAATGGGGAAGGGTCCAAAATCAGAGGACATCCACCAAAAAGGACCCCACCATCAGCATGGCCCCTCCAACTCTCCTCTCCATTGATGTTTCCATTATGTACGAGAAAGAAGATCAAGTGGTAGCCATCTAGAAAACACTTATATCAGATAATATATAAGTGTTTCCATTGTTGTTCTCCATTGATTAACAACAATGTATTTAGTTGCATAACCTAAAGTCCCAGTAGTACCCTGACTTGATTTGTAGTGGAGAATCAAGGATCCATTGATTGACAGCTATCCGGTTGCCATGGATTAGTTATTTCTATCCTACTTGAGATTTCTGGTAATAGTCGTCTCTTAAATTGTTTCTACTCGTTAATAATTGTCTCATGTCAAGAGTTGACAGTTTTTATCACGAGAATACAACACATTGCTGAAATGGACGGTTAAAAAGCCAGAAAAGATTTGATAAGTCTCCCGTGGAGGTGTGATTTTGACAGCAGTCTTGAGTACTGTTTACATGAGTGGTGTTGGGGGTCTCGGGAATAACAAAAATGTACATTTGATTTAGGGAATTTCTTATGCATGTAATTTGATCCTAATGTTCGATTTCGATGACAAGTTATTCTACTCTGTAATGCCAAACCAAGGTCAAATAACCAGAATGATATTCTGGGAGTTTTTTAGGAACAAAAGCGAAAGCGTTGTAGTGCTGCTACCTTGGGTTGATACTGCTATATTAGTTTTCATGCATTCTATTATTGGTTTGTCTGGATTGTCGGAATGAGACATGCATTTCTGATTATCTACTTCGATGTGATAAGAAAATAGAGGGAGTTTTTCATTTGTATATTTCTTATCATGTTGATTTCTTAGAGGCGACATGTGTCTAATGTGTCGTGAGCGATCGTGAACTAAGTAGATAGACACACTACCTTGCCACATGGCGTGCTTTGGATCCTCGCAAATCTTGTTCGACGATCTTTTAGGAGCATGTTGAGAGGTAGTGTGTTAATGAAACTGAATTGGTTTTCATCGGTTCAGATCGAATAGTGTCCAACTGCGGTTGAGTCACAGGTTCAGCTATTATATGAAATCTAATCGAGAGATGTTTTTTTTGAAAGAAAATTAGTCACATTAATTCCAAAATGATTGGTACAAAAAAGCTGGGATGCTTGAAGAGTCCCAGTGACCTTGCAAATTTCTTGTCATACAAAAAGAAGCAAGTTTATGCGTGCGATACACATTTAGACGAGGCTGAAACTGTAGATGTATGTTTTTGCAGTTCAGCAACTTCGACTGGCATGCTTCTATCCTTCTCTCTGTGTTCCTATCTGCTATCACATTCTCATTGATTTGCCTACCCTTTCAGAAAGGCGCTTTGATTTGGGGAAATAAGCATAATTAGGATAATTACTCAATGATTAAGATAAGTTTGTAATATTTAAGATAAGTTTTGCTTTCCTAAGTTTTGAATATTTCGTAAGTTTTGCTTTCCTTGAAGTTAGCAAGATTAGGAGATCAACTGGATCGCATGCTCATACTATGTGACTAATTACACATTTTGATTTCATTGTAGGTAGAGCAATGAGTGCAACAAGGGATTGGATGTATAACCGCTTAGTGGATGGATCCATTTGCATGCCCTTTCTACTAGGTGTAGAGGGCTTTCTTAATTTTGCTTATGCCCAAGGAGATGGAATAGTTGATTTAGGCGGGAAAATAATTTGCCCATGCATTCAATGTGGATTGATGAAGAAGCAATTTAGGGATGTTGTGGCAGAACACCTATGCAAGAAGGGTTTTGTGAATGATTACACATGTTGGTATGCACATGGAGAGAGTCGAACAACTTACCGAGAGAGATCGCAAATTCCAGACAATCCTTTTGTTGAGATGGTTATGGATGCAGCAGGTCCGGCCTTTGAGGCTGAATTCAACGGAGAATCTAAAGATTTTCTTGAATTGTTACAAAAGGCGGAGGAGCCATTATGGCCTGGTTGTACGTCATTTTCTCTCCTATCTGCTGTTACAGAGCTATTGACAATTAAAGCTGAGTACAATATGACAGATGTTAGTTTCAATGCTATAATTAAGGTCATAAAGAGAATGCTTCCAGAAGATAATGTTCTGCCGGGAACCTATTACAAGGTAAAAACCATGATGAGTACACTTGGCTTAGCAGAAAAGTTAATCGACGTATGTCCCAACCATCACATCCTATATTATGGGGACAAATATAAGAATGAGATTAAATGTCCGGAATGTGGTGAACCTCGGTATAAACCGAATATGAAGTCAAATGTTCCACAGAAGGTGCTCCGTTACTTTCCTATAGGACCGCGTTTACAACGACTCTATTATTGCAAAGAAACAGCTAAAGACATGACTTGGCATGCGGATCATGTCCGTGGTGGTTTTATGGAACATCCTTCTGACTCAGCTTGTTGGAGAGCTTTGATAGAGTCATCTTCCACTTTTGCTATGGACAAGAGAAATGTCGTAATTGGATTGTCCACCGATGGATTTAATCCACATGGTCGGGTAAAGGATTATTCGTGCTGGCCAGTAATCATTACTCCATACAACCTGCCACCTTGGTTGTGTAACAAGAAGCAGTATATGTTTTTGACTTTACTTGTGCCCGGTCCGACCAATCCTGGAAAATATTTGGATGTGTATCTCCGACCATTAGTCGATGAATTGAAGGAATTATGGGATAAAGGCCAGGAGACTTATGATGCCGTCAGTCAAAGTAAATTTCAAATGAGAGTGGGTTTATTATGGACTATTAGCGATTTTCCTGCATATGGAATGCTATCGGGATGGAGTACACATGGGAAAAGAAGCTGCCCATATTGTACGGAAAGTACTAAAGCATTTCAGCTTGAGCATGGTCGAAAACCATGCTTTTTTGACTGTCATCGACAATTCTTGCCAAAGGATCATCTATATAGGAAACAGAAGATGGCATTCAAAAGAAATACAATTGAAGATTCAGATCCACCTGTTAGATTGTCCGGACTTGACATATTCAATAGATTGATGGAGTTGAAGGGTTCAGATGAATTTGTTCTACCTCTCCCAGGTTTTGGAGATAGTCATAACTGGACAAAAATGAGCATCTTCTGGGAACTACCATATTGGCCCAATCTACTCATCAGACATAATTTAGATGTGATGCATATAGAAAAGAATGTATTTGATAATGTATTCAATACAGTATTGAATGTCACTGGCAAGACGAAGGATACCGAGAACGCTCGCAGAGATCTTGTGAAAATTTGTGCACGTCCTGAATTAGGCCTAATAGAATCTGAAGATGGTCGTGTTCATATGCCGAAGGCCAAATACTGCTTAAGCAGAGATCAAGTGAAAGATGTTTGTCAGTGGGCAAGTAAATTAAAAATGCCAGATGGTTATTCATCCAATATATCCAAACTTGTTGATGTAAAGAAAAATATATTTAAGGGAATGAAAAGTCATGACTGCCACGTTTTTATGGAGCAATTATTACCTCTTGCTTTTAGAGGTTTATTGCCGAAGGGAGTTCACGATGTCCTAACAGAGTTGAGCAACTTCTTCAAATGCATATGCTCTACCAAGTTGTTAGTTGAAGATATGAAAACCCTTGAGGAAAGCGTCGTTCTAATACTCTGCAACCTTGAGAAGATATTTCCTCCAGCCTTTTTCGACTCGATGGAACACTTAATGGTTCATCTTCCCTATGAAGCTAAAGTTGGTGGACCAGTTAAATATCGCTGGATGTATCCATTCGAGAGGTACACAATATATCAAATTTATTCCATTAAGCATATAATGTTGCGCTATCTAATATTGTATGTTGACATACCTATAGGTATATGTTTTTCTTGAAGAGAAAAGTGCGAAATAAAAATAGGGTTGAAGGATCAATAAGTGCACAATATATTTATGAAGAAGTAGCCAACTTTTGTTCCAGATATTTGTCAGACGACATTGAAACTGTCCATAATCGTTCAATGCGAAACGAGTTTAACGAAAATGAAAGTGTACCTGGCCTCTCAATCTTCCGTACATGTGGCCGACCTTTGAAAAAAGGAAAGCCACGCATGATGAGTTCTCAGGAGAAAGAAGCTGCTGAGCTTTACATTCTAGATAATACAGATGAAGTGACACCTTTTGCAGAGTATGTATCTATATCACATTGTTGTTGGAATAAAATATAAGTAGGTCAAATAATATTTTCTTTCTTTATGCAGAGAGTATAGGGATAAAATAATGGCAGAGAATCCTTTGTTTACTGATGATGAAGTGGTGGATAAATTTAGGAGAACATTCTCCTCTTGGTTTAAAGAAAGAGTGAAGCTAATTGATCCAACAGATCATAAATTCAAGATTCTAAATGATCTTGCTCTTGGTCCCAATTACATGGTGATGTCCTACAATGGTTTTTTGGCTAATGGATACAGATTTCATTGCTTGGACACAACCACCGGCTTAACTACATATAACTCTGCGTTATGGTTAAGGGATCATGTTACGGTGAGGATTGTTTGAATTATTATGGGATTCTCAACGAGGTTCTTGAGCTTGAATATAATATGCCATTCCCTAATAAACTTTTCTTATTCTCGTGTGATTGGTATGATCCACAACATGGTGTGGTTGTTGACCGTATACATGATATTGTGGATGTCATTCCTCGAAAGTATATTCGAAGATTTGAACCTTTTGTCCTTAGTTCACAAGTTGATCAAATATGTTATGTACCGATGGTTGGGAAAAAACGGAAAAGAGATGATCATCTCACAGTATTGAAGAGGATGTCACGTACTTTTATCGATGATAATGAACAATCAAATGTGGACGATGCATCAACAAATTTGTTTGTTTCAGAATATGAGCCACCACAAAGTGTTTCAATATATCCTTAATGTAAGAACCCACTCGACTTTTGCTTTTTTACATCTAAAATTTTCACTTATAACTGTTAATCTAATGTTTATTGCCTAATGATTTTAATACATGTTAATCTAATGATTATTGCCTAATGATTTTAATACAGGAAATGCCTATGACACGTGGTCGAGGTCCTAGGGGGAGCAGTTCACATCAGGATCATCGCCGTACATCAGACCAGCGTACCCTAGAACCTAGCGGTATATCTCAATCTCATTATATGTTATTTTATGTTCATCTAGTAAAAAAAAGTTACAACAGGTGAATGCAATGATGAAGTTGCGAAGCTTGTCGCTTATATGCTTGAGAATGGTGTAGAAGTCCTGCCACAGTATGCACATTATATTCCTCAGGCAGGGACACCTCCCAGTGTGACACGTAGCTGCCAGCCGACCCCGCATTCCTCAAGCCAACATCATAGCCCAAACGAGTCTCATGGCCCTACACAACCTACTCGACCCTCTCAGCCTCTCTCACATACGCATGGTCTCATCAGTACTCAGGATCCTCCACAACCTCAAGGCCCTCTTCCACCTCAAGATCCTCGTAGAGTCTTGCAATTTCTTCGTGATGGGTATTTCCAACACACATGCTTCATAATTTTTTTGGGAAAAAGCTTATTCACAATCGTGCTTCATATTTAATTTATTTTATAATTTTAAATACTTAGGTACACTTTTGATAATCAACATGCTGTCGCTCAAGCGCTCAGTAAGGCATTTCGCTCTATGCAAGATTGCTCAGATTATAGATGGAGTTACATGACTCCAGATGAGCAAGAGCGAATTCTGAATGGTGTCTACGTAAGACTCATCATCCAAAATTTAATGTATGGTGAAGTTTTAAATATATCATTACTAACCAAATTTTGAATGTAGAATTTGTTTGCTTTACCCATGGGCCACACAAAAGAAATGTATCGGCATGCCTTGGAAAAATTGGCAACAGATAGAGTGAAAGACAATGTGTATAGGGCTAGAAAAGCTGCAATTAAAAAGCTTGATGATGTACAAGACTGGGACAGGGCAAAGGCATGTGGTCCTACATGGAGCACTCCAGAGAGGTGGAGACGGTACTGTGATCTCTTTATTCAAGAGTCTTTTCAAAAACGTTCGGAAGCAGGGAAAATGAATAGGGGGAAACAGTCAATTAGATCAACTAGTGGATCAAAAAGTTTTGGGACTATAAGGAATGAAATGGTATGTTCAAATATGTATTCTTTTTCCAAGTTCCATTTTTTAGTGATGACTAACACGTGGTTAATAATAGTGTTCTGCTGACAAACGTCCTCCGTCACTGGACAAATGGTGGACTAAAACTCATACAAGTGGGGGTGATTGGTCTACGCCTGAAGCCAAGGCAGTGATGGTACGCATACTAATAGTAATATAAACTTATAATTCTTTGGCAGGAAACTAAAAAAAGTTCTATATTGTAGGATCGTTACATGGAGTTGTATAGGGAAAAGTTCGGTATACCCGAAGATGAGGAACAAACGGACTTCGACACCACCTTATGGAAAGAGGTCATTACTGAGCGTGAAGTTGGGCCTAATAGAAGGCAAACTTTGGGTGGTTTACCACCCATGTTCTCCTCCTCTTCTGATTCCACTGGAACCTCCGGTTTTTTTGGGACGGCCTCAACATACAACACACCCACATCTCAGCCGGGTTCTATCTGAGTCCGAGTTTAGACAACTCTCACAGGCTGTGAGTTCATTGGTAAATCAAGTCAGCACCATGTCCTCTGGAATAGAACATTTGTCTTCTGGAATGGAAACTTTATCTTCTAGAATGGACACTTGAAGTCAGATGTTACATTTTTGAGGTATAACTTCTATTTTTATTTATTAGGTTATGTTATATTGTAGTATAGTCATTGATTCATCTTTCTAATTGCTAAGATGTCTTCTTTTATACCTTAGGAGTGCAACCACGAAACAACAAGTTCATGAGATGGAAGATGATGAGGACACTGATGAGGAGGAAGAGGAGGAGAACGAGGAGGATGTTACTGCATACACAATATCACATCGCAAAGGGGTTGTCATCTCGAAACCTGGAGATAATCCAAAGAAAAAGAAGAAACCTAACAAGGGAGGAAAGGACAAGGGCAAGGCGAAGGCTACGAGAGATGCTTTTTCTGAATGGAGGAGAAGGAAATTTTAGTGCAAAATAATATACCTTCTAGTGTTAGTTTAGCTTCTAAAACTTTGTAATGTTAAGAACGTTAGAGTTTTAACGTTAATTAACTTTCTATTGTCTTCAACTTGTAGTTTTTCAAAAACATTGGCACTTTTTGTCATCTTAGTTTACATATTGATGCGTATGTCCAATTTTAGTTGCTTACTCCTGTGCATGAATGATGAAAAATGCTTCAATTTTTTTATACACTATTTTCATACAGGTTCAAACATGTTTATATGTAGATAAGAAAATGCTTCCCTTCAATTTTTTTTTATAATGGAAGCAGAGTTGCGACTACAAAGCCACTACGTTACTACTACAACAATAGGGCTGTAGTCGCTACATGGTAGTAAGCCAGTCCCCAAGTGGTCCTTGGTTCAACTTCCGGGTAGTGTCAACATGGTGGCCTTGTAGTGTGTATGTAGTCGCAAATCCTCCATGATAAATCAACTAGAGTGCGACTATGAGCCGACTATATGCGACTACAATTGCGACTATTGAAACGACCACGTCGTAGTCGCAATATATTTGCGACCAGTATGGTACGACTACATACTTTACTACCACATGTGGTCGCAAATCACTGTTGCGTCCACATTGCTACTATTTTACTACTACATTTCTACCACAGTTGTAGTGGTAAAATCTGCTTTTTCTTGTAGTGTACGTGAACTCAACGTGTCATACAGAACCGAATAACTAATCTATATGAAGAGGATTCGACTTTATTTTTTAACCTTAGAAGTCCAGGGTCGAACACAAGGGCACGAGCCATAATATGACTATTTAGGTGTTAAAACATCTAGGTTAAGTGATCAATAAATTATTTAGGTCAAAATAGAGACAACAATGCAAGCAGATAATAAAAGATATTGTACATCACGAATGCATGTATGGATGAGATAAAAATGTGACGATGAAACATTAGTGCATGTTAGAAAATAATGATGTGATGACAAAATGATAGCACATGCATATGCACACATAATTCTATAATCAAGATTTAATCATGCAATTTAATACAAGTCGGGTTTCATTTAAAAAAGATTTAAGCTACTTAATTATCTCTAATAAACTAATCATTCATCATGCATCAAATCAGAGAATAAATTACACCATGTAAAAGATAATGAAATATGGATCAAAATGCCACTGAAATTACTTCATTTGGAGTTCATATGCTCAAGCTATTTAAGTTTGAATCAAGGGGAATAAATTTGATAAAAAAATATACATAAAACATGACAAATAGGTCCCTGGAGGGACTGAAATGCAAATAAAAGAAACCGACAATGAAATTTATGAAACAACCCCTGGTGGGGATATTTTTTCAATAAAGAAAACCGACAGGGGAATTAGTGCAATTTTTCCAAGACTGCACGCATGGGGCATGTGTAATCCCAGGCTTGGGCGGAGGTTCGTGGCTTGGACCACGTGGCGAGAGGTGATGCTTCAGCTCTGGTTCGGTGTTGAACGAGGCTGCAGGTCTGGATAGAAGGCTTGGTCTGAAGATGTGGCTGCAATTGAGCTATCAGATCATCCCCAAATTGAGGTGATCCAACAGCTCCTATAACTCTTGATCGAATGAGCATCGTCATATGAGGCGGTGCGAGAACTGGGCTCCAGCGAGCCCATCCTTCCTCCTCCACGAAGTTCTGATTCGATAGATGGTCGGCAGAGGTCTTCAAATGGCTCGTGAATATGAGACCTGGCCCTAGAGTACTTGGAAGAAGATGGTGAGGGAGATATGTCGGAGGCCTAACCCTAGATCAAAGCTCCCTCATGAATTCCAGCTATTGAAGGAGATTGGTACCTGCAGTATTTAGAGGAGCATAGCCAAAGCAAAGCAAGATACGTGCATGTGAAAAGTGGATGGAATGGAGAGCTTTGTCGAAGAGAAGAATGTGAAGCCCTGTTGAGTTTCCTCCGCCATGAACAGAGGAAGGAGATCAAGGTGGAAAGCTACGATGGAATGAGAAGCACGGAGGACAATACTTCCCTCGTGAATCAATGATCCACAAGGAAGGTTGGGAGCAATTTGGTTCGACGAAATGATGTGTATACAACTGAGAAAAGATAAATTAAAAACTAATCAAAAGCATAAACAACATTACTTGAAGGATTGAAGAACGGGCACCAATGGTCGAATGGCTTGGGATGAGATCTCCTTGGACCTCATGTCATGGCTTAACTTCCCCAGCCTTGGGATGAAGCTTGAACAACCATTAGAGATGTTGTATCATGGCCATTCCGTCCATGGATCTCACCAGCCCAAAGGTCGTCTTGGCCTCCATTTATCCTTTGACTCCCTATCACTAAGACGAGTAGAGGGTTGGGCCTTGGCCTAGACAAGGGTGGACAACCTCCATTGATGATGGCCAGGGGTTTTTGAATGAGGAAAGGGGATGCAGTTGTAGATGGTTTCGAGATGGTTTTAACTGCCTTAGATCGAATAAGGATTAGGATTTGAAGGAAGTTAAGGGTAGCGCGAGGGGTATAGATATTAGGGATAGAGGTTGGTGAAGGAAGTTGATCAGATGGCAACTGGAGGTGGTTGGAGTAAGTTGGAGAAAAAAGAATGGTTGGAGGTGGTTTCTAGACGCAAAGAATTATTCTAGAGGTTGGAGACAAACGGGTGGCCGTCTGATCGTTTGATTAGACGGTTGAAGATTGGGCGAAGATACAGGGTTTGGATCTTCTGATGGAAAGCAATCGTGCGGTCAAGAAGCATGCGTGGAGGAACGGTTAATAGTCGTCTGATCTTGATGCTCAGATGGTCAGGGAAAGAATAGGTGGCTAAAAGAGCGCGGGCCACGTGGACGGCTGAGGATGCGCCACGTGGCCAAATCAGAATTAGGACAAATAGAAAACTCAAAGGAAATTAGAAAAGAATTAGTTAGAAAGGAAATTAGAAAAAAGTGATAAACATGGAAGTTGTAGATCTCGGTGAGATCTACAATTTTTATATATAAGTCAAAGAGATCAGAGGTCATCTATATAGAGATAAAAAATAAATACGAATAAAAACCATATAAAATAATTTTCTAGTATTTTTCTTTTGTTTTTTTATTTCAATTTTTTATGATAATTTATTTATATACAATATTAATCTAATTTTTATTTGATTTTTAATAAGAAAAAATACATAAAATATTAGCAAAATAATAGAGTTATAATAATATAGTATAATTAGTGTCAATTATATACAACACAATAATCAGATATTAGTGTTAGTTAGTTAATAAATCTTGTGATTAACTTAAGCAAGAGAGTTAATAATTTTTAATTATGTTGATAAATATGAGATTTATCACCCCCTATACTTAAGCTAAGCTCGTCCTCTAGCTAATAAATAAATAAATAATTAGAGAGTTAGTTTAATTATTGATATTCCTGACAAGTGCAAGTGAATATACAAGGCTTGATTTAACGTAGAACACTAGGTTTGGGGAATCATAAAACTCTAAGTTGATCCAAGTATTAATCAAAAGGAATTTAACTCCTCTAATTATCAGACTCTCAATGGACACGTTTTATAAGAAATATGACTTAGTGTAGACTACACCATGAGAGTAAAGTCAAAATATCATCAAAAATTCCAATCTTAGAAGCTTTCGCAAGGACCCAACCCTCAACTCTAGGGAATAAATCTAGTCTTGCCTCAATCCACTATCTCTTTAGTTTTTCAGACTTCAAAATGATAGATGGAAGGCCAGATTATGAAGGATGAAGGATTTACTTATTTTCTCCTCCTCTCATTGGAACAAGGTTCTCTCAAGTGCCAATACTCAAGACAATTTTCATTTTGATTTTTGCCAATCAGTGTGTCCGTCAAAAGAGAAGTTGCACTCGTCTGCACTTGTTTTCCTAGGATTACACCTGGGTGTGCCTTTTTTAAATATCTAATATACTTTCTACACCCAGAATTGTAGCATTTACGATGAAGAGCCCTTTTTTGGGTGCTATCCTGACTCCTGGTCCTAATAGTGGTGGTCCAAGTGTGACACTTGAAAATGGTTGGGAGCGCTTGCCTTTGGTGGAAGCTCTTTGATATTTGACTTTGTATGGTGAGAGCTTTTCTTTCAATATTTCTTTCTTTGTTTTTGTCTAGCTCCACTGCTTTAAAAAGTTGGCGCATACCAATCAAGTTATTAATTAAATGTCATCACACCCTGGCACTTTAGGTCAAATTCAAGAGAGCATGAGAACATGTCCCATACTTGCTAAGATGCTGACACTCAGGTTTCATGAAGCCATCATTAATTTTATCCCATCCTCGAGCATCATGTAGATCAAGTTCAAACTCAAGCTTCCAATCCCAGTCTCCTTAGTGATACTTTGACTCATCTCAGTCATGAGTGCAGTCGTGCATGTGAGTGATAGTCAAATTCTTTTGAAGGAGATTAAGCATGAAATATAGCATGCACATCTTCAAACTAGGAGAGTGTCAATTTTTAAGTCTAAGACACTAATAATTAATACATGATAACTCTAAATCTAGGGGCTCCTTAAACAATGTGTTAAAGATCATCTCAAGCCTTGAGTGCATAGTGAAAGTGTCAGAGAGTAACATTAATTAATAAGTCAATCTTTTTGTGATTTTTATTTTTTCAATTTTTTAAGTTAGATAGTTAATTAATTAGACTCATTTACACCCTTAACTTTGAAAAGTTGTTTGAAAAACTTTTTGCAAAAAGATTTCAAAAACAAGTAAAACCCCATTTTTCAAACATAAGTAAAACATCTTTCAAAACAATGTCACATTAATATGTAGGTTTTCAAAACATTTACAAATAATTTTCCAAATAAGTCAAATCATATTTTCGCAAACCATGTAAAACATTTGAAAACCATGTCATATATATAATTTTCAAAAATTATTTTCAAAATATTTTGTATATAAATCAGTACAAAAATGTAAATATATACGATAGGTCCCCTTGTACTTAGCTTTTGCTACGCCCTCATAGCACAAAGTGATATGAAGCCATAGCTCATGCTAAATATAAAATAATATACAAAAACTAATGATAAAATCACAAGTGCTAAAAATTGAATAAAAAAACCAATTTAGACGAATATAGTGACTCGACCCCCCATATACTTAAGTTGAGAAATAGCTTCTGTATAAAGATATGAATTAAAAAACAGGTAAGCCTAGGTGAACAATCATAATGAAATTGGATCCCCCCTAAACTTAGGGTGAAAATAAGCCCAAGTCTAAAAGATAGGAAGCTAAGTGATGAAGGGATCAATGTTAGTTGAATCTCTAGATGATGAATCTCAGGAGATGACATGGAGCCTAGGGTTTTGGGAGGCTGGAGAGACAAACAAAATCAAACAAATCTGATTATTTCACCAACACATACAGTGAAGATCATAAATACGGTCTAATTATCTTGTCTCTTTTAGTGGTGATAATACAAAATCGCATTCATTATGAGCAGGCTGACTTAGGGTTTGGGCTCTATCCTAGGGATACGACCTCACCTCTCAACGAATGCATACATACTTGCAAATAATATGGGGTTTTCTCTCCCAAAAACAAGGTAAATTTTAGCTCTATTTTAATTACATCAACTTGCATTAATAGATCCATTTTTTTTTAGATTAGGTTATCACTTGTATTAAATCTTTGAACACATAAGTCATCGTTTATCGTCTAGTCCCATTTCCATATTATCCTAAGTGACAAAACATGAAGAGAGAAAAATCACGCAGATCTAAAATCATGATGTTATGCTCAAGAGAAATACTTATAGTGGCACCAACTCTCTTCATGCACATGCGAGACTAAATATAAAATTTTATCTAAATGCATGCAAGTCGATAAAAAACCGTACATAATCATAAGTTCTATTAGAGGGCAAAATATCAATTTGATTTGATCTAGGTTGAACGTAGATTAAGTGTGTCTCACGAATCTTAGAGATGAGTGAATCTCATAAGATGAAGTTAGTGTGCCCTAACGTATGAATCATGCATTAATGATAATACCAAAAGTAGCTCTATGTGCCAAAATCTTACGTTGAGCACACAAGTTGAGCCCCACCCAACGTGGGTGAAATAGACTCAACACACAACAAATAAAGTCTAGTCCATAATAATATATAACAAATATGAACAGAAAAATCTTCGATTTGTCTTGAAGGCATATTCTGTGGTTCTTCTCACCAGAAACTCCATCTTGAGCTTCCAGCCTCCATTCCACGAGCATCCTCGATGAATGAGCCCTACCAAAGAAGAGAAGAGATTATCAACATATATAGATATAATAATGCAAAAAATATTACAACACATGACTGACCTAGATAAGATAAAAGTCAACTCAACAACAATATGAAAATCTAAATAATTATATTAATGAAGACGTGTCCTCGGCAATGGTGCCATATGATGAACTGCTAAATGC
Source organism: Ottelia alismoides (assembly GCA_037367405.1). Classification (NCBI taxonomy): domain Eukaryota; kingdom Viridiplantae; phylum Streptophyta; class Magnoliopsida; order Alismatales; family Hydrocharitaceae; genus Ottelia; species Ottelia alismoides. The sequence continues at coordinate 174,236 of JAZKJV010008276.1, read as the reverse complement.
ATAAATTAATAATGATCTGTTGTAGTACGGGCACTCAACGTGTCACACAGAACTGAATAACTAATCTCTATGAAGAGGACTTGGCTTTGATTTTTAACTTGGGAAGTCCAGGGTCGAACACAAGGACACGAGCCATAATACGACTATTTAGGTGTTAAAATATCTAGGTAAAGTGATCAATAAATTATTTAGGTCAAAACAGAGATAACAATGTAAGCAGACAATACAAGATAATGCACATCATGAATGTATGTATGGATGAGACAAAAATGTGAGGATGAAACATTAATGCATGTTAAAAAACAATGATGTGATGACAAATGATATCACATGCAGATGCACACATAGCCCTAAAATGATCCATCAGACTTAAGCACAAAATCAAGATTTAATCATGCAATTTAATCCAAGCTTGGTTTCATTTAAGAAAGATTTAATCTGCTTAATTGTATCTAATAAATTAATCATTCATCATGCATTAAATCAGATAATAAATTACACCATGTAAAAGATAATCAAATAGGGATCAAAATGCCACTGAAATTACTTCATTTGGAGTTCATATGCTTAAGTTATTCACGTTTGAATCTAGGGGCATAAATGTGATAAAAATATACATAAAACATGAAAACATGTCCTTAGAGGGACTGAAATGCAAATAAAAGAAATCGACATTGAAATTTATGAAATACCCCCTAGTAGGGGCCGATATGTTAGCAATAAATAAAATTGACGGTGGCATTGATGCAATTTTTCCAAGACCTCACGCTTAGGGCACGTGCAATCCCATGCTCAGGTAGAGGTTCGTGGCTTGGGCCACGTGGCGAGAGGCGATGCTTCGGCTTTGGTTCGATGCTGAACAAGGCTGCAGGTCTAGATAGAAGGCTCTGTCTGAAGATGTGGCTGCAATTGAGCCATCAGATCATCCCAAATTGGGGTGATCCTACGGCGCATGTAACTCCTGATCGAATGAGCATCGTCGCATGAGGCGGTGTGAGAACTAGGCTCCGATGAGCCCCTCCTTCCTCTTCCGTGATGTTATGATTCACCTTATGGTCGGAGGAGGTCTCCGGATGGCTGCAAATATGAGACATGGATGGAGAGAGCCCTAGAGTACTTGGAAGAAGATGGTGAGGGAGATACGTTCGAGGCATAACTCCAGATCGGAGCTCCCTCAAGAATTCCAGCCATTAAAGGAGAAACTATACGAGGATGGTTTTTTAGGAAACTAGTGCAGCCGAGCTTGGTGGAGACTGGTGTTACCTTCTGACCAGTTGGAGAGGTGACAAATGAATAAAGGAGAAATATATAGGATATAATTTATTTAGATTTACGTATTTAATGGTGTGAGAGAGAGACATTCATTTATAATTTGTAATAATTAAGACTTGGACACTACTCTTTACAACGAGGTCCATTGCCCGGGTGTCTGTTTACCTGGGGGCCTCATCGCAATTTTTCGTGCTTTACCACCTTCTTTTATTTTGTTTCCCGTTGTTTTGAGTTTTCCGCCGTTCTTTTTATTTGTTTTGTGCATGGAGCCCCTAGACTTGGTTTGCTTGTCTCGGTAATTATGTCTAAACCCTAATAAGAATGCATGTACCTATAGTCTGTCACGTTTGGCTCTGGTCAAATCAATAAATGTTAGTTATTTGGACTTGAGACCACGTGCTGAGAGAGGTCGTATACAACGCTTGCAGGACCCGTTGTGGCGGGCACCAATTGACATCCGAGACCAGACCTTGGTCTCATTTTTGAATAATTAACAAATTAATTTTCACAATTATTAGCAGCTATTTTTAGGGTGGTTTTTTCAATTGCACTTCTCCATGTAGTTAGGCTTAAAAAATTATATTTTGCATAACGCATGGAGAGAGCAGGGAAGCATTGTAAGTCCTCTAACTTAGCATGTGTCATTAGATTCAATGGTGAGATTTCCATCATCAAATCGACATGCATGGCTTTTTCGCTATCTCCCTCTGATTTTGAGCACGTAGGACTTAAATTAAAATATATAAAAATGTTAGGCGCTTGTATGTAAAAAGATCCAAAAAAGTGAAAACCCAAAAAATAAAACAAGGAGATTACTTAATAAACTTCGACCTTAATTAAAATCCGTAATGGACTTTCATTGTCTTGAGTTCATAAAGACCTCATTATTTCCGCGTACCTTAGGAGGGGACCAAAACCCCTCCCATGAGCGAGGCATGACCCACTAAAGATTAGAGCCAAAAACCCAGTTTGTAACTACCTTGTGTATCGCCTAGATTTCCAAAGTAATGGCGCTTCTATCAAACGTGAACGAATAGGTCTCTATCGGCGATGGTGTTCTCTCCTTGTGTGGAACATCGACTTGATCTGAAGTACTTAGCTTAGGGCACGCCCTCACGGGTGTGTCTGACTCATCGGTTTGCATCCGAGTAGGTCCTTGTACACTCTCGGGTTATTCCGTTGCAAGTGAGGACCGAAGTAGTGGTTTCGCCTATCAGCTTCTTTTCTTTATTTCTTTGGCTGAGTACTATCTAGTAAGGGTTACAAGGACCTCAAAAAGTGCAGACTACATGTTACAAAGGAGGAGGACAAGTACACGATACTTTTCTAGCAGTACTCTCTCTCCTATAGGATTAGCATGCTAAAGACTTGTTAAAAGACATGGCTGAAATAATAACTCTAAAACTGAAAAGATAATAAATAGTCGATCCTTCATGGATTCACATGGCATGAGTTGTGAACCCAGTTTTGTATTTTGTTTGTATGGATCTAGATTAAGGTTCAAAGATCTAGTGCAGCGCATTTACGTAAAATTTTGTCATATGTGTCTTCTTGTTTGACCCCCTCTCAGCTCGATTCTTTCTACTATTTTAAACTCCTTTTTATTCCTCGTTGACCACCGTATGTTTCCTCCTGCATCGATCTCTTTCTGCTCTACGATGGCGATCCATGGATGATTTAGTCAGGACCCCACCGACAGCCACATCGATTCCATAGACTCAATGTCGTCAATAATGCGAGGTGATTCTTGAGAACCCGACCCGGACCTTGCAGCCCGATCTCCAGACTCCTTGTTTTCTTTCGCTCCCCTCTAATCACCCAATAAACCGGGACCACCTATGTCCCACAATTACTCATTGCGATTGGAATTCAATTTCAGTCTACATCTTTTTCCATTCACGGCCAGCTGGAATTCGATTTCAAGTGGTCTGATTGGGATTCTTTCACATTTCAGATAGAAGCCAAACCGGTCCTAGATCCCAACATAAAATTCACATCCTCTAACTCAAACCCAAAAAAGGATCTCCAAGGAAAGGACAAGGGGCAACAACCTCCACAACCTGAGCAGGTGAATGCTCAATTGTTGGCTTCCATTCAAGCCTTACACCAGCAACTGAGCGAGCATGCCCTAGCACAGACTGCATAGGATATGATGAATGATCTACGGAACATAACGGTAGTAGGAGGAGGAGACAGACCCCATGATGACCCTGACGAAGAAGAACATGAACATGAGAGGTAGAAACCCACACTAAAGGAGACATACAATCCTAGAGACAACCATATGATCAAGTGGATCCTCATTCCACTGATACATGCTCACTTTGAGTTCAAGCCTCATTTCCTTGCTTTTCTACCATCATTCCACCGGAATACCAACGAGGAGCCATACATTCATCTACAGCATTTCTTGTGCATCTGTCGAACTACCCAATACCCCAATGTTCCCTTAGACATAGTGAAGATGATGGTGTTCCACTTCAGCTTGCAAGACAAGGCCCTATAATAGGTCAATCATTTGGGAAAGACTGTGACGACTTGGGAGGAGCTGAAATATGCCTTCCTTCACAAATTCTACCCTCTCTTCCAACTCAACTAGATGCGAGCCAAGATTAGAAACTTCTCCCAGGATGCCCATGAAACTATCCATGAAGCCTGGGAGCGATTCACAGACCTGCAGGAAAAATGCCCCCATCATGAGATACCAATGACCAGTCTGGTCCAACACTTTTTCGAGGGCCTGAATGTAGAAAGCCAAAGGATCGTACACACATTCTGTGAGGGATCTCATTTTAATAAGAATGAAGACGTGGTCTGACAGATCTTTGAAGAAATGACCAAGAAGAGGCCGCCCTTTCTTCATCTCATGCATATCAGAGACAACTGCAGGTCCTCTAAAAGCAAGTACATATGGCAGCATCTCGTGAGGCAAAGATAGATGAGAGCTCCAACCTCAGTATCATTGGGGGGCATTTCTCGAAGGTTGACATTATTGAGAAGGAGCCATAGGATCTCGAGAAGCTTGTTGTGTCCAACAGAGGACGCAATACTTACATAAGCTGGATCAAATCACCAATAAGTTGGAGGTGCTGGTGAGCACCATCAGTTCTGTTCAGTCAACGACACCATATTCAGAGATTCCTGCTGAGAAGAACTATGAGCCATCACTGCAATAGCAGCCTCAGTTGAGTCAGCAGCCACCGGCCATCCAGCACATGTATTACGTGCAAGCATCTGAACAAGGCCCCTCGCAGCAGCAGATGGTTGTTTACCACCCGTACTTCCTTCCACCTTCTGATCCTACACTCCCACCACCACCATTGATTCAGGAAGTTAATGGTGTATGGAGTAATGATGCACAACTAGCCCATCCTACTGGATATTCACAGGGCCAGCCACTAGACAATAGGGCTTGTCACCAACCTCAAGATGGTCGTTATGGACAATCCTCTCAACCTCCACCTCAGTATCACCAACCTCAACAGTACCAAAATCATTGGAGGCAGAATAAGCAATATTCACAACCGTAATACCACCATCCATAGTCGTACCACAGTCCACGGCTACACCACCTTAGCATTATCCTCCTCCATATCAACAGTACCAATTTCCTCCACCTCCACCTCCTCAGCATTACTAGCAGTCTCAGCCTCAGTCTCCACATCATCAGTCATAGCGTGGACAACACGCTGAATCACATGAGGTAGCTCCCACGAACCCCAAACTGGATTGCTTGGCCCAATTAATGAAGGGCCTAGCAGAGATGACAAGGAAGCTAGATGACCTGAAGGCCACTAAAACTCCTATACCAACCCAGGTTGAAGTGCATCCCAATAACTGTAAGCGTAAAGAGAAGGTAGAATGTGATGTCTGATCTATGCTTGTAGAGTCAAATGATTGTAATGTTGCTTTATCTAATGTCGTCACTATAAAGATCGGTAGGACTTCGCCTCCATCTGCCACAAGACAAGGGAAGAATAAAGCTTTGACAGGTGAATCATCATCTTCTGCATCAACCGTGCCAACCACATAGTCGGGTGAGGAAGAAGAAGGAGGAGGAGACATGCCAGCTTCCATCCATCTCTATCAGCACCAACGAAAACAAAAAAAAATCAGAAAATTCAAAAAGACCAAAAAGATGTTCGCAATCGATATGAAGCCATGCCAGCCACGGAGGAACCGCCAGTAGTAGCCAATCCTACACCAACCGATGGAGCAGAGACCGTGCTTTTTGCTTGTTCACTAGTAGCAGCATCTTCGTTTTTAGCTTGTAATCCTTTTCATGATCCGTATGTACAGAATATTATGGACATGAATTTTGTTATAAATAAGAACACTGATTCTAATTTTGTCATGCGAATACTCCTTTTCCTGATGCAATAGAAAATACCAAAAAATGCAAAATAAAAAGTGCATTATCTGGTCCTGGAGTTATGGATATTATTAATAATCTGACTGTTGAGATTCCTTTGATAAAAGTCATGGAATACATGCCCACTATAAAGAAAGATTTGAAGGAGGCATGTACAAACAAGCGTCAGCCAGCACGTAATAACAAACGTCGACAGGTAGAGAAGCATGTTCTTACCATGGCCACAATCGCAACTATCAGCAATCTCCCGCAAAAAAAGCAAGGCAAAGGAGCACCTTTGATCAATTACAAGATTTTTGATCAAGTCTTCAAGCGAACCTTGCTTGACAGCGGTTCTTCCATCAACCTCCTGCCCTCTTCATTATTGCAAGAATTCAGGCTAGGTCCTCTCAAGCAGACACGAATGATCCTTCAGTTTGCTGATCACTCCATTAAGTGACCCCAAGGTCTTTTAAAAGACATTGTGGTAAAGGTGTGGGACATGTAGTTTCCAGTTGATTTTGTAGTCCTTGACATGGACTCTCCTGCACCCTTACTCCAGACTCCTATTATTCTAGGCCGACCATTCCTGCACATTGCAGAGGACGTGGTTGATTATAGGTACGGAAATATCACTTTCAGCTCGAGCGACAACAGAGTTACAATAGACATGATAGGCAAGACTAAAGTATTAACTGACGAAAGTGATGCAGCACCGCCTGAAGCAGACTGTGACTTCATTGTTGAGATCAGAGATACACCACTCTCATTGAACGATACGTGGACCCTGGAAATCCTCTCTCTTGAGAACGAATGGGAAAGCATAGTCGATGCAAGCTCTGACGACACTTGGGAGACAGAATCCAATTTGCTGATGCATCTCTTCAATTCAGATGATTCACTCTAGCCCAAACATACTTACTACAAGTCGGTTTGGCACATCGTCAAAAGACCAACAAGATACAGAGGTCAACACTCCCTCCAAGGTTCAGGCAGATCATCCCCCAACCAACGAAGTTTTCGAAGTGACCGAGAAGTATGCTAGATTAGAACCTGAATTAAATCCACTTCCGGCAAGCCTTAAGTATGCTTTCCATGTGGGTGAAGAAAACATGTATCCGGTCATCATCATTAGCAGACTGACCCCGGAGCAAGAATCTCTACTGCTCAAAGTTCTAGTGAAAAGCCGCAAGGAACTTTGTTGGCATGTTTTATATCTTCGCGGGATAAATCCTGCTCTATGAGCACACCACGTCTATTTGGAAGAAGATGCCAAGCCATCTTGAGAGTTTCAAAGAAGACTGAACCCAAACCTGAGGGATGTCGTCATGAAAGAAATCATGAAATGGTGTGACACAGGCTTTATTTATCCCATCTCCAACTCTAAGTGGGTGAGCCCACTGCACGTAGTTCAGAAGAAATCAGGGCTCCCTGTGGTTACAAATGACAGAGGAGAGGAGATATCTACTCGGGTATCGACATCTTAGCATGTATGTGTTGACTACCGCCGCCTGAATGTAGCAACTAAGAAGGACCACTTCCCCTTGATGTTCATTGGTCAAGTATTGCAAAGATTGGCTGGCAAGGAGTTCTTCTGCTTTCTAGATGGGTACTTAGGGTACAACCAAGTGGCAATCACCCCTGAAGATCAAGAGAAAACGACCTTCACTTGTCCGTTCGACACCTATGCTTTCAAGAGAATGCCCTTAGGACTATGCAGCGCACCAACAACATTCCAGAGATGCATGCTTACATTTTTTGTCGAGATGGTAGGCAGTTTTCTCGAGGCATTTATGGACTATTTCTCCGTCTATGGTGACAGCTTCGATTCTTGTCTTGAGCACCTAAACAGAGTGCTTCAGAAATGCCATGAAGTCAATCTGGTATTATCATGGGAAACGAGCCTCTTCATAGCCATAGAGGGGATTGTGTTGGGTTACGTCGTTTCCAGACGTGGCATGGAAGTTGATCCGGCAAAGGTGGATGTGATTGCTAATCTAGACACACCTCAGGCAGTTAAGTACGTGAGGTCATTCCTGGTGCATGTGGGATTCTATAGAAGATTCATTCGTGACTTCAGCAGCATTTCCCGATTTATTACAAAAATATTTTTCAAGGTGACTGAGTTCAATATTGATCAGCAAGTTATCCTTTTGTTTATTAAACAAAATGAGCTCATCACTCAAGCTCTCGTCTTATAGCTGCCAGATTTGTCTCTTCCTTTTGAGATCATGACGGATGCGTCAGACTTTGCAGTTCTAGGATAAAGGAAAGACAATGTGACCTATGCCATTCATTATGCCATCAAAACATTAGATGAGGCTCAGAGAAATTACATTGTGACAAAGAAAGAATTGCTGATTGTGGTTATTCACCCTTGAGAAGTTCAGATCCTACCTGCTTGGATCAAAAGTCACTATCTACACTGACCACTCTGCTATCCGATACTTATTGCAGAAGAAGGATGCCAAGCTTAGACTGATCAGATGGATCCTTCTCCTTCAGGAGTTCGATTTGTAAATAAAAGACAAGCCTGGGGTCCAGAATGTGGTAGCATATCACCTCTCCAGAATCGAGTAGCAAGAGCCTCCACTGTAAAGTGCACCTATTACAGGCACCTTTCCTGATGAGTCGATTATGGTTGTGGATTCACTCCCTTGGTATGCTGATATTGTGAACTACCTCATTTCTAATGTAGTTCCGCAAGATTGGACGAATATCAAGAAGGACAAATTCATGTCGCAAATACATTTCTACTAATGGTAAGACCCACTTCTATTTAGGGAAGGAGCAGATTATATTTGGCGACGGTGTATCCCTCGGAAGGAGCATCATAGTGTCCTCAAGCATTGTCACTCGCTTGAATCTGGAGGACGCCACTCTGGAGATAGGACGACAACAAAAGTATTACAGTGTGGCCTCTGGTGGCCAACACTATTTAAGGATGCCACAACATTCGTCAAACGCTGCACTAACTATTTACATCATAAAAATATAATAAAAATATATTTGTATACCTAAAAATAAGTTATAAATATATAAAATAAGAGAATAAAATAATAAAATAAAATATAAAAAATAAAAAAATAGCCAAAACATAGATGAGTATACCTATAAATATACTCTTAAAAATTAACTTATAATAAATAACCGTAAAAATAAATAAAAATCATATTAAAATACTACATAAAATAATAAACAGCTTTTATTTTATAACTAAAAATTAATAAAATCATTTACTATATTTAATTAATTAATTTTGAATAAAACATGCATTTTTGTCCTGTTGCGGCTGACCTAGACCAATCAGGGCCCAGGGTGTATTGACCCCCAGTCAACTACCCCTAACGCCTCTGACTTTCATCAAAACTGTTGAATCCCCCATTTTCTTCCCTTTTCAAGGGTGTTTCATCAATCCATCGGATTCAATCCCTTCATAAGGATTCATCATTGATATTCCATGATTCACGCCGACCCTGTAAATCTATTATACATATGACTGATTTCTCCTAATTAGCCAATCAATAAGGGTGCTCAACCTATGTATAAATAACTACCTCCTGCTTCCCTTCTCATTTTGGTCACTTTTCGGAGCCCTAAACCATGGTCTAGAGTGTATCCCTGTGACAAGGGGAGATCCCCTGAGGTCTGGAGCGGCTCGCAGAAGAGGAGGTGCACCCACGATGGTCATCACCGACCGCCCTGCTCGCTGCCTTCGTCGGCAGGTATAAGAGCCTCTTTCTTGTTTTTTAGATAGTATTTAATTTCTGCTTTTTAATTACGCAATTAGTTTAGTGTTTAGTTTAGCAATTTAGCTTAAAATCCTCATTTCGAAGTTCATCAGAGCTCTACTCTAGCGAACATCCCTCTGTGCAACACCTGGTTTTGACGCACCCTTTTCGTCGTCATCTTCATTCCCATCACTTCTCCATCATGTTTCACCTCCCACTCACCCAGGTCAACCCCCTGATCTCGACTATCGGGCTCCAGTCCTTCACCTCGCCAGAGCCACCGCCGCTCGCTTCCCTTATGCTTCCATTTCACCTCCTTACGGGACGAGGCATTTTACCCTCGTCCCTAGTGGGTTCCTGTGTAGGGTTGAATGTTAAAGAATGAGCTAGAGGGTATATTGCTGCTCGTCGGAGGTACCTAGAACTGTCTCACTTCTTTGGCCTCTCATTGAAGCTCCGGCCATCATCGCACCTTTTAGAGACCTCCATCAAATAGAGCACCAGCCCAGGAGTCTGTATCACCTTTTGGATCACCTCCTGGTGGTTGGAGCTGGTCAGAATCTCCAATTGAAGCTCGAACCAGGTGGTGTTTTTCCCTGTTCATCGAGGGGAGTCCACATCTGTTGGATCAAGCCTCGATCCCAGCTGCTACAACAGCCGTCCAATGTGCCTCGCCTCCAGCCATCATATATTACTTGGGATTTAATCCCAAGCATCCATCGTGAAGCGTCATCGGCAAGTAAGGAGACGACACATGTTAAAGTGGGTGAAATCCAGTCATCCGCCTCCACGTTATTATGGGGTAAATTACACACTTAGTCACATTCATTTTTTTAGTTAATCATTAGTTTTGTAAATAAATATTCTGTGTAAATAAAATGGTAAAATTGCATGTAGACCCTTGTATTTTTTTATATTCCATTTACGTTCGTGCCAGGTCACCTCAAGTGTTGTCCCACATGAGGTGGCCATTTTACAAGGAAGCCCTGCTACATTCTATATTTATGTTAGGTCTAATAAAATTTAGTATAAATTGTATATTTTTGGGAAATTTCCACTTGAGCCCCTGATGATTATTTTATTTGCAGTTATGCCCTTTCCAATATATGTATTTTTGATGCTTGAATTTCATTTATTAAAAATAGCACCCATGCACCTAAAATTATGCCAAAATAGGGTTAGATGAATGTTAACATGTATTTTCATGCCCCGTTTTTATTTTATCATTTTTGGCATTTTAACTATTTATTAAAATTAAAATGAGCACGTTTTTATCCCGTCTTGCTGACAAAATACAAAAAAAATAAAAAATGCTTTGAAAAAATCCGAGAAAAATATGGGGTATATTCTAGTATTTTTTAACTCCAAACCAAGATGAAAAATCAAAAAGCTCTAAAATCCAACAAAGAATATTAAACATCACTAAAAGTTCTAAAAATATGTTTTTCTATTTCTAAAATATATGTATATTATTATCTACCTATTAAAATTGATTTGAAGAATTTTGGACTTATTTTTTATTGTTAATCTTCATTTCAATCTTGGTGTATTATTTAATCCCTGATTTGGGATCTTTTTATTTTAAAAATCCATAAAATTAGCAAATATTCTTGAAAAATCATAAAAACATTAGAAAAATATATTAAACTTAAAAACAATTTGTTTTTTGCATTTTACTTCTTTTTACTGGTATTTATAATTATATTACTCTATATGGAATATATAGCCTTATATTTTCTATTCATCTACTAAAAGAAAAGGAAATAAAAAATATAAAATATAAAAAGAAAATACAAAATTGAAAACAAAATATAAATATATGAAAACAAAAAACCCACAAAAATATGTATATATAAAATTACAAACCCATAAAAATATAGAATGAAGGACATATTTGTACATAATACACTTTGATTAATAGTAATCGTACGCTACCTATTTTTCTCTCTGTGGTTTGACCTCTACATTCTTGCTTGCTATACCTTGTTTTTTGTATAAAATAATAAAGTTTAACTCCACCTTTTTGATACTCACTGCTTGATATATATATATATATATATATATATATATATATATATATATATATCGTTGGTCACCTGTTGATTGATTGAGGTTTCATTAGTGTTCAACTCATCGACTGCGATTTCGTCGTGTGAAACCATACGACCCTTGCAAAATGCCTTTCATCTCCACCATATCCCCATCCTCTTCTTCACAACAACCCTCCATTTCCCCTATCTCCACTGCTTCTATCTCTCCCACCTCGACTAGCTCGGCCCATCCTCTTCGTCTTGTCCTTGACACCCTACATATCATTCCTACCTGCTGGTTGCATTTGGGGGTGAGGTTCAATGATAGAGTGTCAGGAAAGCTAGTTGCTTTTGCTAGAATAAAAAAATTTGCATATCTATATCGACCTGGGAAGAACAAGTAACTTCATATCTCTATATGTGGGGATGTGAAGTTACCATTAAGAGGAATGAATAAACCGTTGTATGTGAGTGGTATTCATCAGAAACTCAATTTTTCATCATGGAGGGAAGAAGTTGAGGCAAAGAAAGTGGAGTTCTTATTGAACTACAATATATTTAGAGCTGTAATTGCTCCTCGGTATGCAATTCGGGTTCTGGATGAGCTCACAAATGGGAGGTAATCATTAGTATTGTTGTTGGGCATCATTAGATGTGAGTTACAATCACTGTTATTGTTGTTAGGCATCATTAGATGTAGGGTTGCGCAATGGCACACATATAGAAGGCTCGTAACTAGTTGCTATTGGCTAGGCTTGGCACAATGGATTTTAGGTTGTCGTAATTTTTGGTAATATTCACGGGAGACTTGGAGAGCTTGTCATTGACATTGATGGTTGTTCAAAAAATAAAATAATGACTTAGTTATTCATGAGGCCTTAGGGTTTTCTTATATAGACAGAAAAACCCAAGATGGTAAATTACATAATAGAGATAGAAGAAAAAGAAAATACATAAAAGATAATGAAAGATAAACAAATAAATATATATATATATATACTACCCCTTAAGATGGAGTAGAGATGTTGATCATTCTCATGTTGGAACAACATCTCTAGAATGACCCTCAGGCTAGAGTCTTGGTGAAAACGTCTGTTGTCTGTTCCCTAGAGCTGACTTGGGAAGTAGAGATAAAACCTTTCTGAATCATGTCAGATGCATAATGACTGTCTACCTCAATGTGCTTAGTCCTTTCATGGGAGGCATGGTTGTTGGGAATGAAAAGAGTAGCATGGTTATCGCTTTGTAACTGCATGGGAAGAGGGGCGTCAACAAGTAAGTTTGTTAGAACGGATTTGATCCACATCATCTCAATGCTTCCTTACGCCATGGATATGCACTCAAAATCAACACTAGATCTAGGAACCACGATCTGCTTCTTGTTTTTCCATGACACCAAGGAACTCTGTATAAACACTGCAAACCCAGAGATAAATTTCCAATCCTTGGTTCATCCTGTATAGTTTACATTTGCACATACCATGATGGCATAGATATCTGTTTGCTAAAAAGTAATCCAGTATTGGGAGAGGACTTAAGATACTTCAAATATTATGAACGGTATCCATGTGTGCATGTTTCAGCTGCTCATAAACTAGCTCACTTTGCTCACAACAAAGGAGATATATGTCCTGATAATAATCACAAAAGAAGCTTCCCAACAAGCTCCCTATATATCCTATTGTCCACCTACTCTGTGTCATCATCATATATCTTCATTCTAAAATCCTTATGAAATGTTAAATCGCAATCTAATGTCATCAAATTGTAGTATGAACGATTATCAAATCAATCAGAATCATGTTTATGATATCTCGTTGAAGAAAGCTTTGTGTAATTTATACCTGGATAACTCTAGAGCCAAACAAAAGGATACGAGCAATTAAATTATCTTAGATAGGGTTTAAATATCTAAATTATTTGATCTAGTGTGATCTAGGTTAACTTGAATGAATGCAATGGTGTTTTTTTATCTTTTTCTTTGCAAAGTTAAACATGATGGTACAAAATGAATACAAAATAATATACAAAAATCACACATCAATGCAAAAAGACTCATAAATTAAGTCATAAGCATAAAAATCAATTAAGTAAAACTTGGTCCAAATTAGTACTCAATTAGAAGCTCCAACTTTATAGTTTGATCCAAAGCACCTAATTAGTAGGGCACCTACATCAGTTCATATTCCCTTGGTAACTAATTACAATACTAATGATAGCAAAACGATAAATTAATCACCTAATTAAATTCTAAATGCAAAAAACTCTCCAGGTCCTAATTAACTTCACATGGAGTTAGGATTAATTTTTTCCATTCAAATTACGGATGAAGAATCACTACACTTCACTAATTAATTAATAATTAAATATATGATACACCAGAGAATAAAAGCATACCATAAGATAGATAATGAACATAGCTTTAAAACAAGACCAATTCCATTAAATTGAAATCCTTATGCTTAAGTTATTAAATAATTATTCTAGGGATGTCATTGCAATAGAAATGATAAAAATACATAAAATACCACACACATGTCTAAATAAGGGTTAAAATGCAAATACAAGAAGTTGGAGGGGCTTATTTGTCAAATTCCAGATGCATTGGGGTAGTATAATATTAAAGACCTGATGAGATTTGTCCGTAAATAAACCGGTGATGAATAACCATTCATTCATCTTTATTCTCCTATTTTATATTTAATCCCTAGTAAAATACTTGTAGATATTACTAACTTGCATGGATTAACATCCTAACATTAATTTATAAATTGTGTATAAATACATGTTTTTAAACTCAAAATAAAAGAATAAAGAAAAGAAAATAGAAATAAAGGAAGTATCAAAGATATTGATATACCCTGAACCTTGAGGCCTAGTCAAATATTGATTAGGTCAACCAGAAACAAAGTAGGGGGAGATAAGAAAAAATAATGTACATAAATACATACGAAACCCTAGGTACACAATACACTGTATATAGCTCACACTTACATCATCTTATTCACAATTATACACACTTCAAATAAAAATATTTTCAACATCAAACATGTACATAATAATATAGAAAAAAGAATAAAACTATGGGAAAAAATAAATCATGCACAAGTCACAATACATTCAGTTGCAAAAGCTGAAAACAAAACTTCATTGATCAATATCTTCTCCATATTGGCTCAAAATTAATCAAACTCACCTTCATTGTATTTCAAATTGAATTATTTATTCATGGGAATTGGAGTTAAGATGCAAAAGCCGACTAATTGAAGTACTATGGCACTTGCACATATGTATATAAAGCAAATATATTGTACTATTTATGTTATTAATCTCTTTATATTTTTAAATAATTGTGCGTACTATGAAACAAATATAAATAATACAAATAAATCTAAAAGAATTTAAAAATACAAAAATAATAAATAAACCCTAAATATATAGGTATAAGGTACCTATGTTGTAAATATATAATCCTTTTTACATGTAAATAAAAGTATAAAATTTCATAAAAGTTGTATAAATAATTTTATAAATAAATAAATTATTTAAATATATTATTATGTATAGAAATAATAAAATATAAATATAAATTAATAATATATAGGTACAAAAACGTATAAACTAAGTATACAAATAATATACACTATTAAATAAGTTGATAAAATTAAATAAAAATCTCCATAATATAGTTTAATAGATAAGAAACAACTTTTATGTTTTGAATTTTTATTAGTAAAACCATTTTCTATTTTTTTCTCATTTTTTCTATTTTTAGATTTGTTTTGTCTTCTTGCAAGGGATGTGGATCAATCATGGTGAGGCAAGGGTTGACTCTAGGTTAAACCTTCCTCCCCCATTCAAGAGCCCCCTTCAGATCGATCCAACATTATCTTCTTCCATTTCTTCATGTGAATCGAAGCATGGTATTGCCTCGATTCCTTCATGAAAGTTGTTGATTGGTTGACCTTAATCTATGTGTGCCCCTCCAATTGTGTTCGTCTCCATCGATTCTTGCAAAAACCCTAAGTCAAAGACAGTTGATCACCATCTTTCTATATAACATCGCAGCTACCTCCAACAAACCCCAATCCTTTTTTGAGCACTGTAACCCCTTGAAATCATAGTTGGAGTGTTCACCTTAGTGATAGGAGGGTGTCCTCGAGGTTTCGAGACAAGGAGAAGATGCTCAGAAGCTAATTCCCATCATAGGAGCTTCTTCCCAGATGAAGGTTCTGCTCCCCAGCTTCCAGATCATGTGAACCTAGTTCTTTTAGTATTTTAGTTTTGCTTTAGTTCCTTAGCATAGACTTGCATTGTATTTTGTTTGATTTCATTTTGTTTTCATTAAAAATCCAAAATTTTAGTTCACCGAAGCTCTAAGCTCCGGCCTCTATTCACTATGTCTCATCTCCATTTTGACGAACCTGATTACCTCACAACTTTCTCTCTCACTTTTACAATCTCCTCAACCCATTAAATCACCTCGTCCTTACACTACACGAGAGATCAGATCTCTTCTTCAACCCATCATTGGAGATAGATGACATGGTTTTCGATCGACTAAGGTGAAATAAATATCAAGTGTCTTTGTCCTCAATCAATCAACCCAGTTAGAAAAATCAACCACTCATAAAATCAATCCATCAATGTAAGCAGATTCACAATTTTATTTACCTGGTATAGCAACCAGGGTCAAACACAAGGATCACGATTTAAAAACTAAGTAGTCAGATTTCAGGAAAACAAATATTTTTGGTGGTTTTATTTTTTTTTCAAATATTTAATTTTCAAATAATGGCAAACAAGCTCAATAAATAAAAGACACAAATCATGCTCTTTTTGTATTTTTAAAATAGTAAAAAAATCTCAAAAATATAATAAAAATATTTTTGGATTTCATAGGTTTTAACTTGTTTTAGGAAATTTTTTTATGCCTTTTTCAAATGTTTTTGTGATTTTCTAAAAATCAAACAGTGATAAAAAATACAAAATAGTGCACAACCAAGAACAATTTGCAAGTAAAAAATATTTAAAATGCCCAAAATTCATGGATGGTATTTTTGTGGGAAAATAGAAGTACAAATCTACTAATAGAGACAGAAAACACTATTTTTGGATTTTTCTTTAATTTTATACAATTTTTATAAGTTTTTGGTTATTGTAATTTTTAGGGATTTATAAGGAATTTTCAAACAAAATGGTAATGGAGATAAAACACAAAAAAACAACTACAGAAATTTTTGTTGAATTTTTATATCATTTTTTGATATTTTTAAATTTTTATAACACGAACAAGAAATTTTTTTAGTGGTTTTTGAATTTTAATAACAAAAAATACGTGAAAATTAACACATAAAAATCACGATAAATATTATACACTAATAGGAGCTATAGGTGATTTTTAAGTAATTTTTCGAGCCAATTTTCTATTTATTTCATCCAATAAAAGTCAAGGTGTTAAAAATCATTTATCGTGATCCATGTAAATATTTTACTTTCTAGGGCCAAAGAATGACATAATACTCAAATCTCACGGCCAAACATGCAATTCTTCCAAACAAAACGTGCGCTACACACGATCCAAACTAGCAGGGGTATAAGTGTAATTATTAAAACTTAACATTCAGTTCATAACATCAAGAAAGTTCAGGATAAATGTTGGAAATAACCCAGCAACCACGTGGGGACACACATGACTTACGCTCGATTAGACTGAAATAAAAATACGAAAACTAGAGGGTCCAAACCATAAATGTTTTTAACTACACATTACAATTATTGGACTAAAACTAAATAAAGAAAATGATAGGGTAGAAAGGAAATATACCCAAACAGGGGCACGTGGCACGTGCGTGGAAGGCATGTGACGTACGACCCTGATGACCATTAGGGGTGGATCTGACGGCTCTGATCACAAGTGAGTGTGCATGTCGGATCCACCTGCAAAGCTGATATGACGTCTTTGAAAAGGGGATGGATGAGCGTTGGGATTGAATCTGGTAGAATACTTCTCGATCAGATGACGGCTAGAGGAGTTCGAAGAACACATCTCGGGCGACTTCCAATCGGCCATAAAGAGAGATCTACTGGCCTGATGGGGTCTCTAGAAGGCTCGGTACCATCGTGGCCCCCCTCCGCGTCGACCAGGAAGCATAGATGAAGGAGTTGACAGCTGAAGGCTTCACCTGGAGCTGCTCCACTGGAGCAGCTGGGGTCCAAATGGGTCTCCTCATACGAACATGTACATGTAAATGAAAGCAAGACTCGAGGGCTTTGCTCTAGTCCGATTATTGCTTGGGAAACATATAGGTTCGATGGGGGAGTGGGTTTTTGGTTTCCAGCGAAGGTGGGGGAAGGAAACCTGAACTAATCCTGCATCGATGAGCAGGGTCCAGGGGGATAGGTTGCATTGGAGGATGAAGGTAGAATAGGGGGGATCGATCTGTGTAGGTAGATGGTCGAGATAGGGCTCTGACCGACTGGTCGGAGCAAGTGAACTGCGGTGGCGATGGAAATGGAAAGTCGGATTGAAACAGAAAGTAAGAGTGATATGAGCGATACCTGATGGGTCTGACGAACCCAGGAACTGTAGGCAAGGTGAAAGGAGTGGTTATGGCCTCAATCCTACTGTGACGGGCAGAAGAGGCTTCTCGCGGTATCTCTCCAGCGATGCGATGATTTGCGCTCAATCGGACCACCAAACAACTCTCCGAAGGGCCCTTCAAGGAGTTGTCACTCTCCTGAAGATGTCTAGAGGTCTATGGTGGTGCAAGGAACGAGCTTCCATGCTCAGGAGATGGAAGATAGGTTTTATAGAGGTGCTAGAGGTCTAGAAAAAATCGATGAGGGTCGTGAAACCCTAAGCAGATCCGATTGTGCCTAAGGATCCGTGAGGATCACGGATCCTAGCAGCGCAGTCAGGTAGTGGAATCGAGGCAAAAGGAGTTCGGGTTCGATCAAGAAAAATCCGAGAAAGTGCTCCGGCGAGCAGCAATCGGGTCGACCTGGCTGGGGAGGAGATGTTGACTAGGGTCAACGATCCTAGGTGGACCAATCAGAATGTAGAATGTACAAAAATGAAATAATATTAAATATAAAATAGTAAATGATTTTAAAATAAAGTGTATAAACAAATAAAAATGTCTATTTTTATGAAAAATAAAATAGGGTATATACATTATAATGTGTTATGTACAGGTATATTATACCTTTGTATTATGTACAAATTTTTTTATTTTATTATTTTAACAAAAATAATTTTTATTTATATTTTATTTATTTACACAATAATTTTAGGAGTATAAAATGATTTTTATCTTATTTTTATAATTTATATAAGGGTATAAATAAATAAGCAGAGTATCTATACAAGTGTCTTTTGTACAATGAGTTGTTGGATTTTAATTTAATTTTATTTTGTTTTTCTGTTTTTTATTTTATTTTTATATTATTATTATGTTGTATACAAGTATTTAAAAATAGGAATATATTTTTTTATTTAAACAAAAATAAGTAATTATTTGTACAAGTATAGGTGGTATGTACAATACATAGTGTACCCTTATCTCCCTCTACTTATTCTTTTGCGATCAGGTCAAGTCTTGACCTTCTATTGGGGTTCGGGTCACTCTGTATTTATTCTAAATACATACTTCTTTTTATTTTCTCTTTATTCTTTTATTTTTGAAAAAAATGTGTTAATTATGAGATATTAACAATGACATGCACAATGTTAAGTTATTACATTTACATGTATTTATAGATGGTTTTCCTAAAAGATAAAGCTAAAATAAAAGAATAAAGAATGAGAATCGTAGATTCATCAGAGATCATCCACCACCTTCCTCCCCCCCCCCCCGACCTTTTTGTGCAACCATAAAGTCGAGGAGCTCCGTCCTCGAGCCTTGAATCTTTCTATGCATGAGTCAAACCTTAAGGAACCTTTTGCGGGTGATTTCAGCATAGGAAACAAAGTCCTAGGTGGCCTGAATAAGAATGAGCTCTAGTCCTCGATCAGCAAGGCCCAGATGCATCTGTCACCTTCAGCAGCAGCGAAGCTCACCAGGGAGCTAATGGGCTAGTTTCGAGATCGATCCATTGGTGGAGATGCGAGAATCAAAGAGAATAAGGAGTCTCAGAGCTTAGTTTTTCCAACAATGTTGATCTCAAAAGTCAGATCTCACCATACGTCAACTATCAAATCAAGACGTGATCTAATCCCAATCACGGGATCCAAGCGAAGCGGTGCACGGCCGTAGCCATTTGATCAATTTATGTGGAGGTACCACAACCATTGGATCCGGAGCCATGCACGTGCCACGTACACACAGGAGGGGGTATTTGGCGATCTTTAGCCCTCCACTTTTTGTTTTATTTATTTAGTGCTTAAACTTTTATCTGCAGTGCAATAAATTTCAGAAAATTTTCAATTAGACCATTAACTTTCGAGTGGTTACTTTAACTCCATGCTAGGTCACCTTACATGCCACTACACGCGATGTGCCTATTAAGCTTTTTGTGGGTATACCCCAATACTATCTGGACTGGTTATTAAATAAAAACAAACTTTCATGTATCTACATTTTAGTTCTTCCTAGATATATGTGTAGCACGAGGTTTGTTGGATATACTGTATATTTAGCCCTGGATTTTTTATATGTGTTATGTAATGTATGAAATGTTTACATTAATTGCAAATAGGTCCTTGTGTTATTGGTTTATTTTTATTTTATGTATTTTATTTTTATGTATTACTTCTGTTTATCCAAAAAATTAGGAAAATAATTTAAGTGCGTGGAACTTAGATCTAACACATATATTTTTGATTTGGCATTTAAAGTTATTTTCCTCTTTATAAAATTACAAGAACATGCTCATTTTCCTGTTTAGAATTTAAAAGGCTATAAAAGTTCAAATATATCTCATTAATTCCAAAAAGATATACTAGATATATTTTTGTATATTTGAACACATATCCAAATACCACATAAAAATATAAAATAGAAACCCTAAAAACTAAAAAACCGTAAAAATCTTATAAAAATTAGCAAAAGGTGTAGAAAAATTAAAAAATATCTCTTTCAGTCTCTGAATTTTCTTTATTACATATAGTTTCTATTAAAAATAATTTATGATTGGTTTTGAACTGATATCTAATTTAAAATCCTAAAAAGGTTCTTGAATTGTATATATTAAATATTTTATGTATTTTTCACTTCAGAAATCCATAAAAATTAGAAAAAAAATATATAAAAATTACCTAAGCAAAGAAAAATCTTAAAACCCAAGAAATATTTTATTTTCTTTATTTTGACTTTATTTGGTTTATCTAAAAAATCCAAAAGATATTATATATATGTTGCATATATAGTTTGTAAATTATCTATATCCATATTATTAATTACCTACTTTTAAAAATAAAAAAGAAATTAAAAGTGCAAAACTAAAAAATAAAAAATATAAAACATTTAAAATAATAAAACTTTGAATCTAATTAAAAACCCATAAAAACCTTGAAAGGAAAATATATAGAAATTAGTTTAACCAAAAAGCTATAAAAATATTATTAATTAGCTATAATTAATAATTATTTGCCTTTGTCCCTATTCACTTCCCTGAGTTCGATACTCTTACTTCGTATACCTATACATATGTAGAAGGTTTATAATAAATTTGACTCACATACTTTGATTTATTTATCTATATTGTGGGTTTGTTGTTGTTCGGATTGTGGATTGTCACCGCAGTGATTGTTGACCTAGCATGTTAGGTAAGCATATCGATCATGTACTTCAACAAATGGTGTCGTTATCGGGGAAGCAACGGTTAGGGTAGATTTTTGGGATTGATTGTCCACTTTATATGCCGTGTATTTATTTTCACTTTTTACCTTATTTTCTGTTGTTTATTTTGTATAAGACTCTTCCGACCATATCTTTGTTTGACTTTGATGTATGGGCTCGCATATCGAGGGAGGATGTCTTAGGAGGTTTGAGGCACTTGAATGTCGTGGAGGCTGGTTGCAGATCGAGCTGGCAAGAGAGAGCAGTAAGGGAGGACTAAGAACCATGAATAATAGCCTTTTTATTTCTAAGATTAGATTAGATTAGTTTTCATTTCAATTTGGTGAGAGAGTGATTCATAAATAACCTATAATAATTCAGGACACATCATTTCACGAGTCCATTTTACTAAGTGTATGTTCACTTGGGAGACCTAATCGGCTTTTCCACGTTTATACTGCATTCTTCTCTATTCCTTCCTATCTAGCCCTTTGTTTTATTTTCTTTTTCTATGATTTGAGCTATTGTCTTATTTTTAATTTGCATCTTCGTTGTTTGAGCCCTTATATTTAGGTTGGTTGCTCGGTAGTTAGGTCCACAACCTAATAGATCTCCCTTACCTTAAGTTCTAATGAGCTTTGACTTAGTATCAAATAAATGTGTTCTTCACAATAATAACAACTCCTGATTTAGGGTGATTTCATGCTTGTATTTGCATGTAGATTAGTTTAAATTTTATGCGCGGATCACTTGCATGTAACTGGTGTCAGGTATACATTCTTATCTCTAGCATTCACATTCATCGTTTCTTGTGCATTAGGTTTTCCATCTTTTCTCCCTTGTTTTCTTGGATTTGGAACTAAAAGAAAACTAGAGAATTCATTAGGTGATTGCATGAAAAATACCCAAAAAGCGAAAACTAAAATTTTAAAAAGGTACTGTTAATAAAACTTCAACCTAAATAAGATCGGATAATGAATTTCATTGTTCTCAGTTCCTAAATCACTCACTGTTTTTAGGTACCTTTTAGACGGAGTGAGGCTTGACCGTTAGTACCTAGAGCCCAAAACCCAACCTAAATATTGTATTGTTTATCTCTTGGGCTCATGAAGTACTCACACTTCTATTAGTGCATGGGCAAGTAGGGCTAAGTCTGCTTGCGGGTCCAGTCTAAATCATAGAGTATAGGGGCACTGTGATTGTGAGACCCTATCTCACCATGCCACGTCCGAGTACCCTTTGAGGGAAGTAATAGATTCAGTATATTGGTTATCTTTCTCTATTCTTTAACTGAGTAGTGGGCTTAGATCTGATAGTTGGGACCTTTAAAATGTACATGATACATGTTACAAAGGAAGTGGGAAGTACATGACATTTTTTTGGTAGTACTCACTCTCCTTATAAAGGTAGCCTAAGCTAAGTCTGAAAGATTTCTTGAAAATAACAATAAAAACAATCCAGATAAAAAGCAAAACTCTCATGGCTTCATGTGTTGAGTTAGTGAACCCATTTTATGTTGAGGTGTATTTGATTAGATTTAGGTCAAAGATCAAAATCCCGCACACTTGCATATTTTTTCTACATTTATGATCACTCATTCTCTTCTTGTTCATTTTGAGCCTTCACCCTTTTTCTTTTTCTAAACTTTTTCTTCATCCCTGTACTCCTAATTCTTCATCTCACTTCTTTTTATTATTCAAGATGTCGGACCTAGGGTGGTTTAGTTCAGACTATGCAAACACCTACATCGATTTCCAGATACCAACATCACTAATAATTCAGGGTGATTTCAGTGAGACTGGTTCAGACTTGGAGAACCACTCTCAAGACTCCCCTTCCCTTCCTTCTTCACCAAGAATTCGAGATGACTCTCTTCTTGAAATCTTTTCTTCTCAAATGGAGACCGACCAACCTCCATTCACATCCCCTACTCTAACAATGTTCGGGATTGACCCTAATCTTGAACATTTCCAATCATCTGGTGCATATTTCAAGACTGATCAGGGTATATTTCCAATTGCAGACAATGAACTCCATCCGGATACCTCATCATCATATTCTGAACCAGAAATGTCTCCTCGAATAGGGAAGGGACAAGATACTGACCATAATGAGGTCAACAACCACATGTTATCCTCCATATAGCCTATACAACAATAGTTGACCACACAAGCCAAGCCTCTGGTTGCCTTCTAGGAGATTCTCATGGAGACGAGGAGGGACAGAGAGAAAATGGGAGGACGAGAAGAACATCAGGAAAATGAACACCATGGAGGAGAGGAAGAGAGGAGAGAGGCACCTAAATCAACTCTAAAAGAAACATACAATCATGGAGCCAGTCAGGTTATAGAGTGGATACATATATCGTAGATCCACAGACACTTCAAGCTGAAACTGCTATCACTCTTACTCTTGTCACATTACATGGCAATATGAACGAAGAATCCTACATCCACTTGCATCAATTTAATTCTATCTACAAAACAATGCACTACCCAACATCCTATTGGAGGTAGTTAAGATAATTGCCTTTCTATTTAGCCTTCAGGATAAGGCTCTTTACTGGATCAATCAATTAGGGAAGGTGGTAATGACCTAGGAGGAGCTGAAATCAGCTTTCTTGCGTAAGTATTAGCTCTGAGTCATTTCAATCAGACGTGAACCTTGATCTTGAACTTCTCCCATATGTCCCATGAGCCTATTCACGAGACATGGGAATGTTTCAAAGATTTATATGAGAAGTGCCCCCATCATGATATCCTGAAGATCACTTTGTTCCAAAACTTCTTTGGAGGATTGAACCAAGATAGTTAAAAGCTGGTTGATGCTATATGTGGTGGATCTTACTTTAGCAAACATGAAGATATGGTTTGGCAAATCATTGAAGAAACGGCCGAAGGATCGACCACATTATCTTCATCTCACCATTCCAGAACAATCCACATATCCTCCACAAGCCCGTCAATATGGAGGTATCTTAGGATGAGGACAAGAATGAGAGTTCCAACCTGAGTATTTTCGAGAACCACCTGTACAAGGTGGACATCATTGGAAAATGATCACATGACCTTGAAAAACTTAACGTGATTGAACAAAGAACAAAGAACCTAGATAAACTCAACAAAATCACGAAGTAGTTGGATCTTCTGGTGAGCTCAATCAACTAGTGTCAGCCTACTAGTACTTCAACCTAGACCTCTGCTCAAGATGAAAGAACAACCCCAACAGTAGAGTCTGGGGCAGCCTCAGTCGGTCCATCATGTGTACTATGTGCAAGAACCCAATCAAGGTGCATCATTACAGTCACAGTAGATACAAGTGGTCATGTACCATTCGGATCCCCCAATCTTTGTCAATCTATTCTTTCCTCCTTCATCGCAAATCCAAGAGGTGAACGCTATTTGGGGGCAATGAACAGTAGATGACTTGTTTGGGAGGACAACAATGGTATCAATCTTCAGCCATCCGGTCGTTCCACCATCAATGTGAAAGAACTTTTCAACAGAACCATCATTCTCGGCACTAGTCTCTGCAGAATGCTCAAACATGGAGACAACATCACTAGCAGCCAACATGCCATCAATAATAGTTCGACCACTATCGGCTCACTGCCCAGTACTAGAATCGATATCCTCCTCCTCTATATTACCAGTGGTATCCTCCTCATCCTTTCTATAAAAACTATCAGTCGCAACCTCCGTATCATTATCCAAGTCAGCGTGCTCATCCTGCCGAACAGATTGAGGCAGCACTTGTGAATCATGTATTTGACTGTTTAGCTCAATTTGTAAAGGACATGATGGAAATGAGCCAGAAGTTGGATGAACTCACTGCCGTAAAGACATAACCCCCACGCATATTGAAAAAAATCCAAATAACTTCCATCGTAAGGAGAAGGTAGTTTATAATGGATCCTCCCCCACCGAGTCAGGTATGAGTACCTCATTTATGTTAAATAATATTATGATTATCGAGAGTGGTAGGACACTGCAGTCATCTAAACTACGAAAGGAAAGAATAAAGCTTTAGAGGGCCAGTCGTCATCTTCCCCCTACAGCTGATCTCGCATCAAGTCTAGAAGAAGAATAAGAAGAGAGAGGAGCTGCACCAGATCCAAAAATACAGAAAATCAAGGAAATTAAAAACACCAAAAAGAATATGACAGCTGATGCCAAGCCATGCAAGCCAAGGGATGCTGGCAACCGATCCTGTGTAAGCTGACGAAGCAGATGTGTCAACTTTTTGCTTTCCATCTGTAATGAATGATTGTACCCCTTCTAATCATAAAAGTTGATTCCCATGATCACTCTTTGCATGATGTAAATACTTCGTTTCAAATGCAATGAAAAACATATAAAATCAGAAATTTTAAAATGTCTCTGTCTGATCCTGGAATAATTGAAATATTGCAAAATATATTTTTGGAAATGCCATTATTTAAAGCCATGGAAAACATTCCTAGTGTGAAAAAAAATTGAAATGTACATCAAAGCAACAAGCCCACAAGAACAGATGCAATCGAGAAGAAAAGCATATTCTTACCATGGCCACATCTCTTCTCAAGGATTTTAGGTTGGGTCCATTGAAACCAACCAGGATGATTCTTCACTTTGCTGATTGATCCATTAAGTGACCCTGATGTATATTGGAGGATGTTATTGTAGCAACGCAAGGCATGAAATTCCCAGTGGACTTTATTGTCCTAGACATGGTATCCTCTACACTGTTACTCTAGACCCCTATAATACTTGGTCTATTGTTCCTTCGAACTGTCAAGGTGGTAGTTTATTATACATCTAGAAAGAATATCTTTTACTCCACCAACAACAAGGTTACCATAGAGATGCTCACGAGACCCAAAATTGCAGATAGCACATGTGAGAGAAGGGAACTGCTACACTACATACATATGACTGTGACAACACCGATGAAATCAAAGATCCAGACTTATCAATAAATGACATGGAAACCTAGGAATTCCTTCTCTCAGGGGAAGACCTGGAAACACAATCGAATCTTGTTTCTTTGTCAACAAGGAGATACATGGAGATTAGATAATCGAGTTGTTTGAAAAAGAACCATCACAAATAAAACAAGAGGATACCGTTGCAAATATGTTTGGTATTTTATTATCTGAACCAAGAGTGACCGAGGTGGATACTAAATTATTAGCAAATCATGCACCAACCATTAGCACGATCCATGAGGTTTCTGATAAGACAACTCAGACTCCGCCAGAACTAAAGTCGCTTCCGCTAAATCTTAAGTATGCCTTCCTTACGGGTGAGCCCGCACAATATCTGATCATCATCAGTTCATGATTGATCGTTGATCAAGAATCTTGCTTGCTAGATATTATAGAGAAAAATACAAGTCTCTTGGTTGGAATATTTTTGATCTTCGAGGGATAAATATGGCCATGTGTTTACATGATATCTACTTAGAGGATGACAACAAGCCGTCCCGTGCATTTCAGTGCATGTTGAATCTAATCTCCAAGAAGTTGTCATGAGAGAGATCACGAAGTGGTGTGAGACTGGCTTTATTTATCCCATCTCTGAATCTAAATGGGTGAGCCCATTGCGCAGTGTCCTTAAGAAATCATGAATCACAGTGGTTACAAATGTCCAAGGAGAGGAGATCTCGACCTGACTGCCTACATCATGGCATGTCTATGTAGATTACCAACGCTAGAAATCAACTACCAAAAAAGATCACTTTCCTCTTCCCTTTATTGATCAAGTTCTCAAAAAATTGGCAGGGAAAGAGTTCTTTTGCTTGAAAGGTCACGATCAGATCTGGATCTTTGATTAACGATCGAGCTTTGGGGAAACTTCAACTGTTCGAATCTATTCTGAAGGAGACGTTCTTAATCTGATGGTGACAAAGGGGTCTGGAAGAACTATGAAGCAAGTCTTTCCTGGCAATCTTGAACTAGTTGAATCTCCCTAGTTCGTCAATAGATTCTCCTCAAATCATGCCCAAAATATCGCTTAAGACATTCCACATCTGGCGTGCACCTCCGATCTGTATGAACTAGGGAATCGATCTGGAAGTTGATGAAAGATTCTTCTCCAGGAATATGCTTCATATCTTCTTTTGGGTCTTTACTTTGTTTCTGGAGCTCCTTAGGCATGTGAATGATAGCTCATGCTCGGAAGAGGCTTCCGGCCAACAAATTAGGTCAAAGACATATAAAATATTGGGTAAATGAGGTTCTCCATCAAAGGTGATCAGAATGGAGATCTAGCTCCTGATGTAGAGCGATCTAGAGATAGGCAGAGGGTGTGAGAGCTGAAGAAAGGTCGAGCAAAAGTGTTGGCGTAGATGGAGATGGTTGATAATGATCAGAGCTCCTCTGATCGTGCAGATCGGAGGTGGATGAAACAATCTGATTTTATGTGATTAAGATGAATTTAGAGTGAAAAAAAGATTGAATCAAAGAATAGCTATCTATGTCACCTACGAATAGGAAAGAAGGTGGAGATTGCCTCGATCTGCAATGTGGCGGAGAGGTGGAGATGCGCAGTGGAGATCGCCAGTGATGTGGTTGAACCACGACTTTCACTAGAAATCCTCATACTCCAAATTGAAGAGCAGCTGCTCTGTCACCGCAACTAACTCCAGGAACCGATCGCGGGCAAAAATATGGGCTAAAGTCGGATTACCCGCTTGCCGAAGATGGAGGTGCTTTATTTATAGGATGGCTCATACGAGGTTTTGAAATTCAAAATGAGTAAGATTAGCGGTGTTATGGATGGATCTGAGGTGGTGGCGTGGAAGAGGAGTGAATGATCTTGAATGTCGGCGAAGGATTCGTAGGCGGTTAATGATCAATTCACATGGGAAAATGGGATGAAGAAATGGTAGAAGCGATACTAGCGGGCATCAGGCATGGGCTAAAGAGTTAACACGAGTCAACAAACCAGGGTCATCCAAACAAATCGCACGTAGGATAAGGACAAAATACACTAAACGACAAAACAATAAATAAAAAATAAATAATTTATTAAAAATTGAAAATGAATTTATTTATAAATAAAAAATATTAGGAATCAATTAAAGTTAATTTTGATATTTTTGATTAATTAAATATTTTAATTGCAAGGGTTAAAATAAATATAGAGTGTTACTTATAGGTGTGTATACCTATATATACAGTATTTCAATTTTTAATTAACTATTTATATAAATATATACATAATTTAATATTTTATTTATTTATAACATTTTAGAAGGATTTTAATGATATTTTTATTTGATTTTTATGTGTTAATTTAATTAGGTTAACTAAGGTATATGTACAATATATACATGGTGATACATATACAATATATACATGATTTTATTTTTGTTGATTTTATATTTTGTGATGGTTATTTGTATTTATATGAGTTAAATATAATAATTACAATTAAAAGAAAATGCAATATTCAAAAATATGTAAAAGAAAATAATTAAATGTTATATATAATGCATATAGGTATAATATACAATAACACCCCAATTGGCAACATTTCACACCTTAACTCTAAACTTTATGAAATCACCTCTATTTTAAAGATGATTTAGTTTGGAGGAAAATGAAAGTGCATTTGATGAATTTGGAGTCCCAGTGGAGCAGATATTGATCTTGGAAGTTTGTGCTTTGTGGCTTTTGGAGAGTGATGTTATTTATATAATATATACAAGTTTCTACTGAAATTATTTTTATTATTTACATAAGAATTTTATTCATAAATATCAAGAAAAATGATTATTATTTCAAAAATTTCATAAATATCAATAGAATAATGAAAAATTGTGTTTTATAGATAATAGTGTACAAGTGATGAATATACAGGTGACAAGTGTATTTCTAGAATTTTTGGCTTTTTTGGCCTTATCACCCCCTCCTTTATTCCTTGTCGTTCCCCTCAAGTCTTGACCTTCTCTCGGGGTTTGATTCAGCATGTATCTATTACATATATACAGTCTTTTATTTTTCTCTATTTTTCTTTATTTCTTTCTTTATTTATTTTAGATTAAAATAGTGATAAATATACAATATTTACACAAGGATGTTGGTTAGTAAGAAGATTGATTTATTGATATATGCATGTGTTTTATAAGATATTTTGAGCTAAAATAAATGAATAAAGATGATGAAATGCATATTCATTAGGGACTTGCATGGTTAGGTCAAACACAAAAAACGAGTGTCCTAGGGGTATCGGAGGTGAAATGAGTGGAAGATGGGTCAGATGAACATCTCTGGAGAGATGGGGATGATGGAGATGTTGATCTCCCGATCCTATAAGGATCTAGGTGGATGGAGTGGTGCAAGGCGAAGGGAAGTAGTTAGGGATTGAAATGGGTGCGGTTGACGAGCAGTTGAACGATAGAGATATAGTGAAAGGTTCACCGGACCGGAGCTCCGACGAACTATGAAATGGTTTTTCTATGCTAATACACCTAATTAAAATACAAAATAAATAACAGAAATTAAACCTAAAGCTATTATCTAACTAAAGAGTTAAGAAAACTAACCTCAACTTACCGGGGCCAGGGGATGGAGAACCTTACGCCGACTAGCGACGTAGATGGTGGAAACGACCTTCGTACCGCTTCATCGATTCAACCAAGATCTAGGTGAGCTCCCTATCACAAAACTCGAGCATGGGATCGTAAAAGGAGGAGTGAAAATGGAGCTGAGGGGATTCGAAATTCGAAGGAAGGAGGAGGTGGTCTTTTGTACAGGCGACTGGATGGGGTCAAGAATCGATGTGGAACTGGCAAATTAGTGATGCACTCCCTGAGGCATCGAGCACGCATGATAGAGGGTGAATCAAGGAAGAAAAGTGTAGAAAATTTAACTCATTTCGATGCTTACATCGGTCGGAGGAAAAAGGCAAAGTGCGCGTCAAATCTAGGTCTGATAAGGAATAATTGTAGGGAAGGACAATTGATTGAGGTCAACTGTAGACTCACTCTAGTTGGTCCACGTGGACCAACTAGGAAAAACCTTACCCAGAAATTACTGTAAAATCAAAATTCAATAATAAATTATTTTATTAAAATAAAGTTATAACATAAAACTTGATTATTATTTTATGTAGTATTTTATTATGATTTTTATTTATTTTTATGAGGTTATTTATTACAAGTTATTTTTTAGGGTTTTATTTATAGGTATATTTACCTATGTTTTAAGTATTTTATTTTTATTTTGTATTTTTGATTTAATTATTTTATTTTATTATTTTATATATTTATAACTTATTTTTATATACATTAATATATTTTTGTTATATTTTTATGATATAATGTGTACACCTAAATAAATATAGATGTATATTATATAGGTATAAGTATTGTATATTCATCTCTGTATTTTTATATAATCTTTTATTTTTATGCTTTATTTATGGTATTATTTTATTCTAAACGTGTACATATACTATAAATAATATTTTCAAAATTATAAAAATATAAAATTCTAAAAATATAAAAATATAAAAATAATAAATAATAAGTAAAATTAATATTTTATATAGCTATACTATACAATAGGGGTACAAAACCTAACTTTCACACCTTAACTCCAAAAAATATGAAACCACACTTCATTAAATAGCTTATTAAAAGTTATATAAATTAAAGGTGATTTTGATACATTTTGAGTTTTGATGAGATATGGGTCTGGGAAGTTTGGGTTGTGGCTTTTTATTTAGAGTATTACTTGTACACTGTAAATTGTTTTTTCTATGAAATCAATTTTATATTTTTCTATATATTATTATATACAACTTTCATGTACAAAGTTTTTTTATTTAAGGTATAAAGAATAGAAAATAAAATAGGTTCCTAAAATAAATTTTTGATGAATGAAAGAATAGAGATTTTGTTGATTTATTGGCCCTCATCTCCACCTACTTTATTCCTTGTCAACCCAGTCATCGAGATGCCTCGGTCTTGAGGTTCAGGAACGTAAAATACCTTCGGCATTTTATTATTATTCTTTTCTTTTCTTTATTCTATAATTTTGGCATTAAAAATGTATTTTATATACATTGAATGTTAATTTGTACAAAATAATGCTAATTACATGCATTAGCTAGGGTTTTTAAGGCCAAAATGATAGAATAAAGGTGATGAAATGGAGATTCATTACCTACAACCTCAAGTTTCGACGCGAAGATCTGGAGCCATAAGCTCCACTTCCGGCCCGTCTTCTTCAATAATTGTTCATCCCAGTTGATATTCTTTATCACCATGTAATATCTCCATTCTTGATTCCTTCATGCTTTCTTTATTTTATTCTAATTCAAAACATTGATTAATATTTTATTTAAACACTCTGAAATCGTCACTTATAGTTCATCTTCCACGCATTAACCTAGTTATCTCATTTCATTTTGTGTTACTCATACCATTCCTCTTTCTCTTCTGCATGAAGATAAAGACCATTAGGGGTTGAATCCTTCATTCCCCAGAAGCCCTTCATTTCACTCCATTTGATATCCCAAAAGGTTGCAGTTGCTCAGATACTGTTTTTTATAAGTTATAGGTCAACTACCCTTCAGGGATTGGAGAGCTTCATCGCCTTCTGATCTCCATTTTCATCTCCGATGGAGCTGCTTCGCCACAAAGTTCCAAGCCCCTCAGCACTTGAATACTACATTTGCATCTTTGTGAGACCATTCCAGAGGTTTCTCGACCATCTGATGTTTAAGAGCGGCATGGAGGAGGAATAAAGGCTTCGTTGGAGCTCCACTCTTCCTCTGTTGTCTGCAGAGGAGAGGGAAGTGTTCGACATGCGAGCCCACGGCGAGCCATTATGCAATAAATGTTATTGCAATTCACTCCTTAATCTGAAATAAAGAGTACATAATTTTCATAATAGGTCCCTTAGTACAATTAGGGTTATGTACCATGGCCATCTTAATGATCATACAGCTATTGATTCAACTATTGAATCATAGAGGCTGGTGCTTGGATTAATATCTAATGAGTTAGATTGAGGACTCATCAAGCACCGTCAAATGATTATTAAGAGATGATCTCCAGCCTGAGTAGGAGATGGCAATCCTTTCTCAATTAGGTTGATATCTGACCGACCTCTTGATGCAGGTCCTCTGCATAGGAATAGAGATTTGGAGGTGTCAGATGAGTTAGGTCAAAGAGTTGACTTAACGAGATCGAGATAACCAAAGTCTATATCGTATGCTGTCATGATATAGGCACACATCCTCTGACCGGAGACAGATGTGTTACTATTTGTCTGAGTATGTACATTTGGCAGACCAATAGGTTGATGACCTAATCAAGGTCTATACACCGGCGCGCTGGTGTGCATATAAGGGAATATGAGTAATACGATCTCTCAAAGGGATCATACAGGTTCAGTTACTGAACCGGAAGACATGATCTCACTCATGAGATATTGGGAAGAATCAAATTCCATGCGCATGGTCGTCTCGCTTTGGAAGCTTGACTGAATTTGTAGGTTTGATATATACTTTTGGAAAGGATATGATCAAGACCTAGGTATGATATATGCTTTTGGAAAGTATATGATCGATACCGACTCCCAATGATCGAATGAGAAACTTACTGATAAAACCCTGAAGTAGACAGTGTAAAGTTGATCTAATACTTCTGGTTTATTCTGAGTTTTCCAGTATGCAGGATGTACAGGTATTGGGAATACCTGAGGGTGATGTGATCATAAACGATTGTATAACCATGACGCTTCCATTCCTAGGGAGTGATGAAATGGGTCTGGATTTTAGTGACTCCTCTCAGTAAGGAAGTAATCTGATTTTAGTCCAAATGTTGGACATTGATCTGAATGTGATTCAGATGCAATGAGAAGATTAGATTTGCGGTCTTGATTTAATCAAGCATCTATGGGAGGCCCACGATCTGGATTGGAGATATGATCTCAATACCCATGTCACTATACGTGGAACAATACAATCGCCATGTCCTTATCTCCAAGTATTCGCGGAGAAAGCGCATTATCCTTGAAAGAGTTCATGGATAATTCTATTGTTGATATATGTATCCAAGCATTGAGAAAATGGATAATTAAATATGATTTAATTATCATGAATAATATGAATTTGATTCATATTATATATAAGGAGAGTTATCTTAGATAATTAAATGTGATTTGATTATCAAAGATGTAAATAATGTGAATGTGATTCATATTATTTGAGAACATGAGAATAATTTATCCAATATAATTAAATGTGATTTAATTATTATGGATAAGAATAATGTGGATAGTAATATCCAATTATTCATAATATATTATAAATGTGATTTATAATGTATTAGAGAGAGCTAATTATAATTTATATGTGTTGATTACTTATTATGTGTATTGGAAACACATTATGTAATTAATTGACAATGTATATTATATGTTGTTTTGGGTTGTGAATTTGATTCACAATTTTTTCATGGTAAGATTGCAATATTCTCAAATATAATTGTGAATTATTTTTGAAGAATAAAAAGCCAACAAAAGTTGTTGGAAATAAATAAAGGATATTTTCAAGGAGATATGCAATCTCATGGATTTCCATGAGATTGCTCTCCCCATGGAAATAGTGGGCGGCACCCTATTCCAAATAGGAAAGGGTGGCCGTCCACATGGAAGGTGCATGGAGATGAAATCTCCATGCACATTCTCTCCTTATTTATTGGGTTGATTTAGGACTAATTTATATTTGATTTTGTCAAATATATTTTAATCTAAATTTGTTGGTTTTACCAACAACAATCTTGGCCATTGGATTGACATAAATCAATTTCATCCATTGATTTCGCAGATCTTTTTAGTAAATAAATTCGGCACTGTTTAAATTGTTTAAACACAAATTTAATACTTGGATTTTGTTCCCCATTAAATAAGGAAACCATAGGATCTGAGTTTGCGTAAATCGGATTTTGTTTACTCTAGATATGGTTGTTTTAATGAACATGTATTCACTGTTACGGGAACTGCGAATCTTAACGTAATTAAGGAGTTAATTATTGTTTAGAGACGCCTCGAAATGCATGCAAATCACAGGTTCTGTTGTAAATCAAGTTAGCAAACTATGGAAACTTACTTTGCTTAATTTGGATTTAAATTGTTGAGATATGCTAATTTTAGTAAGTAGGGGTCACTGCTGAAATAACTTTTCTAATCAAGAACCATGTGATTGTCAATTAATGAAATTAATTGTTAATTTCAAGAAATAATTATGGAAAATATTTAAGAAATATTAGAAGATGATTATTTCCTTAATTGACTTGGCCTCAACTATCTAATTGATTAGATTTGATCTAGATAATAATTGGAAACACAATCATCAAACTCCTTGCTTGAATAGGATTGGGAATTTGTCTAGCAAATTTCCTTAAAATCAAAATTGTTTTGATTACTATATGGTATAATTTTGGTTGAAGAACCGATGATCATTTCAAGTACAAATTAATCAATTTGGCATTATCCTTTCCCGAGGCAGATATGGTGTCTAGTCGGGGATCGCTGGGGTAGCGGGTTGCAACGTATGCGGTCCGTCCCACTCCCGCCGGTACTGGCCATGACAGCGGGTAGGGCCGGGATAATTTCCGAGGGATTAAGTTGTATTTTTCTAATTACTAAAATACAAAATAATACGTACTTTGAGAATAATACCATATATATTCAAGTAAGACAATCAAGTTTGATTGATTGAATTGGATTGGTAATTAATTTAATATGATTGAATTAATTATATCCAAATAAACCACTCTATTATGAATAGAGTTATTATTCCCCTTGGAAGAATTAATTATGTGAATATGATTCACGATAATTAATTAGAATTTGAATATGATATGGAGGATCACATAAGTGACAACCATGGTCTCCCGTCAAGGCGAAGAGTTTCGTCACCAGATATTATATGTAGGAGACGCCTGTCCGAAGTGACAGCTCCTGCATATGATCCATTTGGATCGGACTCATCGCTTCTCGAAAGAGTAAGAACGTATGTGTAGTGACCCCAATATCGGGTCCTCATATTATTGGGGCGATATTGGATTGCGCATAGCGAGTTGTATTCCTGTTGACGGTTGGTTCAATTAATGACGGGTCAATATCACCTTAGGGGTGGTGGGCCTGGGTATTAAAGACCGAATTGGGAGATGCAAGTTGGACTTGCAAGGCGAAATGTGTTCCCGCTTCTTTTTATCCGAGTTGTAGGTTCTCATATTATTGGGATGCAACAAAGATAAGGAAGGAGATCCCAGATCTTGCTTGAGATATAATGGTAAGTATATCTCTTACATTGAAAGTGATTAAAGGAATGAACTTTCATTGTTGACATGGCAAGACAACTTTGATATAAAAATTCCTAAATCAAAGTAAAACATGTATATATATAAATATATATCCTTATGCAAATTTCTTATTTCAGATAATCCTTCTTTAAATCCACTCAATGTAATACTCAATAATAACCAGTAGAATATCTTGGATTGGACCCATGATCCAGATATTGTACTTGCAATTGGACACATAATGTATGTGATTGCAATGTGCAAGTTTCCTCATTATAATGAGAAATGATGATTAAATAAGACAATAGGACTAAAACCCTAGGGTTTGTATGTCTCTATAAGTCTCGATCTTATCGAATGTACTTTTGAAGTGACATGTCGATAATGATCGTAATTATCAAATAATCCTTATAAAATTCTAAGAAGATGTTCTGGCATACATATGTGCTCTCGACATTTAATCATGAATGATGTGGTTCTCTGCATCATGCAGAATTGTGGCTCTATAAGAGATGATGTATTCAAATTGTTTGGGTACCTACCTGAACCAATATTTTAAGAGTCTAGATGGATGTAGATACGATGAATGTTATCATTCTACTATCTATACTCTAGTCATTCATGAAGCTTCATAATATTCATATTGTATGAACTTAAATGAAGCTTGTATAAATGTTGAAATACTCTTATATTGAAAGTTTTTTATTTTAACAAAAGAGATCCTTGGTCTTGAGCAATGGTTTCTTATAGATAAAGGGAGCGCAGTGGAAGCATGGGTTGGACCCAAGTAAGAGGTATAGTCAAAGAGTTGACTGGACTTCTGTGACTTCCATATGACATCCAAAGAGTTGGATGAATGCCAATACTGCAATAAGTTGATGTGTTGATAGTATGACTATCAAATCTATCTAGAATCCTTAGAGAAGGAATCGGATAGTACATCAGAAAAATCTACATATAATCATTGAAATTGACTTACTTATTTGATAAGATAAAGTCTAATAATTGCATCTCTATCTTCTAATGACACTTGCAATTGGTTGCATCTGCATTAGAATATTAGAAATTTGATCAGGTTTAATGGTCATCCATGTTGGAATTGATGCAATTGTTGCAATAATTTCCATCGGATGAATAGACTTCATAATTTCAGTGGGAGCCCTTAGTCTTAGAGAATGTCTCTATGACCTAGATATTAGAATACACTCATTGTTTATTTCTAAATGTCGGGAATAAGCATGATCTCTGGAATAGACCTATCATAAAGAGTTATGATGGAGATATCTCAGATAGTAATCTAACATCTAGTGGACTCCACTAAATTAGAAAATTAATCAATGGTTCATTAAGATTTCTAATACTGAAAATTAAACCTTTAAAGATCAATAGGAGGATAAAGATCATTTGACAATGATCTGGCATAATGTTTTGGACATATGTCTATTGATGAGATCAATGGACAAGTAAGAGATGAAACTTTAGAATGTCTAAAAGTTCAAATCTTACATACTTATGAATATTGTATTCAAAGAAAAATGTCCAATACACCTTTCTTTGGGAAAGATGTAAGATGTCAAGGTATTTGGGATCTCATACATATTGATGTATGTGAATCATCCATATCATAGTAAACATTATAGATATGTGATATCTATCAATGATTATGTATGATATGAAATTTCTTCTCTTAACCTAAGAAACCTTTGAAATGTTCAAAGATTTTACAATTTTGGTTTAGAACCAAAGTTTGAAGGAAGATGAAATGAATTTGATCTAACCAAGGTAGCTTGTCCAATTAGATGAATTCAAGGAACACCTTATGGAGATGTGAATATCATTCCTATCTCATTCCTCCTGATGAACCTTAACTCAATAGAGTTGTAGGGAGATACAATTGATCATGTGTGACATGATTTGATCAATGATTAATCTTAGCATAATTATCTCTTAGTTTCCAGGTATATATATGTAGTAGAGACTACATTATATATACTTAATAAGATTCCATGCAAGTAAGCTGGAATTGAGCACTATGGAGTGCTGCTTCATTAGGAAAATAAAGGATGGTATTGGATACCTGCTTTATGACCTTGAGATTCTTAAAGGATCTCATCTCTGAGAATATAATTCTTAGAGGATGACTCTCTTGAGAATCAAGATGAAAATGAAGTAAAGGAACTCATTTAATCTTGAGAAGATAATGAGGCTCCTGAGATCGGAAAGTAAATAGACAATTAAAGATGAAACACTAATGCTTCTTCAAATAAGTTTGAGGATGTATTCCATGTGTCAGTTAAGTCTGAAAATGATCGGACTTCATATGATGAAGCTCCTTAGGGATCATGACATGGAAAGATGGATGTTAGCAATAAAAGTCTAATGTAGACTTCATATACAAGTGTTGTATATAGACCCTTGAGGATCCACCTATAAGGGTCAGACCCATTAATGTGTAAATGGATCTTCAAGAGAAAGAGGGGACCTGATGAGAAGGTAGAGACCTTCAAAGCACGGTTCGTAGCCATAAGCTACACACCGAAGAGAAGACATCGCTTGCGATGAGACTTGCTCTCCAGTGACCTTGCTTTAACCCATCAGAATATTGCTAACTATAGCTACACAACTTGACTATGACATCTTCATGATGTGAGTCAAGATTGCATTCCTCTATGAATATCTTTCAGAGGATATTCACATAAGGTAGCCCTAGAGCTACATGGTTGACAAAGCAATGTGTGCAAGCTAAAGAACTCCATCTTTGGACTCAAATAAGCTTCCTGTAGTTGGAACATAAGATTTGATGAAATCATAAATGTTATGATTTCAGATAAAATCTTGATGAACAATGTGAAGCTTAGTGGGAGTGCAATTGTGTTCATCGTGCTAAATGTAGATATTATTCTAATGATTTGGAATAATATAAGGATAATAATAAGTGTTTTAGAATTTGGTTGTTCCATACTTTGAGATATGATCTCAAGGATACCTCTTAGATCTTAGTTCTGAAGTCGTTCAGAAACATAGAGAAGAGGATATTGGGACCAACACATTAGTAGTACACCTTGGACTTATTCCATTTTCTGG
This sequence comes from Ottelia alismoides, assembly GCA_037367405.1. NCBI lineage: Eukaryota > Viridiplantae > Streptophyta > Magnoliopsida > Alismatales > Hydrocharitaceae > Ottelia > Ottelia alismoides. Next base: position 135,682 of record JAZKJV010008276.1, on the reverse strand, counting down.
AAAATTCCAAGAAAGGCTTCGTTTCTTTAAGATGTGACAGTAACCTGTCTAGAGGGATAGCACCTCAAAGAGTTGAGGAAGTGAATGCTAGAACTGCTTGCACTTGTGCATCAGTTATGAGAAGCTGAATGTATGCTAGATGTGTACAAGAACCAGATGTCTACCATGCAGTGGGAGTAGTAAACTTTTACTAATCCTTCTATGGAGGTAAAACACTTTATTATAGTAATAATAATATCTTCAAAGATGATGAAACTTAGAGATAGTGATCTCAAAGTCTTATCTTCAAAAGTTTAAGATCTTATAGATAGTGATCTATAAGGGTCTAAGTGTAGATACCTTAGGGGATAGAGATCTCCAGGAATGAAGGTATTCTAAAAAGGATTATGGGAATATTGGTTACGATAATTAATAAGATGTAGTGTCAAGGACACTATAACCGACAAAATTGAGTATTGGTTGCAAAGGATGCAACATTCGCATTAGATGTGAGCACTGTTACTAGGAGATATGCAAGTGTCGTAAAAGGACTTGGCGTAGTCTCTTGGGAACGGAGTGACTGATCAGCTTACCTAGCTATTTTCTAAATAGCCTATGATTGTCACATGAGTGTGGGTTTATATGATTAGCCCATTAATGGCTCTTTGGGCTAGTGGGAGATTGTTGGACATGCGAGCCCACGGCGAGCCATTATGCAATAAATGTTATTGCAATTCACTCCTTAATCTGAAATAAAGAGTACATAATTTGCATAATAGGTCCCTTAGTACAATTAGGGTTATGTACCATGGCCATCTTAATGATCATACAACTGTTGATTCAACTATTGAATCATAGAGGCTGGTGCTTGGATGAATATCTAATGAGTTAGATTGAGGACTCATCAAGCACCGTCAAATGATTATTAAGAGATGATCTCCAGCCTGAGAAGGAGATGGCAATCCTTTCTCAATTAGGTTGATATCTAACCGACCTCTTGATGCAGGTCCTCTGCATAGGAATAGAGATTTGGAGGTGTCAGATGAGTTAGGTCAAAGATTTGACTTAACGAGATCGAGATAACTAAAGTCCTATATCGTATGCTATCATGATATGGGCACACATCCTCTAGCCGGAGACAGATGTGTTACTATATGTCTGAGTATGTACATTTGGCAGACCAATAGGTTGATGACCTAATCAAGGTCTATACACCGGCGCGTTGGTGTGCATATAAGGGCATATGAGTAATACGATCTCTCAAAGGGATCATACAGGTTCAGTTACTGAACCGGAAGACATGAGCTCACTCATGAGATATTGGGAAGAATCAAATTCCATGCACATGGTCGTCTCGCTTTGGAAGCTTGACTGAATTTGTACGTTTGATATATACTTTTGGAAAGGATATGATCAAGACCTAGGTATGATATATGCTTTTGGAAAGTATATGATCGATACCGACTCCCAATGATCAAATGAGAAACTTACTGATAAAACCCTGAAGTAGAAAGTGTAAAGTTGATCTAATACTTCGGGTTTATTCTGAGTTTTCCAGTATGCAGGATGTACAGGTATTGGGAATACCTGAGGGTGATGTGATCATAAACGATTGTATAACCATGATGCTTCCATTCCTAGGGAGTGATGAAACGGGTCTGGATTTTAGTGACTCCTCTCAGTAGAGATGTAATCTGATCTTAGTCCAAATGTTGGACATTGATCTGAATGTGATTCAGATGCAATGAGAAGATTAGATTTGCGGTCTTGATTTAATCAAGCATCTATGAGAGGCCCACGATCTGGATTTGAGATATGATCTCAATACCCATGTCACTATACGTGGAACAATACAATCGCCATGTCCTTATCTCCAAGCATTCGCGGAGAAAGCGCATTATCCTTGAAAGAGTTCATGGATAATTCTATTGTTGATATATGTATCCGAGCATTGAGAAAATGGATAATTAAATATGATTTAATTATCATGAATAATATGAATTTGATCCATATTATTAGGAAAGTTTTCTTAGATAATTAAATGTGATTTGATTATCAAAGATGTAAATAATGTGAATGTGATTCATATTATTTGAGCACATGAAAATAAGTTATCCAATATAATTAAATGTGATTTAATTATTATTGATAAGAATAATGTGGATAGTAATATCCAATTATTCATAATTCATTATAAATGTGATTTATAATGTATTAGAGAGAGCTAATTATAATTTATATGCCACGACAAATGATGGCATACATCTACGCATCTGAAAAGAAGACCGCATACATGTGAGTATCTGAAACTGAAGACTCAGAAACTGATCGTCGAGTCTGAATATCTGAACTGCAGAGTCTGGAAACTGAATGGCATGTAAATCTGAATCTAGAATATGGATCCGACATATGACTCTACACAATACTCCCTCTTTTCTCCCATACTAGTCGGAATACATGACATCGACTATGTTGGGTGAAGACAATAAAATGGAGAAAAAACATGAATCACTTAGCCGATAATTATATTTATTTATTTATTCGGATTTCTCAATCATTTTTTTAAAAATCATCATCATTTTTTGAAGTTTTGCATCATTTTTTACGGCTTTCCTTTTTTGCAAAAATATTTTTTTTGCGTACGGTTTTCTTTGTACGCGCCTCTTTTTTTTTTAACAAACACTTTTTTTGCAAACATGTCGTTCATTTTTCTTCTTTATTTTTTTTGTCTTTTCTCTCCTCTCTCTCCTTTTTTTAAATCTATGGCTCCCTCTACTTTAAAAGTTCTTGGCCCAATGGGCCAACCAAAGCAACAGAAATTTTTTTGTAAACGACCACAGCCCATTTGAGGCACTTATTTAGGGTTCCCTTTCGAACAATTCTCTTGACAGGTCATCGCCCCCGATGGGGGCACCTTCCCGATCTAGCGGACGTCATAAGAGGAGGCGCCTGGATGTCGCGCGAGGAGCTGCGAGGGCTCGCTTGGAGGATCGTGCGACAGCACGAGGAAGGCAGATCGCTAGCGGGGTTCACCGACTTCGCCTGGAGAATGTTGGAGACGTGACTGGAGGGTTCACTGCCTTGAGCGCACCGCCTGGATGTGCGCGGGAGATCTCGGGGGCACACCGTTGCCGATGCTTAGAAAGAAGATGCGGTGGCACCGCCGAAGGAGGATCAATCACCCTCACAAACCATGAAGCGTGCATTGCCTGGAGTGGTGAAAGATGGCGGTGCGAGTATCGCATGGGCATGTTCTCGCACAGCGGCGCGAAAAGAGATCATGGAGAAGCGTCGCGTTTGAAAGGGGGGTGATCACCGCTACCTCTTGGGAGTATGTTGTTGGAGCATCCTGCAGCAACTAGGAGGAATATGCAGATGAAGCCTCTTGGGTTCTCGCACGAGGAGTGCATCTCCCTGTCGAGGCCATATGCTGGTTTTCCGCCAGGAGAGGAGCTCTAGAAGGGCTTTACGGGTCTACTGCTTGTGCGAGAACCATGACCACATCGCCATTGTGATTAGGGTTACTGGAGAGCCCTCCTCTGATCTTAACTGGATATGGAGATCGGTGTTGGTGGCGACCGTAGAACGAACCCTCGAATTTCTTGATCTCCCACAGAACTTGAACATTAGAAATACTTCAACAATCAAATCTTGACAAAAAAAAATGTTAGGGTTTCATCAGAAACCCTAAAATCGAACTTCTTGATACTCGAATCACGAACCAAAACAAAGAACATAAAAATTATCGAGAATCGACCCGCTCTGATACCATGTTAGAAAATAGGAATGTAGAAGCGAATATCAGAGATAGAAAAATAAATATGAAGAACTCGTGATTTTACGTGGAACCCTACTTCCTAAGGAGCAGGATGAAACCACGAGAGAACGCCTCAAAGGGTTGATAGTCTACTACTTTTCTCGTTTGAATAAAATGGGTGTGGGGGTCTATATATAGCCCCTACTGAGTCTCCACATCCCACAGACGGTGGATGTGGGACTAAACAACTGGATGGGGTAAATAGATCTTGAAGAGATCCATTTACCCATCTCTCACATAAGTGACGCATAACCAAATACTCCAACAGGACGCCAATTAACATTAACATTTTTGTTGCGACATCTTTTAAAACCACAGGTTCTTCAATCGCTCTCCAAACAAGGTATATTAGTTATTATGCCCATGTCCAGTCACTGATGTGGATGTGTAAAGATGTGTGTTTCTGGATGAAGTGATGAATTACCTTCTTATTAAAGTGCTCCTAATAATTTATCTCCAAATGACCCCCATATCCATATATTCATAACAAATTACACGTTAGATGACAAATGCAAGTCGACAAATACAAGTCGACAAATTCAAAACACATGCAGGTTATCCAAAACTATGACGACTGTCCAGAACTTTTTATTTATATCTATATTCAAATCCCCCCTTAACTGGTCTGGTGGTAGTGCAATGTGCTTACCACCCAAAAGACCAAGATTCAAATCCACCCCACCCCCCTTACGGGGGTTGCGTTAAGTAGTCGACGGGCAGTGTAAAAAATAGCCAAATCTTTCAAAATAGATTTGAGCAAGAATCCATGTAGCCGATCCTACTTATAATGAGAGAAGGTTTCGTCATTTTCAAATCACATTATGCATTAGAAGATTAATGGCCTAAAGAGTAACTTCTACATCAGCCTTACATGAAAGTGATTTAGAAATAAGCATACAAGGCACAACATTTAATTCTACCCAATAAATAGCTATAACTGAATGCAAGTCATATAAATGCTACAAGTCGGAAAGCAAGATGAATTCAAATTCAGATTAATCCCAATCAAATGGACTTCAAAGAAAGCACAGCATCAACTAATTCAAAAAATCTCAATCACAGTGTCTCTATCAAATGAAGATCCTATCTCCAGTTTATCTGCACCACATAACTTTTATCTTCTACACAAAAAATCAGCTCAGAAATAAATTCAGCAAAAGAAAATCAAGAAAATCTCTATGTACAGAACCAATGTATATGCGTGGGATGTTTTCTTAATCCTTCAAATCAGACAGACCTCCAGTTGTGAGGAGTTTGAAGTATGTTATATCCAAATAATCAATCAGAAATTTGACCCAAAACACATAATCCACTTGTAAATTGAGATAACTTTTATATTTATTCAATTTTAGAATACAAGTCAAACTGAGATTTAACTCAAATCAGTATAGAATGCAGATCTTGATTAGAACTACTGCATACAGAATTCTCCCTCAAAACTTACATATCCCCTTTAACCGGATAGATACCACTCCTTACAGATAATTCACCATTTTTTTCATATGAAATCACAAATGACCAAGCAACTTCAACAGTGAACTATACGAATAACAAAAAACAAATATTTCAAATATTACAAATTCTGCAAAGTCTTTTTGTCACGCCCTAGACTATAACTACAAATGTACAATTAATGCATACCAAATTTAATGGTGGAAGGTAAGTGGATCCTCTATTGATGGTGGAATGGAGAGGATGGGCGAGGGGAGCTTGATCGGATTCAATTAAACTCAAAGATAGGTTGTTTTGAGGTAGAAAATGATCAAAACGTGGGGATAACAGTTACAAAATCGGTAGAATCGGATTTGGTTGAGAAGAAGAATGAGGACGAGATGTGTCGTATGTCTTAGATGGGTAACTGGATCCATCTAGTATCCAATTACTACATCCACTAGTTTAGTCCCACGTCTATTGTAAGTAGGACTCAATCATTGTGGTGGGGGTATATAAGAAGCCACACACCCATTGTAATAGATGAGAGAGAGCTCAACATAGAAATATCAACCTGTTGAGGTGGTTCTCATGTGATTTCATCCTGCTCCTTATGGAGTAGGGTTACACGTAAACTCCCGATATTCTTCTATTTCTGTATTTCTTTATCTCCGATACACTTCCGCATGCATCATTTTATACATGGTATCAGAGCGGATTCAATTCTAGATTTTTCATTCTTGAAGATTCATTATTATGATCGTGGATTTGCTCTTATGATTATGTTCAAGATTTATTCAAATAAGATATTTTCAGGGTTTCTGATAAAATCCTAATTCAACACAATGACTAGGGTTTGGCTAGTCCACAAAACCCTAGATCCAGGCCTTCCAGCAGCAGGCCACACCTCTGATCAACATCTTCTCCACACGCATGTAACTCGAGGCGGCAAAGCACAAACACAGCCAAGCGGCGAGCACCGACAATCCCTTTGTGTGATTCCAGGCACACTATTTCCGTAAACAATCTTCAGCAGCTCGACTTCAATGCTCCGGATCGGACTGCCATCAATACTCCAAATATGCAACAGAGACGGGTCTGAGGATATGGGCAGATCCTTAAGCTCATCACGAAAGCGTGAAGATCGCGTCATATGCGATCGAAGCGACTAGTCGCACTAGTTGCTCGGTGCAACGGAATTTAAAAAATTTAAATGACGTAACCACATGATCCAAAAACATTTCTTGGATCGTTTCATCAAATCACATACAAGAATAAGGATAAACTCTTGAAGCGTGGTTGTAATCGTAGTCTATAACATAAGAGACCTCATGTCTCAAGTCCGATCCGACTGGAGAGACGCTTGCGAACATGATGATGAATCATGTGCTTCTCGCAATCCAAAGTGCTGACCCAGGCGGTGAATTTCCTGATCTCATCTCACAAGATCCAACGTCTTCTCCACGAGCAAGGCCCACCGAAGTAGACGGAGATCCACGAGTAGTTGAGACGGTGGCACAACGGCGTAGTGTCGACGACGGTCTCTTTAGGGTTTCTAAGTGGACGATCACTTAGAGAGAAAGAGAGAGAGATGGCTTGGGATGGGAGAGAGAGAGAGAGAGAGATGTTATTGGAGTGTTTTAAAGAAGAGCTAGGGTTGCCTCTCCATATATAATATTTTGGAAGTCCATGGATCTCAATCCATGGACAACACAAATCCAATGGTTCACATTGATTTGTGTCTCTTTCAGTGGCCATGATTTTGTTGTTAAAAACACGACAACAATTAATTTAATTTAATATATTGAATAATAATCGATATATATTAATTTAAATTAAATCAGTTCACCTTAGAGGAAATAGAAAGGAGGCAAGCCTCCTTCCATGAGAGGAGGAGACGGCCACCACATTCCATATAGGAATTATGATCGTCCACCCTCCTCACAAGGAAGGTGGCTCCACCTTTCTTATTTCATGGATTCTCATAATCCATGAATATCTCCAAGATTCGCAGCAACTTTTGTTGTAAATTATTTCACAAAAATAAATCTAATTTATTTGGGAACATTGCGATAATGTTATTGGAAATTTATGAATCATATTCACAACCGAAAATAAAATGTAAATTATATTTTCATTATTTGTCCAATGTGAATCCAATTTACATCAACATTTAAATTATAATTGTTATTTACAAATAACTCTTTGTCATACATTATAAATCACATTTATAATATATATGAATAATATTGGATAATGCTATCCACATTATTCTTATCCACAATAATTAAATTACATTTATTTATTGGATCATCACTCTCATGCATCTAAATAATGTGAATGAAATCATATTATTCATGATAATGAAATCACATTTAATTTTCCATTTCTCAAAGCTTGGATATAATTTAACAATGGAATTATTCTTGAACTCTTTCAAGAATAATGCGCTTTCTCCACGGATACTTGGAGGTAAGGACAGGGCAAATTGTACATTCCACGTATAGTGACTTGGATATTGAGATCACATCTCATATCCAGATCTCGGAGACCTCTTATAGATGCTTGATTAAATCAAGGACGTAGATCTAATCTTCTCATTGCATATGAATCACATTCACATCAATGTCCAACATTTAAACTAAGATCATATTACTTCTCTAATAAGAGGAGTCACTAAAATCCAGACTGACAAATCCCATATTTTATCATCATAATTCAACATTTTTATCTCTCTTGCTAAGTTAATCACAAGGATTCAATATCAAATAACATTAATTACTAATTTGTGTGTTGTTATAATTAACATTAATTATTGTATGTTATTATAACCTAGTATGGTGTAGTATTTTATGTATTTATTTATTATTAAAAATCAAATAAAAAATAGATTAATATTGTATATAAATAAATTAACATAAAACAAAATAAAAACCCATAAAAATAATAAAAAGAAAAATAAAAGGAAATTGTTTTATATGGTTTTAATTCATATTTAAATTTTACCTCAATTAAATGACCTCTGATCTCTTTGACTTCTACAAACAACTCTCATGTTCACATTTTTCCAAATCTGGCCCTAATTATTTATTATTGAATTTTTGTGTTTTCATCATTTATTTTAATTCTCATTAAGCCACATGGCGCTTCCACAACCGCCTACGTGGCCCCGCCTCTTCACTCTAATCTTCCTCAGTCTTGATCGTTAGATCTTGATCTAGCAGCCCAGACGTCATCATCAACCTCCATCCCCTCCTTCAACAACACATCTCTTCGCAATCTTCCAACTTCTCCATATTATCGCAACCATTTCCGTCAACCACGTGATAACTTCCATCGGCCAGAGATTCCCCGTTCGACCCTTATTCATGCCCTGCATCTAACCTCTCCTCTCATGCTTTCTCCTAACCAGTGGTGGTGGTTGAAACCACCACCTTCGTTAAGAAACCTCCGAACCACCTCCACCTCAAAACTTCAGCTCCGATTTTTTGCAACAGTATCCGCCCCTTGCGTAACCAACTCCCGAGCTTCACCCTTACACTTTGACAGTGAGAGTCGAAGAGCGAGACATGATGATAGGAGTTCTGGTCCGACGAGATCCACGAGTATTGTCCCGTGCTGCAGCCATCAATCACGCTGCTCGAGCTTCAATCTCTTGCCAAGATTGTTGAGCGAAGATCTACGAAGTTCTTAGACTTTGTGTTGGCTTTGATTCATCTTCAATCCATTACCAATTCCTTCACTGATTCCAGGTAATTTCTTCATCTTATTCCTAATATATTTTCTTCTATTTTCTATGTCTCAGTTAGCCTCCCATTGATGATCATCTGGAATCATTCGCATCATATCCATAATTCAGGCGTATCTTCTTGTAAACCCATCTCGCTTCTTCATCGTGTAGTTTACCCCAATTCATTATCTTCTTCTGCATGAGGAAGATAACCCATTTAGGGCTCACATCCACCGCTTCCATAAAGCCTTCAGTCCATTCAAATTGCTTCGTTTTGGTTTGTGCTTTGTACCTAACCCCTGCAGGTTGCCAATGATCGGAGATTTGAAGAGCCTTCCGATCTTTGATTTCTTCATCGGCGGAGCTGGATCGACAACGAGTTAGGGAGCATTCTGCTCCTTTCAGACCTCACCCTCGTCTTCGGCATACCGCCACGAAGGTCTACGAACCTTTTGCATCGATAGAGGAGCGAGGAGGTGGCATCCAGAGTTGTCGGAGCACAGGCATTGCGTCGCCGCCTGCGGAGGAGTTAAGCCGGAGGAGGAGATATAGCTACCGTTGATCTCCCCATTTAGGGTGAGATCCAACAGAGGACAGCGCGCCACATCAGTGTCCAAGCCACAGATTCAGACAGAAGCCTCGGAGTGTCTGAACCTCCTACAGAGCACCAAAAGGTTACACGTGGATCGAGCATGCCGCACCGAGCCTCGTCTTGTCCTGTTTTGTAATAAAACTTGGAGTTTTTCTTGCAAAAATACCCCTGGATTGATTGTTAAATAACCTTTTTATCTAAAAATCCAATTAAAGTGATTTTGATCTTGTTTGAAAGCTATTTTGTTGTTTCTTTCATTCGGCATGCTTTATTGACATTTTCTGTATTGAAAATCACGCACAATTTAATTCTTCTTCTTAGAGCTTAATTAGAATTTTAAATGAAGTTGAAAATGAAATCTTAGTGAGAAATTGAACTTGATTTCTTTGATAATTATTAATGATCAATCATTAGTTGCTTTTGATCATTATTAATAAATTAATAATTGGTTTAACTGCTTGTTAAATTGATTTGAGTAACAAAGTGAAATTGAATGTTAAATATTATTGACACTGCTATCTAGATCAGGTATTGATTAAACCTATCTTCGGATATGATTTTAGATATCATTGGTTTTCAATTAATTCAGGAATTCTTGTGATTAACCCCACTTGTTCGTTGTTTTTCTGATTGCATTGTGAGTGATATAAGCTTATATTTGTGCATTACGATTTTCATATAATTTAAGTGCATAAAAAAATGTGTTAAAAATCATCTCTTTTGTATGGTGCATTTGCTCTAAATAATTAATCTATAAATTGCCAATTAAAATATTTGACATTTAAATTTATCACTAAATTGCTTGCATCCCTTGTATTCGACCATAGACTTCCGAGGTTATAAATTAAAGCTGAATCCTCCTCGCAGAGATTATTCATTCGGTTATGTATGATACGTTAAGTCCCCGTGCTACAACGGGATAGGGTTTGGTTAGTGCTTCTTGTGGAGGCAGTTATACGGCACGAGGTGGCGAACACCGTTGGAAGGTGTTCGAGAGGACGGCCGAGACGAGTAGAGCACAGACCACGAGCAGAGCTCAGCTAGAGACCCCAATCCATTCATATCTAGCAAGGGAGTGAAGGCTACAGTGGATCCTTTTGGCATGGGCCTTATAGAGATAAACGCACAGTAGTTGAGAGGATCGATAGGTGTATGGATGAGTTGGACAACAACTTATCCTAATTACTAAGCAGATGACAGAACTTTCGGAGAAGGTATCCAAGATGAGGGTACCTGTCTGACTGCATCTGCTGCTCCAGTTTACCGTATTCATCATATTCAGGAGCAGCAGATGTCAGGATCACCCCAGCCATGGGTAGAGGATAAGACTTTAGCCCATTCTTGTCAACAGCAGCCACCATTTGTGGAGAACATTCGTGAGGAACCTTCCCAGGTGTAGGAGGTAAATGGTGTGTAGTACACACATGACCCTGCCAGACAGGGGAATTTTGGGGACCGTTTCTCATACTAGAATCCCCAGACTTTCTACAACACATCATTTACTTCTACACCTCTTCCAGCACCACAGAGCTCTGGAGTCGTTCCTTACCACGAACAAAGACAGCAGCAGTAACAATACATACGTCAGCAGACGTACCAATCGGGCTACCAGGGCCCACAAGTTCAGTAGTATACCCAGCAGCAGCAGCATTCTTATGGCCATCGGGGCCAATCTTCACGTTCGTCTTTTCCTTCGTCTTCTTCACAGCCACCAACATTCATCTGCAGGTCCGTAGATTTTCAGCGACGGATTTAGAGGAGTTGCGTTCCTACAGGAACGAAGTACAAGGTTTGAGGGTTGACCTAAACCGTTTATCTCATTTACACACCGACCCTTACTACATCCGTTACTGCCCGGGTTCAGGCTAATCCCAATAGCCTGAACAGATCTCAGCAGCAACAATAGTTAGATCAGGTATACTACTCAGATTCTCACCAATCTGGGCACGAGATCTTTCGTTTAATTGTGGTAATCATATGTCTCTTAGGAGCAGAAAGACCATAGTCGACCTGATCGGGCTAGGGACATAGAGAGGACAGACTCTGAGCTCAGCCTGAGGAGACTTCAGAGGATGATGAAGCCAAGCATCTTCAAAAAGATCACCATAGAGCGGGAGTCTTCCAAGAGGAGATCAACGAGGAGGACGAGAGCAGAGCAGCACGCATCAGACTCAGAGTCTACGGAGGACCTTGCACCTTCGGATGAGGAGAATGCACATTCAGCAAGCATTCCCCATCCTATAGTAGATGATTCAGTTGCTATTCCAGTTGTAAAAGATTCATTTGTGAAAAACTCAGTTACTTCTAATCATAAAGAGCATGTTTCTGTTTATGAGTATGAGTCTTCATATCATTCTTTGCCTATCCCTTTCCCCCGTGCTCTTACGGTAGCATATCACATAATTAATAAGATTCAAAAAGATGACCCTGAAATGACATGATTTTGTAGAAATAATATCATATTTAAGGTGTTCATTTGATGAGTATATGGCCAGTCATCCAGCATTTCAGAAGTATTTAATGGTGAAATGTACACCTAGTAGAATTAGCAGGAAAAAACCGAACAGCTACGTCAAGACCCATGTTCTCTCGGTTGCCACTACATTCTGTCTCAAGAATCAGAAATTGTCACAGGAGAAGAGAGATTTAGTGCACATTATGTGGTGAGTTATATCGATGACATCGCATATACACGCACTCTCCTAGATAATTATTTTTCGATCAATTTGTTACCCTTTGCCTTATATGAAAAATTGGAGTTGGGGCCTTTATGTTGATTCAGAGCATTACTTCAGTTTACGGATAAATCAATGAAAAAGGATAAGGGTGAAGTCAAGAATGTCATTATCTTGATTGAGGGACAAGACTACAGGGTGGACTTCACTGTCCTTGACATGGATATCCCCAATCATTGGAGAGAATAACAGATTATCCTTGGGCGGCCTTTTCTCAGGACCGCTGGAGCTTCATTTGATTATCAGACAGGGATGATGAAGTTCCATTCTCCTAGTGGAGAAGTGGAATTACAGATGAAGCAGACGAAATGGCAGCGACCAGATTCCGAGTCTAGCACGGATTTGTCTTCCTTCTCAAAGGCCGATTGCGATGTAGTTAACACAGTTGGGATTTGGTCACAGAACCCGACAATACAGAGCGAGACCCTCTCATCTGGAGAGGACAGTGTACACAGAGCAGTTGTTGATACTTTGCCAGAGTTCTTGAGTTATGCATCTCCTTATTCTATTGATGACTTAGAAGTCCCTCTGGACTTGTCAGTTCCTCCTTTGAAATAGTCAAGGGAATTAGATGATGAGACGGATGCAGCTTTGGCCGAATTACCGTGTTTATTTAGTTGTTTGACTCCCTATTTTTCAATTTAGTCAGTGGACAGCATTACAGACGACCCATCTCCACTATGCAGTACAAATCCAGATTCCGTGGTAGTTCAGCCTGAAGTACTTGATAATTCATTTTTACCAGAGTTGAAGCCACTACCTCCTACACTTAAGTATTCCTTCCTTATGGGACCCAAGAATAAGTTTCCTGCCATCATTAGTGCTAGGTTGACTGCAGAACAAGAGACTAGATTAGATAAGAACCGTAAGGCCATAGGATGGACGGGTGTCAGATTTCGTGGGTATAAACCCCGCACTTTGTTTACATCACATTTTTGTTGAGGATGATGTTAGACCTTCCCGTGAATTTCAAAAGAGACTTAATCCAAATCTACGGGGAGTAGTTAAGAAAAAGATAGAAAAATGATGTGGAGCGGGTTTTATTTACTCAATCTCTGACTTCAAATGGATGGCACCCTTATATGTTGTCCCGAAGAAGTCAGGCATTCAAATGGTCATCAATGAGGATAGAGTAGAGATTACGACACAAGTACCCACGTCATGGTGCGTTTGTGTCGATTACAGACGCTTGAATGCTACGGCCAAAAAAGATCACTTTTCCCTACCTTTTATTGATCAGATTTTGGAGAGATTAGTGGGGAAGTTCTTCTGTTTTCTAGACGGGTACTCCGACTACAATCAAGTAGCCATCGCCCCTGAGGACCAGGAAAATATCACTTTTGTATGTCCTTTCGACACATACGCATTCAGGCGCATGCCTTTTGGGTTATCCAACGTCCCAGGTATTTTTCAGAGATGCATAATTGCAGTGTTTGCCGAAATGGTTGGAGATTTCCCAGAGGTCTTCACGGACGACTTCTCGGTCCATGGTGATTCATTTGACTCTTGTTTAGCTCATTTGGACCGAGTTCTTCAGAGGTGTATAGAGATAAATCTGGTACTCTCCTGGGAGAAAAGTCATTTCATAGTTAAGGAGGGTATTGTGTTGGCATGTCATATCTAAGAAGGGAATGGAGGTTGATCCTGCCAAGGTGGATATGATCAAGAAACTTGATTCCCCAAACCAACATCAAGTCAGTGAGGTCATTTCTGGTGAACAGTTGGATTTTATACACGATTAATTCAGGATTTTCCTAAGATTGCCCGACCCCTGACTAGGCTCTTAGGAAAAGACATCGAGTTCTTTGTAGTCACAAGTGTCTTTAGACCTTTGAGCTCCTTAAAAAGAAGATTTTGACTCGCCTATCTTGCAAGTTCCTGATTGGTCTCTTCCCTTTGAGATCGTGACTGATACTTCAGATTTTGGTATAGGAGTCGTATTGGGGGCAAAGGCGAGATCGGATTCCGTTGGCTATTCACTACGCATGCAATATTTTGGATCCAGCACAGAGGAATTATACAATAACCGAGAAAGAGATGCTTTCCATAGTATGGCTTTAGAGAAGTTTAGGTATGTGATTCTTGGCTCAAAAGTGACAGTTTATACCGATCATTCAGCCATTAGGTATCTCATGGAAAAGAAGATGCGAAGGCGCGTCTTCTTAGGTGGATATTGTTCGCCAAGAGTTTGATTAGGAGATTAAGGATAAATCCTGGAGTCAAGAGTTTGATTAGGAGATTAAGGATAAATCTGAGTCAAAAATATAGTGGTTGATCATCTCTCGAGGATTAAAACAAAGGGATTCCCCAAATACTAACCCTATTCGAGAGACCTTTCCAGATGAGTCTATTTGTATTATTGATTCACTTCCATGGTATGCCAACATGGTGAATTTCCTTGTCTCCAAGCAAGTTCCTCATGGTTGGACTAGGAGCAATATAGATCGACTCAGGTCGGATTCGAAGAAATACCATTGGGAGGATTCGTTCCTTCTTTTGAAGGACCGGATTGTATTTGGAGAAGGTGTATTCCTCTGGAGGAATACCATAGTGTCCCCATATATTATCATTTACTTGAGGGTGGAGGACACCATTCCAGAAAGAGAACCACTCACAAGGTATTAAAGTGTGGTTTCTTCTGGCCACGACCTTTCTTAGAGATGCCAGAGATTTTGTATGGTCGTGTCCTGTTTTCCAGAGGATGGGAGGGACTGTTGATTCTAGAGATGAAATGCCCATGCAGCCGGTGATTTTTTGTGATGTCTTTGATTCTTGGGGCATAGATTTCGTCGGTCCCTGCCCTAATAGACAAGGTTTTGAATACATCTTGTTAGGGCTTGATTACTTGTCAAGATGAGTGAAGGTTATCCCAACCCGACCGCAGATAGTAGGATTTTCTGCAAGTTTATTAAGGATCATATTATTCCACGGTTCAGGTGCCCAAAGTGTTGATATTTGATGGGGGTAGCCATTTTTGGATGGAATGATGAAACTTTATCAAAGGACTATGAATTTGAGCATAGAATAACTAGTCCTTACCACCCTCAGTCAAACGCATGGCAGAGGTTTTCAAATAGGAGGTGAAGAGCATTCTTCAAAAGTTAGTCCCGTCCAGATAGGAAGAATTGGTCTCAATTATTGGACCAAGTTCTGTGGGCTTACAGAACGGCCTACAAGACAACTCTTGGGACTTCACCTTTCAGGATGATTTATGCCAGCCACTAATTTGCCCGCAGAGTTAGTACATAAATCTTAATATGCAATAAAGAAGATAAATTGGAGCTATCACTTAGGGAAGTTATGTAGAGACCTTAAATGAACTAGTGGAAATCCGAAACCGAGCAAATGACAATAGCATGATCTACAAGGACAAAGTTAGAAGTGGCATGATGCGCATATTAGATGCAAGAACTTTGTCCATGTACAAAAGATTTGGTATTTTATTGTGAAGTTAAAGACTTTCCACGGGAAACTTTAGTTAAAGTGACGAGTCCTTTCATGTTAAGGAAGTGCGTGAGAATGGTAGTGTAGATATTTCAGAACTTTCGAGAATGCACTTTCTTTTTTGGTTAACGGGCAGTTACTTAAGCATTTTGTAGAATCAAAGAAATGTTAACTCTCGTTGAGATGATTACTCATGCCTATTGATTCAGTTTCAGATTTCTCAGAAAATGCATGATCATCATAATAGATTCACATTAGAAGATTCATATTCATGCTAATTCTATTCTTATAAATTCCATTTGCCTATTTTTCTTTTTACTACCTCCACTTAGGTTATTCTCAGCCTAAGTATAGGGGGAATTTGTCCATACCTTCTCCTTTACTAGGGTCTCTCCTTTGTATTTATCTCTATCTCTTAGACTTTTAAAAACCTAAGTATAGGGGGACCTTCCCTGTAACTTCATTATGACACATTCTTTTTTCCATTTTTACACTTTTCTTATTCTCGACTCAGTTCTTGTGGATTCTTTTATACTTAGCATGAGTTATGGCTTCATATCACTTTGTGATATGAGGATATAACAAAAACTAAGTATAGGGAGGTTTGACGTATATATTACATATATACTTTAGCCATAGCTCATAATTTTAAATTTTTTAAAATTATTGGGGCTATGGGTATTGTATTACATTTTTGGAAATTATCTTTGTAAAATTATTTTGAAAATGATTTTTTGAAAATTATATACATATATTTGACATGCTTTTCAAGTGTTTTACATGGTTTGTGAAAATACAATTTGACGTGTTTTATCATTTGTAAAATATTTTGAAAACATACATGTTTATGCGACATTGTTTGGAAAAATATTTTACTTAGATTTGAAAAAATAGGGTTTTACTTGTTTTGAAAATCTTTGTAAAATGTTTGAAAAATTTCTACAATGTTTGCAAAAAGTTTTCAAAAAACTTTTCAAAGTTAAGGGTGTAATTGAGTATAAATTAATTGCATAACTCTCTAACTTAATTTAAAATTAAAAAAAATTGGTATAAATAAAATTCACAAAAAGATTGACTTATTAATTGGTGTCTTTTCCTGACATTTTCACTATGCACTAAAGGCTTGAGATGATCTCTGACACTCGATTTAAGGAGTCTTTAGACTTAGAGTTATCATGTATTAATCATTAGGGTCTTGGACTTAAAATTCACGCTCTCCTACTTCGAAGATATGCATACTATATTTCATGCTTAATCTCCCTTAAAAGAATTTGACTATCACTCACATGCACGACTGAATTCATGATTGAGATGAGTCAAGGTTCACTGAGGAGACTGGTATTGGAAGTTTGAGTTTGGGCTTGATCTATATGATGCTCGAGGATGGGATAAAATTAATGATGGCTTCATGAAACCTGAGTGTCAGCATCTTAGCCAGTATGGGACATGATCTCATGCTATCACTTGACTTGACCTAAAGTGTCAGGTTGTGATGACATTAATTTAATAAGTTGATCAGTGTGCGTCAGTCTTTGGTAAAAGCAATGGAGCTAGCAAAAAGAAGTGAAGTTCCCTCAAATAAAAAAATTGAAAAATGAAAAGAAAAGCTCATTCCATTACAAAGTTACATCATGTAAGCTGTTATATTTAAGGCGAGCGTTGCCAACCTTTAAGTGTCCACTTGGAACAAATCATTAGGATTTTATGAGTCGGGCTAGTACCGCAAAATGGGCTCTGCATCGTTAGCGCTACAAGTCTGGGTGCAAGTACACGAGATACTTTAAAAAGACGCACCTCGGTGTATTCTAAGGAAAATAAGTACAGACGACTCAATCTCTTTTAACAGACACACTGATTGGCAAAAATCAAAATGAAAATTGTGTTGAGTATTGGCACTTGAGAGAATCATGTTCCAATGAGAGGAAGTGAAAATAAGTACGCAATCCTATATCCTCCATAATCTGGCCTTCCATCCATACCTTTGAAGTCCGACAAACTAAAGAGACGGTAGATTGAAGCAAGACTATATTTATTCCTTAGGGCCTGTTTGGTTGCAGGGTTGGGCAGGGTTGGGTTGGGCTGGGTTGGGATGGGGGAATAGTAATCTGTGAGGAGGAAGTACCCTTGTGAAAATAACCAGGGTTGGGCCAACCCTGCCCAACCCTGCAACCAACAGACCCTTAGTGTTGAGGTTAGATCCTTAGGAGAGCTTCTGAAATTGGAATTTTTGGTGATATTTTGATTCTACTATCATGGTCGCAGCTACACTAAGTCATACTTCTTATATGTATGTGTGTACATTGAGAGTCAACAATTAGATGAGTTGAATTCCTTTTGATTAATATTTGGATCAACTTGGAGTTTTAGGATTCCTAAAACCTAGTGTTCTAGGTCAAATCAAGTCTTGTTTATCCACTTGCACTTGTCAGGAATTTCACAATTAACTAACTCTCTAATTTATTCTTTATTTATTAGCTCGAGGACAGCTTAGCTTAAGTATAGGGGGGTGATAAATCACGTATTTATCATAACTATTTATCATTATTATCTTTCTTGCTTAAGTTAATCACAAAGATTCAATAACAAACAATACTAATTACTAATTTGTGTTTTGTATATAATTGACACTAATTCGTATATATTAATATAACCATAATATGGTGTAATATTTTATGTATTTATTTATTATTAAAAATCAAATAAAAATCAGAGTAATATTGTATATAAATAATTAACATAAAATAAAATAAAAATCCAAAAAAATAAGCAAAAGAATAATCAAAGAAAATAATTTTATGTTGCTTTAATAAGTATTTAATTTTTATCTATGTATAGATGACCTCTGATCTCTTTGAATTCTACGTGAAAGTTGCATATCTCATCATGATCTACCATTTTCATGTTCATGACTTTTTTCGATTCATCTTCTAACTATTTCTTTTTCATTTTATACTGTTTTTTCTCATTTCCTAATTATTCTATTGGGCCACATGACATTCCAGAGCACTCTGCGTGGCCCGCCTCTTTACCAGCCACATGTTTCATCTTACGCCCTCTGATCTTCTCTTCCCAAATCCATTTGGTCCACTCATATACGCCTCCAATGCAGTCGTTGGATCATATGATCCAACGGTACCTAGGTCATCCTCAACCTCCAGTCGTTGCTCCTTTCTCTCCGCAAACCGGTCAACTACCTTCTTTTCTCCGATTAATGCCAACCACCACCTCTAGCCTATTCCCTCAAAACAGCCACAAACTCCTTCATCTATCATCCCTCATCCTCACGCTAACCTAACTTCATCTCCAGTAACTTCCGCCTCTTCATGAATGGTGGTTAAAACCACCATGAAACCAGCAACGTCCACCAACTTCTCCTCTTCAAATACTCCACCCGCTTCAAGCAGTGGTTGTCCACCGTTGTGCGAGGTTCTTCCTAACCTTCAACTCCTCGTGACAAGAGCGAGGAGCTTACCGAGAGCAACGATAGCTAGTAGTCTCTGATGCTGACCAATGGCAGAAGAGCCATGTCGCGGCCATCTCCTTGGTCGTCTGAGCTTCGAGGTCGCCATCCTCGTTAAGCGATGACCCAAAGATCCTTTAGGATCTCTATCACAGGCAAATCCTCCATTCGTTGTCATCTTCGAGATTCAGGTAATTTTGGATTATTTTGGATTTCAAATTATTTTCTTGTTTCATTAATTTATCCCCAACTGTTCATACACCCATTCCTTAAACTAATCGGTCCACAACCTTCTCCAAGGATCATCGATCCTCGCGGAAGGAAGATACACCATTCCTTATCCTCCAGAACCCCCATTGTCCCAATCCTTCTCCTCTGTCGGAGGCAGAGGAGGACCCATTTAGGGCAAGCACCTTCTGCACCATCGCCGCCCTCCGTTCACTCCACAACATGTACGCACGGCTGCTTTGGTTGCAACTAACATCTGCAGGTTCCAAAACACTTCAATGGTCGGAGTTTCGGCCATGTCTCCGTTCTAGAGTTTCTACTCCGACAAGTGCTTATAGAGCCGGAGATTCAGAGCTTTACTCCTTTCCAACAGACTTCTATCGCCTTCGCGGGACATCAAAGGAGGTTCCAAGACCTTCTACAAGCCTAAAGAAGACGGAGAATGAATATTGGTGCTCGCAGGAGGATAGTATTACGCCGCCGTAAGTGACGGAGCTCAATCGATGATGAAGCACATATACCGTCCGATTGAGATAGTCGGACAGTCCAGATGACAGATAAGCTACGGATCCAAGCCGCTATCCTTGGTGGAACAGAGTCACATTCGAAGCATGGAGGGACACCCACGTGTCCGACACACCTGCGTCCGACCCGCAACGCCACCCGAGACTAGGATGCATGCGTATAATGCGTACGAGCCTGGGTATATTGCTAGTTATCCATGCCAGATCCATTAATTGCGAAAATACCCCCGCGCAGGGGGTATTTCATAATTCATCTAGTGGTTCTCAGTAATTGCATTCCAGTCCCTGTAGGGACCTATTTGTGATGTTTGTGCTATATTTTTCTACATTTATGCCGCTGGACTTAATTACTAATAACTGGATCAACTTTTATCCAAATGAAGTAATTTCAGCGGTATTTTGATCCCCGTTTCATTATCTTTTACATGGCTTAACTTATTCTCTGATTTGGCGCATAATGATTGATTAGTTCATTAGAGATAATTAAGTTATTTAATTCTCTATTAAATGAAACCTGACTTGGATTAAATTGCATAATTGAATCTTGATTAGTTGCCTAAGTTTGATGAATTATTTTAGGGCATAATTATGTGTGCATTTACATGTCTTATCATTTTGTTCATCACATCATTATTTTCTAACATGCATTTATATGTTTCATCATCACATTTTGTCTCATCCATGCATACATTGGTGATGTGCATTATCTTGTACTGTTTGTCTACATTGTTGTCTCTGTTTTGACCTGGATGAATTATCAATCACTTACCCTAGATATTTAAAAACCTGAATAATTGTATTATGGCTCGTGTCTTTTTGTTCGACCCTGGACTTCCCATGTTATAAATTAATGTCAATCCTCCTCGTAGAGATTATTCATTCGGTTATGTATGGCATGCTAAGTGCTCGTGCTACAATTGATCCAAATTAACTTATGCATTTAGCGAATCATCACAGACCTGATTCATCACTCCCTCGAAATGGAAGCGTCATGGTCATACAATCGTTTATGATTACATCACCCTCAGGTATTCCTAATACATGTACATCATGCATACTAGAAGACATATAATAAACATGAAGATATAGATCAATTTACAATGTCATCTTCAGGGTTTTATCACTAAGTTTCTCATTCGGTCATTAGGAGTTGGTATCGACCATATGCTTTCCAAAAGCATATATCCTACCTACAAATTCTTGTCATGCTTCCAAAGAAAGACGACCATGCATGGAATTTGATCAATTCCAATACTTCATGAGTGAGCTCGTGTCTTCTGATTCACAAGTGAATCTATATGATCCCTTTGTGAGATCACACATTACTCATATGCCCATATATGTACACCAGCTCGTCGGTGTATAGACTTTGACTACGCCATCAATCTATCGATCTGCCAAGTGTACATACTCAGACATATAGCAATACATCTGTCTCCGGTCAGAGGATGCATGCCTATATCGTGACAGTATTCGACATAGGACTTTGGTTATCTCGATCTCGTTGAGTCACCTCTTTGACCTAACTAATCTGACACCTCTGATTCTCTATCTTATGTAGAGGACATGCATCAAAAGTTCTGTCAGATATCAACCAAAAGAGAAAGGATTGCCATCTTCTACTCGAGCTGGAGATCATCTCTTAACAATCATTTGACTGTACTTGATGAGTCCTCAATCTAACTCTTTAGATATTCATTCAAGCACAAGTCTCTATGATCTAACACTAGAATCAACAGTTGTATGATCATAAAGATGTCTATGATACATAACCCTAATTGTACTAAGGGACCTTATAGTGCATTCATTCATTTAATCTCAGATAGGAAGTGAAATAAATAAATAACTTTTATCGATAAACCAAACATTACGATAATATTTATTATAGGAATGGTTCGTCTCAGGCTCACCCGGCTAACAATATCCCTCTAGCCCTTAAAACCATTCAGGCGCAATCCTTAAACCCATACTCATTACATGCTGGCCGAAATTCTTCTATGTCACAGGTTTGGTGAGCGGATCAACAACATTGTCGGCAGAGGCCACCTTGGTAGTGACGATGTCACCACGCTTTTGAATCTCCCGAATGATGTCGTACCTCCTTTTCGCGTGCTTGCTCTTTTGATGCCATATGGGTTCCTTCTCCTGAGTTATGGCTCCCGTGTTATCGCAGAGTAGCGGGATGGGAGTATCAGAGGAAACTACGCCAAGCTTCAGGATGAACTTGCGCAACCACACCGCCTCCTTTGCAGCATCTGATACGGAAATGTATTCCGCTTCTGTTGTTGAATTATCGTAGTGTCATGCTTCTTACTTCTCCAGCTCACAGCACCACCATTCAACAGGAACACAAACCCTGATGTCAACTTTCGATCATCAATATCCGACTAGAAGTCTGAATCTGTGTATCCGAAGACTTGGATATCACCATAGACCAAGATGTAATCTTGTGTCCATCTTAGATACTTAAAGATGTTCTTCACTACATTCCAATGCTACTCTCCATAGCAGGATAGGTAACGACTTACCCAAGGTTGCAGAAAGCGGTAGTCGGTACTCGGTCGGCGGGGTCACCTACTAAGGATTAGTCGGCAGTCGGGCGACTAGTCGGAATTAGTCGGTCAATAGTCGGTTTTGAATTTTTAATTATTTTAAATATATAAATCAGTTTTTTATACATATATTCGTATGTATATACATGTATTTGTACATTTTATATGACATCATGATGAAACAAAAGAAGTAATTGACTTTAAATATAACATTAAGCGTATTAGAATATGTTTGCTTTTAAAAAAAGTGAAAAACAAAAAAAATAAAAAAGGTTGTTGTAAAAGTCGGCCGATTAGTCGGCCGACTAGGCCGACTAGTCGGCCCGACTAGTCGGGTGGACCGACTAAGGGCCGACTAGGCCTAGTCGAGTCGGCTACCCCCCCGACTCGACTAGTCGGGCCGACTAGTCGGCCTAGTCGGCCGACTTTTGCAAGCTTGGACTTACCACTCTCACTACATGGCAGATATCTGGCCTTGTGCACATCATGGCGTACATTAAGCTTCCTACAGCTGATGCGTAGGGGCAACCAGCCATGATTTTCTTTTTCTCAACATTTTGAAGAGCCCTCCCTTTAGACAGGTGGATACCATGTCTTAAAGGAAGGAAGCCTTTCTTGGAGTTCTCCATATGGCCTAAAGAGTAACTTCTACATCAGCCTTACATGAAAGTGATTTAGAAATAAGCATACAAGGCACAACATTTAATTCTACCCAACAAATAGATATAACTGAATGCAAGTCATATAAATGCTACAAGTCGGAAAGCAAGATGAATTCAAATTCAGATTAATCCCAATCAAATGGACTTCAAAGAAAGCACAGCATCAACTAATTCAAAAAATCTCAATCACAGTGTCTATCAAATGAAGATCCTATCTCCAGTTTATCTGCACCACATAACTTTTATCTTCTATACAAAAAATCAGCTCAGAAATAAAAACATTTCTTGGATCGTTTCATCAAACCACATACAAGAATAAGGATAAACTCTTGAAGCGTGGTTGTAATCGTAGTCTATAACGTAAGAGACCCCATGTCTCAAGTCCGATCCGACTGGAGAGGCGCTTGCGAACGTGATGATGAAACATGTGCTTCTCGCAATCCAAAGTGTTGACCCATGCGGTGAATTTCCTGATCTCATCTCACAAGATCCAAAGTCTTCTCCACGAGCAAGGCCCACCGAAGTAGACGGAGATCCACGAGCACTTGAGGCGGTGGCACAACGGCGTAGTGTCGACGACGGTCTCTTTAGGGTTTCTAAGTGGACGACCACTTAGAGAGAAAGAGAGAGAGATGGCTTGGGATGGGAGAGAGAGAGAGATGTTATTGGAGTGTTTTAAAGAAGAGCTAGGGTTGCCTCTCCATATATAATATTTTGGAAGTCCATGGATCTCAAACAATAGACAACACAAATCCAATGGTTCACATTGATTTGTGTCTCTTTCAGTGGCCATGATTTTGTTGTTAAAAACACGACAACAATTAATTTAATTTAATATATTGAATAATAATCGATATATATTAATTTAAATTAAATCAGTTCACCTTAGAGGAAATAGAAAGGAGGCAAGCCTCCTTCCATGAGAGGAGGAGACGGCCACCACATTCCATATAGGAATTATGATCGTCCACCCTCCTCATAAGGAAGGTGGCTCCACCTTTCCTATTTCATGGATTCTCATAATCCATGAATATCTCCAAGATTCGCAACAACTTTTGTTGTAAATTATTTCACAAAAATAAATCTAATTTATTTTGTGAACATTGCGATCATGTTATTGGAAATTTGTGAATCCTATTCACAACCCAAAATAAAATGTAAATTATATTTTCAATTATTTGTCCAATGTGAATCCAATTTACAACAACATTTAAATTATAATTGTTATTTACAAATAACTCTCTGTCATATATTATAAATCACATTTATAATATATATGAATAATATGGATAATGCTATCCACATTATTCTTATCCACAATAATTAAATCACATTTAATTATATTGGATCATCACTCTCATGCATCTAAATAATGTGAATGAAATTCATATTATTCATGATAAGGAAATCACATTTAATTTTCCATTTCTCAAAGCTTGGATATAATTTAACAATGGAATTATTCTTGAACTCTTTCGAAAATGATGCGCTTTCTCCGCGGATACTTGGAGGTAAGGACAGGGAAATTGTACATTCCACGTGTAGTGACTTGGATATTGATATCACATCTCATATCCAGATCCCGGGGACCTCTTATAGATGCTTGATTAAATCAAGGACGTAGATCTAATCTTCTCATTGCATAAGAATCACATTCACATCAATGTCCAACATTTAAACTAAGATCATATTACTTCCCTAATAAGAGGAGTCACTAAAATCCAGACTGATAAATCCCATATTTATCATCATAATTCAACATTTTTATCTCTCTTGCTAAGTTAATCACAAGGATTCAATAACAAATAACATTAATTACTAATTTGTGTGTTGTTTATAATTGACACTAATTATTGTATGTTATTATAACCCTAGTATGGTGTAGTATTTTATGTACTTATTTATTATTAAAAATCAAATAAAAATTAGATTAATATTGTATATAAATAAATTAACATAAAACAAAATAAAAACCCATAAAAATAATAAAAAGAAAAATAAAAGGAAATTGTTTTATAGGGTTTTAATTCATATTTAAATTTTACCTCAATATAAATGACCTCTGATCTCTTTGACTTCTACATACAACTCTCATGTTCACCATTTTTCCAAATCTGACCCTAATAATTTATTATTGAATTTTTCGTGTTTTCATCATTTATTTTAATTCTCATTAAGCCACATGGCGCTTCCACAACCGCCTACGTGGCCCCGCCTCTTCACTCTAATCTTCCTCAGTCTTGATCGTTAGATCTTGATCCAGCAGCCCAGACGTTGTCATCAACCTCCATCCACCTCCTTCAACAGACGCATCTCTTCGCAATCTTCCAACTTCTCCATATTATCGCAACCATTTCCGTCAACCACGTCGATAACTTCCATCGGCCAGAGATTCCCCGTTCGACCCTTATTCATGCCCTGCATCTAACCTCTCCTCTCATGCTTTCTCCTAACCAGTGGTGGTGGTTGAAACCACCACCTTCGTTCAGAAACCTCCGAACCACCTCCACCTCAAAACCTCAGCTCTGATTTTTTGCAACAGTATCCACCCCTTGCGTAACCAACTCCCGAGCTTCACCCTTACACTTTGACAGTGAGAGTCGAAGAGCAAGACATGATGACAGGAGTTCTGGTCCGATGAGATCCACGAGTATTGTCACGTGCTGCAGCCATCAATCACGCTGCTCGAGCTTCAATCTCTTGCCAAGATTGTTGAGCGAAGATCTACGAAGTTCTTAGACTTTGTGTTGGCTTTGATTCATCTTCAATCCATTATCAATTCCTTCACTGATTCCAGGTAATTTCTTCATCTTATTCCTAATATATTTTCTTCTATTTTCTATGTCTCAGTTAGTCTCCCATTGGTCTGATCATCTGGAATCATTCGCATCGCATCCGTAATTCAGGCATATCTTCTCGTAAACCCATCTCGCTTCTCCATCGTGTAGTTCACCCCAATTCATTATCTTCTTCTGCATGAGGAAGATAACCCATTTAGGGCTCGCATCCACCGCTTCCATAAAGCCTTCAGTCCATTCCAAATTGCTTCGTTTTGGTTTGTGCTTTGTACCTAACCCCTGCAGGTTGCCAATGATCGGAGATTTGAAGAGCCTTCCGATCTTTGATTTCTTCATCGGCGGACCTTCATCGACAACGAGTTAGGGAGCATTCTGCTCCTTTCAGACCTCACCCTCATCTTCGGCATACCACCACGAAGGTCTACGAACCTTTTGCATCGATAGAGGAGCGAGGAGGTGGCATCCAAGAGTTGTCGGAGCACAGGCATTGCGTCGCCGCCTGCGGAGGAGTTAAGCCGGAGGAGGAGATATAGCTACCGTTGATCTCCCCATTTAGGGTGAGATCCAACAGAGGACAGCGCGCCACATCAGTGTCCAAGCCACAGATTCAGACAGAAGCCTCGGAGTGTCTGAACCTCCTACAGAGCACCAAAAGGTTACACGTGGATCGAGCATGCCGCACCGAGCCTCGTCTTGTCCTTTTTTGTAATAAAACTTGGAGTTTTTCTTGCAAAAATACCCCTGGATTGATTGTTAAATAACTTTTTTATCTAAAAATCCAATTAAAGTGATTTTGATCTTGTTTGAAAGCTATTTTGTTGTTCTTTCATTCGGCATGCTTTACTGACATTTCTGTATTGAAAATCACGCACAATTTAATTCTTCTTCTCAGAGCTTAATTAGAATTTTAAATGAAGTTGAAAATGAAATCTTAGTGTTGATTTCTTTAATAATTATTTAATAATCAATCATTAGTTGCTTTTGATCATTATTGATAAATTAATAATTGGTTCAACTGCTTGTTAAATTGATTTGAGTAACAAAGTGAAATTGAATTTTAAATATTATTGACACTGCTATCTAGATCAGGTATTGATTAAACCTATCTTCGGATATGATTTTAGATATCATTGGGTTTTCAATTAATTCAGGAATTCTTGTGATTAACCCCACTTGTTCGTTGTGTTTCTGATTGCATTGTGAGTGATATAAGCTTATTATTTGTGCATTACGATTTTCATATAATTTAATTGCATAAAAATTGTGTTAAAAATCATCTCTTTTGTATGGTGCATTTGCTCTAAATAATTAATCTATAAATTGCTAATTAAAATATTTGACATTTAAATTTAATCACTAAATTGCTTGCATCCTTGTATTCGACCATAGACTTTCGAGGTTATAAATTAAAGCTGAATCCTCCTCGCAGAGATTATTCATTCGGTTATGTATGACACGTTAAGTCCCAGTGCTACAATGGATAGGGTTTGGTTAGTGCTTCTTGTGGAGGCAGTTATACGGCACGAGGTGCGAACACCGTCTGGAAGGTGTTCGAGAGGACGACCGAGATGAGTAGAGCACAGACCACGAGCAGAGCTCAGCTAGAGACCCCAATCCATTCATATCTAGCAGGGGAGTGAAGGCTACAGTGGATCCTTTTGGCATGGGCCTTATAGCAGATAAACGCACAGTAGTTGAGAGGATCGATAGGTGTATGGATGAGTTGGACAACAACTTATCCAAATTACCTAAGCAGATGACATAACTGTCGGAGAAGGTATCCAAGATGAGGGTACCTGTCGTGACTGCATCTGCTGCTCCAGTTTACCGTATTCATCATATTCAGGAGCAGCAGATGTCAGGGTCACCCCAGCCATGGGTAGAGGATAAGCCTTTAGCCCATTCTTGTCAACAGCAGCCACCATCTGTGGACACATTCGTTGAGGAACCTTCCCAGGTGTAGGAGGTAAATGGTGTGTAGTACACACATGACCTTGCCAGACAGGGGAATTCTGGGGACCGTTTCTCATACTAGAATCCCCAGACTTTCTACAACACATCATTTACTTCTACACCTCTTCCAGCACCACAGAGCTCTGGAGTCGTTCCTTACCGGGAACAAAGATAGCAGCAGTAACAATACATACGTCAGCAGACATACCAATCGGGCTACCAGGGCCCGCAAGTTCAGTAGCATACCCTGCAGCAGCAGCATTCTTATGGCCATCAGGGCCAATCTTCACGTTCGTCTTTTCCTTCGTCTTCTTCACAGCCACAACATTCATCTGCAGGTCCCGTAGATTTTCATCGACAGATTCTAGAGGAGTTGTGTTCCTACAGGAACGAAGTACAAGGTT
This sequence comes from Ottelia alismoides, assembly GCA_037367405.1. Classification (NCBI taxonomy): domain Eukaryota; kingdom Viridiplantae; phylum Streptophyta; class Magnoliopsida; order Alismatales; family Hydrocharitaceae; genus Ottelia; species Ottelia alismoides. Next base: position 107,373 of record JAZKJV010008276.1, on the reverse strand, counting down.
TGAGGGTTGACCTAAACCGTCTGTCTCATTTACACATCGTCCTTTCTACATCCATTACTGCCCAGGTTCAGGCAAATCCCAATAGCCTGAACAGATCTCAGCAGCAACAACAGTAAGATCAGGTATACTACTCAGATTCTCACCAATCTGGGCACGAGATCTTTCCGTTTAATTGTGTTAATCATATGTCTCTTAGGAGCGGACAGACATAGTCGTACCTGATCGGGCTAGGGACATAGAGAGGGCAGACTCTGAGGCTCAGCCTGAGGAGACTTCAGAGGATGATGAAGCCAAGCATCTTCAAAAAGATCACCATAGAGCGGAGTCTTCAAAGAGGAGATCAACGAGGAGGACGAGAGCAGAGCAGCACGCATCAAACTCAGAGTCTACGGAGGACCTTGCACCTTCGGATGAGGAGAATGCACATTCAGCAAGCATTCCCCATCCTATAGTAGATGATTCAGTTGCTATTCCAGTTGTAAAAGATTCATTTGTGAAAAACTCGGTTACTTCTAATCATAAAGAGCATGTTTCTGTTTATGAGTATGAGTCTTCATATCATTCTTTGCCTATCCCTTTCCCCCGTGCTCTTACGGCAGCAAAGCACATAATTAATAAGATTCAAAAAGATGACCCTGAAATGGCATGATTTTGTAGAAATAATATCATAGTTAAGGTGTTCATTTGATGAGTATATGGCCAGTCATCCAGCATTTCAGAAGTATTTAAAGGTGAAATGTACACCTAGTAGAATTAGCAGGAAAAACCCGAACAGCTACGTCAAGACCCATGTTCTCTCGGTTGCCACTACATTCTGTCTCAAGAATCAGAAATTGTCACAGGAGAATAGAGATTTAGTGCACATTATGTGGTGAGTTATATCGATGACATCGCATTTACACGCACTCTCCTAGATAATGATTTTTCGATCAATTTGTTACCCTTTGCCTTATATGAGAAATTGGAGTTGGGGCCTTTATGTCGATCTAGAGCATTACTTCAGTTTGCGGATAAATCAATGAAAAAGGATAAGGGTGAGGTCAAGAATGTCATTATCTTGATTGAGGGACAAGACTACAGGGTGGACTTCACTGTCCTTGACATGAATATCCCCAATCATTGGAGAGAATCACAGATTATCCTTGGGCGGCCTTTTCTTAGGACCGTTGGAGCTTCATTTGATTATCAGACAGGGATGATGAAGTTCCATTCTCCTAGTGGAGAAGTGGAATTACAGATGAAGCAGATGAAATGGAAGTGACCAGATTCCGAGTCTAGCATGGATTTCTCTTCCTTCTCAGAGGCCGATTGCGATGTAGTTAACACAGTTGGGATTTGGTCACAGAACCCGACAATACAGAGCGAGATCCTCTCATCTGGAGAGGACAGTGTACACAGAGCAGTTGTTGATACTTTGCTAGAGTTCTTGAGTTATGCATCTCCTTATTCTCTTGATGACTTAGAAGTCCCTCTGGACTTGTCAATTCCTCCTTTGAAATAGTCAAGGGAATTAGATGATGAGACAGATGCAGCTTTGGCCGAATTACCGTGTTTATTTAGTTGTTTGACTCCCAATTTTTCAATTTAGTCAGTAGACAGCATTACAGAAGACCCATCTCCACTATGCAGTACAAATCCAGATTCCGTGGTAGTTCAGCCTGAAGTACTTGATAGTTCACTTTTACCAGAGTTGAAGCCACTACCTCCTACTCTTAAGTATTCCTTCCTTATGGGACCCAAGAATAAGTTTCCTGCCATCATTAGTGCTAGGTTGACTGCAGAACAAGAGACTAGATTGTTAGATTATTAGATAAGAACCGTAAGGCCACAGGATGGACGGTGTCAGATTTCGTGGGTATAAACCCCGCACTTTGTTTACATCACATTTTTGTTGAGGATGATGTTAGACCTTCCCGTGAATTTCAAAAGAGATTTAATCTAAATCTACGGGGAGTAGTTAAGAAAAAGATAGAAAAATGATGTGGAGCGGGTTTTATTTACTCAATCTCTGACTTCAAATGGTTGGCACCCTTATATGTTGTCCCAAAGAAGTCAGGCATTCAAATGGTCATCAATGAGGAGAGAGTAGAGATTACGACACGAGTACCCACGTCGTGGTGCGTTTGTGTTGATTACAGACGCTTGAATGCTACGGCCAAAAAAGATCACTTTTCCCTACCTTTTATTGATCAGATTTTGGAGAGATTAGTGGGGAAGTTCTTCTGTTTTCTAGACGGGTACTCCGGCTACAATCAAGTAGCCATCGCCCCTGAGGACCAGGAAAAGATCACTTTTGTATGTCCTTTCGACACATACGCATTCAGGCGCTTGCCTTTTGGGTTATCCAACGTCCCAGGTACTTTTCAGAGATGCATGATTGCAGTGTTTGCCGAAATGGTTGGAGATTTCCCGGAGGTCTTCACGGACGACTTCTCGGTCCATGGTGATTCATTTGACTCTTGTTTAGCTCATTTGGACCGAGTTCTTCAGAGGTGTATAGAGATAAATCTGGTACTCTCCTGGGAGAAAAGTCATTTCATAGTTAAGGAGGGTATTGTGTTGGGCATGTCATATCTAAGAAGGGAATGGAGGTTGATCCTGCCAAGGTGGATATGATCAAGAAACTTGATCCACCAACCAACATCAAGTCAGTGAGGTCATTTCTGGTGAACGTTGGATTTTATACACAATTAATTCAGGATTTTCCTAAGATTGCCCGACCCCTGACTAGGCTCTTAGGAAAAGACATCGAGTTCTTTGTAGTCACAAGTGTCTTTAGACCTTTGAGCTCCTTAAAAAGAAGATTTGTGACTCGCCTATCTTGCAAGCTCCTGATTGGTCTCCATGTGATTCCCCAAATACTAACCCTATTCGAGAGACCTTTCCAGAAGAGTCTATTTGTATTGTTGGTTCACTTCCATGGTATGCCAACATGGTGAATTTCCTTGTCTCCAAGCTAGTTCCTCATGGTTGGACTAGGAGCAATATAGATCGACTCAAGTCGGATTCGAAGAAATACCATTGGGAGGATCCGTTCCTTTTTTTGAAGTACCGGATTGTATTTGGAGAAGGTGTATTCCTCAGGAGGAATACCATAGTGTCCCCATATATTATCATTTACTTGAGGGTGGAGGACACCATTCCATAAAGAGAACCACTCACAAGGTACTAAAGTGTGGTTTCTTTTGGCCGAACTTTCTTAGAGATGCCAGAGATTTTGTATGGCCGTGTCCTGTTTGCCAGAGGATGGGTGGGTCTGTTGATTCTAGAGATGAAATGCCCATGCAGCCGGTGATTTTTTGTGATGTCTTTGATGCTTGGGGCATAGATTTCATCGGTCCCTGCTCTAATAGACAAGGTTTTGAATACATCTTGTTAGGGCTTGATTACTTGTCAAGATGAGTGAAGGTTATCCCAACCCGACCGCAGATAGTAGGATTTTCTGCAAGTTTAATAAGGATCATATTATTCCACGGTTCAGGTGCCCAAAGTGTTGATATTTGATGGGGGTAGCCATTTTGTGAATGGAATGATGAAACTTTATCAAAGGACTATGAATTTGAGCATAGAATAACTAGTCCTTACCACCCTCAATCAAACGGCATGGCAGAGGTTTCAAATAGGGAGGTGAAGAGCATTCTTCAAAAGTTAGTCCGTCCAGATAGGAAGAATTGGTCTCAATTATTGGACCAAGTTCTGTGGGCTTACAGAACGGCCTACAAGACAACTCTTGGGACTTCACCTTTCACGATGATTTATGCCAAGCCACTCATTTGCCCGCTGAGTTAGTACATAAATCTTAATATGCAATAAAGAAGATAAGCTGGAGCTGTCACTTAGGGAAGTTATGTAGAGACCTTAAATGAACTAGTGGAAATCCGAAACTGAGCAAATGACAACAGCATGATCTACAAGGACAAAGTTAAGAAGTGGCATGATGCACATATTAGATGCAAGAACTTTGTCCCTGTACAAAAGATATAGTAATTTATTGTGAAGTTAAAGACTTTCCACGGGAAACTTTAGTTAAAGTGGACGAGTCCTTTCATTGTTAAGGAAGTGCGTGAGAATGGTAGTGTAGATATTTCAGAACTTTCGGAGAATGCACTTTCTTTTTTGGTTAACGGGCAGTTACTTAAGCATTTTGTAGAATCAAAGGAAATGTTAACTATCGTTGAGATGATTAACTTCATGCCTATTGATTCAGTTTCAGATTTCTCAGAAAATGCATGATCATCATAATAGATTCACATCAGAAGATTCATATTCATGCTAATTCTATTCTTATAAATTCCATTTGCCTATTATTCTTTTTACTACCTCCACTTAGGTTATTCTCAGCCTAAGTATAGGGGGAATTTGTCCATACCTTCTCCTTTACTAGGGTCTCTCCTTTGTATTTATCTCTATCTCTTAGACTTTTAAAAACCTAAGTATAGGGGGACCTTCCCTGTAATTTCATTATGACACATTCTTTTTTTCCATTTTTACACTTGTCTTATTCTCGACTCAGTTCTTGTGGATTCTTTTATACTTAGCATGAGTTATGGCTTCATATCACTTTGTGATATGAGGATATAACAAAAACTAAGTATAGGGAGGTTTGACGTATATATTACATATATACTTTAGCCATAGCTCATATTTTTAAATTTTTTAAAACTATTGGGGCTATGGGTATTGTATTACATTTTTGGAATTGATCTTTGTAAATTTATTTTGAAAATGATTTTTGAAAATTATATACATATATTTGACATGCTTTTCAAGCGTTTTACATGGTTTGTGAAAATACAATTTGACGTGTTTTATCATTTGTAAAATATTTTGAAAACCTACATGTTTATGTGACATTATTTGGAAAAATATTTTACCTAGATTTGAAAAAATAGGGTTTTACTTGTTTTGAAAATCTTTGTAAAATGTTTGAAAAATTTCTACAAAGTTTGCAAAAAGTTTTCAAAAAACTTTTCAAAGTTAAGGGTGTAATTGAGTATAAATTAATTGCATAACTCTCTAACTTAATTTAAAATTAAAAAGATTGGTATAAATAAAATTCACAAAAAGATTGACTTATTAATTGGTGTCTTTTCCTGACATTTTCACTATGCACTAAACGATTGAGATGATCTCTGACACTCGATTTAAGGAGTCTTTCGACTTAGAGTTATCATGTATTAATCATTAGGGTCTTGGACTTAAAATTCACGCTCTCCTACTTCGAAGATATGCATACTATATTTCATGCTTAATCTCCCTTAAAAAAATTTGACTATCACTCACATGCACGACTGAATTCATGATTGAGATGAGTCAAGGTTCACTGAGGAGACTGGTATTGGAAGTTTGAGTTTGGGCTTGATCTATATGATGCTCGAGAATGGGATAAAATTAATGATGGCTTCATAAAACCTGAGTGTCAGCATCTTAGCCAGTAAGGGACATGATCTCATGCTATCTCTTGACTTGACCTAAAGTGTCAGGTTGTGATGACATTAATTTAATAAGTTGATCAGTGTGCGTCATTCTTTGGTAAAAGCAATGGAGCTAGCAAAAAGAAGCGAAGTTCCCTCAAATAAAAAAATTGAAAAATGAAAAGAAAAGCTCATTCCGTTACAAAGTTACATCATGTAAGTTGTTATATTCAAGGCGAGCGTTGCCAACCTTTAAGTGTCCACTTGGACCAAATCATTAGGATTTTATGAGTCGGGCTAGTACCGCAAAACGGGCTCTGCATCGTTAGCGGTACAAGTCTGGGTGCAAGTACACGAGATACTTTAAAAAGACGCACCTCGGTGTATTCTCAAGAAAATAAGTACAGACGACTCAATCTCTTTTGACAGACACACTGATTGGCAAAATCAAAATGAAAATTGTGTTGAGTATTGGCACATGAGAGAATCATGTTCCAATGAGAGGAAGTGAAAATAAGTACACAATCCTATATCCTCCATAATCTGGCCTTCCATCCATACCTTTGAAGTCTGACAAACTAAAGAGACGGTGGATTGAAGCAAGACTATATTTATTTCCTAGTGTTGAGGGTTAGGTCCTTAGGAGAGCTTCTGAGATTGGAATTTTTGGTGATATTTTGATTCTACTATCATGGTCGCAGTCTACACTAAGTCATACTTCTTATATGTATGTGTGTACATTGAGAGTCAACAATTAGATGAGTTGAATTCCTTTTGATTAATATTTGGATCAACTTGGAGTTTTAGGATTCCTAAAACCTAGTGTTCTAGGGCAAATCAAGTCTTGTTTATTCACTTGCACTTGTCAGGAATTTCACAAATTAACTAACTCTCTAATTTATTCTTTATTTATTAGCTCGAGGACGAGCTTAGCTTAAGTATACGGGGGTGATAAATCACGTATTTATCATAACTATTTATCATTATTATCTTTCTTGCTTAAGATAATCACAAAGATTCAATAACAAATAATACTAATTACTAATTTGCGTTTTGTATATAATTGACATTAATTCGTATATATTAATATAACCATAATATGGTGTAATATTTTATATATTTATTTATTATTAAAAATCAAATAAAAATCAGAGTAATATTGTATATAAAGAAATTAACATAAAATAAAATAAAAATACAAAAAATAAGCAAAAGAATAATCAAAGAAAATAGTTTTATGTTACTTTAATAAGTATTTAATTTTTATCTATGTATAGATGACCTCTGATTTCTTTGAATTCAAAGTGAAAGTTGCATATCTCATCATGATCTACAATTTTCATGTTCATGACTTTTTTCGATTCATCTTCTAACTATTTCTTTTTCATTTTATACTGTTTTTTCTCATTTCCTAATTATTCTATTGGGCCACATGACATTTCCAGAGCACTCTGAGTGGCCCGCTTGTTTACCAGCCACATGTTTCATCTTACGCCCTCTGATCTTCTCTTCCAGATCCATTTGGTCCCCTCATATACGCCTCCAATGCAGTCGTTGGATCATATGATCCAACGGTACCTAGGTCATCCTCAACCTCCAGTCGTTGCTCCTTTCTCTCCGCAAACCGGTCAACTACCTTCTTTTCTCCGATTAATGCCAACCACCACCTCTAGCCTATTCCCTCAAAACTGCCACAAACTCCTTCATCTATCATCCCTCATCCTCACGCTAACCTAACTTCATCTCCAGTAACTTCCGCCTCTTCATGAATGGTGGTTAAAACCACCATGAAACCAGCAACGTCCACCAACTTCTCCTCTTCAAATACTCCACCGCCGCTTCAAGCAGTGGTTGTCCACTGTTGTGCGAGGTTCTGCCTAACCTTCAACTCCTCCTCGTGACAGGAGCGAGGAGCTTACGGAGAGCAACGATAGCTAGTAGTCTCTGATGCTGACCAATGGTAGAAGAGCCATGTCACGGCCATCTCCTTGGTCGTCTGAGCTTCGAGGTCGCCATCCTCGTTAAGCGATGACCCAAAGATCCTTTAGGATCTCTATCACAGGCAAATCCTCCATTCGCGTCATCTTCGAGATTCAGGTAATTTAGGATTTCAAATTATTTTCTCGTTTCATTAATTTATCCCCAACTGTTCATACACCCATTCCTTGAACTAATCGGTCCACAATCTTCTACAAGGATCATTGATCCTCGCGGAAGGAAGATACACCATTCCTTATCCTCCAGAACCCCCATTGTCCCAATCCTTCTCCTCTGTCGGAGGTAGAGGAGGACCCATTTAGGGCAAGCACCTTCTGCACCTTCGCCGCCCTCCGTTCACTCCACAACACGTACGCACGGTTGCTTTGGTTGCAACTAACATCTGCAGATTCCAAAACACTTCAATGGTCGGAGTTTCGGCCATGTCTCCGTTCTAGAGTTTCTACTCCGACAAGTGCTCATAGAGCCGGAGATTCAGAGCTTTACTCCTTTCCAACAGACTTCTATCGCCTTCGCGGGACATCAAAGGAGGTTCCAAGACCTTCTACAAGCCTAAAGAAGACGAAGAATGAATATTGGTGCTCGCAGGAGGATAGTATTACGCCGCCATAAGTGACGGAGCTCAATCGATGATGAAGCACAGATACCGTCCGATTGAGATAGTCGGACAGTCCAGATGACAAATAAGCTACGGATCCAAGCGGCTATCCTTGGTGGGACAGAGTTATATTCGAAGCATGGAGGGACACCCACGTGTCCGACACACCTGCGTCCGACCCGCAACACCACCCGAGACTAGGATGCATGCGTATAATGCGTACGAGCCTGGGTAAATTGCTAGTTATCCATGCCAGATCCATTAATTGCGAAAATACCCCCGCGCAGGGGGTATTTCATAATTCATCTAGTGGTTCTCAGTAGTTACATTCCAGTCCCTGTAGGGACCTATTTGTGATGTTTGTGCTATATTTTTCTACATTTATGCCGCTGGACTTAATTACTAATAACTGGATCATCTTTTATCCAAATGAAGTAATTTCAGCGGTATTTTGATCCCTGTTTCATTATCTTTTACATGGCTTAACTTATTCTCTGATTTGACGCATAATGATTGATTAGTTCATTAGAGATAATTAAGTTATTTAATTCTCTATTAAATGAAACCTGACTTGGATTAAATTGCATAATTGAATCTTGATTAGTTGCCTAAGTTTGATGAATTATTTTAGGGCATAATTATGTGTGCATTTACATGTCTTATCATTTTGTTCATCACATCATTATTTTCTAACATGCATTTATATGTTTCATCATCACATTTTGTCTCATCCATGCATACATTGGTGATGTGCATTATCTTGTACTGTTTGTCTACATTGTTGTCTCTGTTTTGACCTGGATGAATTATCAATCACTTAACCTAGATATTTAAAAACCTGAATAATTGCATTATGGCTCGTGTCTTTGTGTTCGACCCTGGACTTCCCATGTTATAAATTAAAGTCAATCCTCCTCGTGGAGATTATTCATTCGGTTCTGTATGACATGCTATGTGCTCGTGCTACAACTGATCCAAATTAACTTATGCATTTAGCGAATCATCACAGACCTGATTCATCACTCCCTCGAAATGGAAGCGTCATGGTTATACAATCGTTTATGATTACATCACCCTCAGGTATTCCTAATACATGTACATCATGCATACTGGAAGACATATAATAAACATGAAGATATAGATCAATTTACAATGTCATCTTCAGGGTTTTATCACTAAGTTTCTCATTCGGTCATTAGGAGTTGGTATCGACCATATGCTTTCCAAAAGCATATATCCTACCTACAAATTCTTGTCATGCTTCCAAAGAAAGACGACCATGCATGTAATTTGATCAATTCCAATACTTCATGAGTGAGCTCGTGTCTTCTGATTCACAAGTGAATCTATATGATCCCTTTGTGAGATCACACATTACTCATATGCCCATATATGTACACCAGCTCGCCGGTGTATAGACTTTGACTACGCCATCAATCTATCGATCTGCCAAGTGTACATACTCAGACATATAGCAATACATCTATCTCCGGTCAAAGGATGCATGCCTATATCGTGACAGTATTCGACATAGGACTTTGGTTATCTCGATCTCGTTGAGTCGACTCTTTGACCTAACTAATCTGACACCTCTGAATCTCTATCCTATGTAGAGGACATGCATCAAAAGGTCAGTCAGATATCAACCAAAAGATCAAGGATTGCCATCTTCTACTCAGGTTGGAGATCATCTCTTAACAATCATTGACTATACTTGATGAGTCCTCAATCTAACTCTTTAGATATTCATTCAAGTACAAGTCTCTATGATCTAACACTTGAATCAACAGTTGTATGATCATAAAGATGTCTATTATACATAACCCTAATTGTACTAAGGGACCTTATAGTGCATTCATTCATTTAATCTCAGACAGAAAGTGAAATAAATAAATAACTTTTATCGATAAACCAAACATTACAATAATATTTATTGTAGGAATGGTTCGTCTCAGGCTCACATGGCTAACAATATCCCTCTAGCCCTTAAAACCATTCAGGTGCAATCCTTAAACCCATACTCATTACATGCTGGCCGAAATTCTTCTATGCCAAAGGTTTGGTAAGCGGATCAACAACATTGTCTGCAGAGGCCACCTTGGTAGTGACGATGTCACCACGCTTTTGAATCTCCCGAATGATGTCGTACCTCCTTTCCGCGTGCTTGCTCTTTTGATGCCATATGGGTTCCTTCTCCTGAGTTATGGCTCCCGTGTTATCGCAGAGTAGCGGGATGGGAGTATCAGAGGAAACTACGCCAAGCTTTAGGATGAACTTGCGCAACCACACCGCCTCCTTTGCAGCATCTGATGCGGCAATGTATTCTGCTTCTGTTGTTGAATTATCGTAGTGTCATGCTTCTTACTTCTCCAGTTCACAGCACCACCATTCAACAGGAACACAAACCCTGATGTCGACTTTCGATCATCAATATCTGACTAGAAGTCTGTATCTGTGTATATCAAGACTTGGATATCACAATAGACCAATATGTAATCTTGTGTCCATCTTAGATACTTAAAGATGTTCTTCGCTACATTCCAATGCTACTCTCCATAGCAGGATTGGTAACGACTTACCACTCTCACTGCATGGCAGATATCTGGCCTTGTGCACATCATGACGTACATTAAGCTTCCTACAGCTGATGCGTAGGGGCAACCATCCATGATTTTCTTTTCCTCAACATTTTGAAGAGCCCTTCCTTTAGACAGGTGGATACCATGTCTTAAAGGAAGGAAGCCTTTCTTGGAGTTCTCCATATGGAAACGCTCCAAGATCTTCTTAACGGATCCATGTTGTTACAATCCCAAGATCCTCTTTTCTCGATTTCTGTACAGTTTCAGACTCAAGATATAAGAGGCTTCTCCAAAATCTTTCATCTCGAAAGTATGGGATAGCTAAATCTTAACACTGGTCATCATCCCTATGTCATTCTCAATTATAAGGATGTCATCTATGTAAAGCACAATGAACACGATGACGCTCCCACTAAGCTACTTGTACACACACGACTCGTCAGGATTCTGCACAAAATCATAACTCTTTATGGTTTCGTCGAATCTGATCTTCCATTTATGAGAAGCTTGTTTGAGCCCATATATGGATTTCTTCAGTTTGCACACTTTGCTTTCGTCGATGATGAAGCCATGGGACTGCTCCATATAGATATCCTCTTCTAGGTATCCATTGAGGAAAGTCGTCTTGATGTCCATCTATCAGATGTCGTAGTCAAGATATGCGGCTATAGCTAACAGTGTTCCGATGGACTTAAGCATAGCCACAGGAGAGAATGTCTCATCGTAGTCAATGCCTTCTCTCTGTGTGTAGCCATTGTCTACGAGCCGTGCCTTGAAGGTTTCTACATCCCCATCAGGTCCCCTCCTTCTCTTGAAGATCCATTTACACCCAATGGGTTTTACCCCTCTAGGTGGATTGATGCAAAAGCGATTCGGCGCGTCGACGATAAATAAAATATTTTAATGGTGGATTTTTGGTAGAAGAAAATAGAGGGGTTGAGAAAAGAATACTCGTCGAGAATACGAGGGATTTTGGGGAAGAACGTGAAGATCACGAGGAGAGAGAGAGAGACAAGAGAGGAGAGAGATAAATCTCAATTTTATCAAATACTGAACTGATTAAAAACATTGGACCACCAACCCTTTATATAGAAGGGATGGGATTATAAAATTAGAAATCAAATTTCAAATTGACAAGTAAATATCCTAATTTGACTCTAACTAATTAACCGACCAAATTTAAAATCAAATCTACGAATAAATGTTGGAGATCACAGGCGATCTCAATTATTTAATTAGAGATACGATAATTTAAATAAACGTAAATAAAATTGACCATTAAAATTTAACTAAAAATTCAGCCCTATCCGTTGGGTCCACGCTGCAGCAACTCTCCTCCGCTTTAAAAATTTGTCTCCCGACGAATTGCTTGTTGTAGATGCGTGCTAGAGAATTCATACTTGAACGGTAGCTTCAAATGCCTTCAATTAGGTCTTTTTCAATGTTACATTTGTAGTCCTTTTCAATAGAAGGGCGTCCCTGCAATTTCGTACCCCTTCAATTAAACCCATATTGAGAGAGTGGCCTTTAACTTTTCCCTTTAAATAAAAAGTCATGTCAGGGGGTCCCTTTGGTAATTTTTCCAAATCAATTTCCTCACTCCCAAGAACGCGTGTTCCGCCAATCTCGGTTCGGTTAGGGTTCGGGCCTTCTTTTTATGCGCGGGAGGGTAGCAGGGGTTCTCCGACAGGTTGGCAACGGCGACTTCTCGATGGCTCGGGCTGGGGCAGTGGTCTCGCGGGCGGGGCCGGTGCGGCTTTGTGGGGAGGTGGGGGTCGTCAGGGCCTTGGCGCGGGAGGACAAGAGCACTGGGGGTCGCCAAGGGTTTATCGATTTGGGGCGGCGGCTGCTGTGGGAAGGGGGGATGGCGAGGGAGGGGCCGCGGGGTAGCGGGAGGAGGAGGGGGTCCTGGGGAGGGCTGCGGGAGGGAGAGGGGGGCGGAGGCGCAGGCAGCTCGGATGGGGCTTGGGGGCGGCGGCGCGGGGGTTGTGGGCGTGGTGGCTTGGCCTGTAGGGAAAAGGGTAGGTCACGGGTGGCGAGGCCGAGCGGTGTGGGGGAGGCAGGGGAAGAGGAGTAGGCGGTGATGCGCAAGGGGATTGCAGGCCCAAGGGGGGGTGCGGGTGGTGATGCGCAGGGGTGTGCGGAGGGCTGGGAGTGTTGGGTGCGCACGGGAGGGGGAGGGTAGGGCGCGGGGCGCTGACGTGGACGAGCTGTAGGGGAAGGGGTTGCGGAGATGAGGGTGCAGCGGGAGCGGGTACCTGTAACGGCTGGGGTGGTGTCGGAATAGCCGGAGGCGGCAGCGGAATCGATTCCGGTGGCAGAATCAGATCTGGGATCTCCTGGACAGCGGCCGGATTTTCATTCATAGCGACGTTTTCTTCATCAAACTTCGCGGCAGCGGCTTCGGTGGTTGGAGGCTTCGGTTGGGCGTTGCGGAAGGCCTCAAAGTTAGCCATTAGATCTCGAAACATGGAATGGAAGTTGGTTTGCAAATCACGTAGCATGTACTCCGTCTCCTTGTTGTAGGCGTCGATGGTGGAGATGACTCTTCGCGTTTGTTCGGATGAACGATGATGCCGGTGCGAACGCCTGGACGGATCGTTAGGTCGTGAGGACGACCTAGATGCCATGCTCTGATACCAAATGATGCAAAATGGAATTTGAATCGACGTCGACGAAAATAATAATTTTTTTTGGTGGAGTTTTGGTAGAAGAAAATAGAGGGGTTGAGAAAAGAATACTCGTCGGGAATACGAGGGATTTTGGGGAAGAACGTGAAGATCACGAGGAGAGAGAGAGACAAGAGAGGAGAGAGAGATAAATCACAATTTTATCAAATACTGAACTGATTAAAAACATTGGACCACCAACCCTTTATATAGGAGGGATGGGATTACAAAATTAGAAATCAAATTTCAAATTGACAACTAAATATCCTAATTTGACTCTAACTAATTAACCGACCAAATTTAAAATCAAATCTACGAATAAATGTTGGAGATCACAGGCGATCTCAATTATTTAATTAGAGATACGATAATTTAAATAAACGTAAATAAAATTGACCATTAAAATTTAACTAAAAATTCGGCCCTATCCGTTGGGTCTACGCTGCATCATGGATCCTATAGGGTCCATATACCATTTTATGCATGAAGTCAATTCCTGACTTCACTGCTAGCATCCATCTATCCATGTCATGATTCGTGAGTGCTTCGTCAAATGAAGCTGGATCATTGTCAGTTTCACCTGACACAAGGAATCCGGACCTTTCATGTGGTGCAACTACCCTCAAACTCCTTCGAAGAAATACAGGCGTTATATCTTCATTTACTACTTCAATTTCTGGTTCAGAAAACTCAATATCCTCAGGGGGATTGAATGAATTCTTTTACTTCATTTTTATCTTGACTCTTAAGGAAATCATCCTCCATAAATTTTACATCTGTAGAGACAAAAATCTTCTGAGTCACAGGGTCATAAAGCTGGTATCCAATACCATTTTTAACATACCCAATGAAGTAGCACTCACGAGTGTGAGATTCTACCTTACTTGCGTTCACGTTTTTTGTATAGACCAAGCAACCCGAAATCTTTAAGTGATTAACACTAGGTTTGGTTCTATACCAAAGCTCATGAAGAGTCTTAGGTACAGATTTACTAGGAATATTATTAAGGATAGATATTGCAGTCTCTACTGTATATCCCCAGAAACTAAGTGGTAGATGTGTTTTATTCATTATTGAACAGACCATGTCCATGATGGTCATGTTGCGTCTTTCAGCAACGCCATTAAGTTGGGAGTTCCAGGAGGAGTGAGATTAGATACAATTCATTCCTCTTTAAGGTATTCCTTGAATTCACCTGAGAGATACTCGCCACCTCGATCAGATTGAATCCGTTTAGTCTTTCTATCGATTTGATTCTCAACCAAAGCCATGAACTCTTTGAACTTTTCAAAGATTTCATATTTATGACGTCGAAAGAAGGTAAACCCGTATCGTGAATAGTCATCAATAAATGTCAAATAGTATAGATATCCATTTCGAGTCGCAATACTGAAGGGATCACATACATCAGTATATATTAGGTAAATAATACATTCGCATGTTGTAACCATGGTTCGAAAAGGCTAGCCTCGAGGCGTACGCCTCGAGGCGAGGCAGTCCTTTTTAGCCTCGAGGCTTACGCCTCAGACCAGTCCTGTGAGGCGTGCGCCTCGAGTTATCGAGGCGGTCGAGGCGTCTCGTGAGGTGTTTTTGCTTTTTTTGAAGTATTTTTTATTATTTTAATGGTTTCCTTAGTAGTTTGAGAAGATTATCAATATATGTTTATTTAGGATAATGATTATATAAGATGAATGCCTAAATATGATGTTTATTTCATGCCCATAACTTCATATTTACAATTAATGTATCCAACTATTTTAACAAACTCTTACTATTCCACTCTTAATGAATGAATTCATAAATATTAAATTAAACAATACTTGTAACTTAACAAGATTTGCAATATATCAAGCAAAACAAAATGGATAAGGTTCATGGTTTCTCATGTTGCCTTATATTATATATTAGATACAACATAAATTTCTTCGACATATATTTAATCGAACTTTTAATTACAACAATATTTCAAAGAATTGCTCGAAATGGATATGATTCATGGTTTCTCGTGCGATCATATATTATATGTTAGACACATAACATAAATTTCTTCGATGTATATTTAGTCATACTTTTAATTACAACAATATTTCATAGACATATATGTATTGTTTAATTCTTTCACAATATCTAAAGTCAATGAATTCCTCTTTGATTGGATGGAAATGTGTAGAAATGTATATGATGCTGTTCTGTCTTCTATTTTGGGGTTCTTATCTTTATTATTTCATCATATCTTGTAGTGTAAATTATTATATATTGGGCAGAGAACATATAATTACATAAGGATATATATAATTGTAGTTATATACATATTTTTCAATATAAATTGAGGCTTACGCCTCGACCGCCTCGAGGCTACGCCTAGCCACGATTCCAAGGAGACCGCCTCGTTCCGCCTTTCGTTTTTTCAAACCTTGCTTGTAACCTTGTTACGGAAAGGCATCCTAATCATTTTACCTCGAATATAATGTTCGCAGGTAGGTAAAGATTAGACCTGTAGAAAATCTAAGGGTTCATCCCTTATCAATCTATTGATCCTATCAACGGATAAATGACCAAGCCTTTAATACCAAATCACATTCGAATGATTTCCATCCTCCCTGGTTCTTTTAGGGTTTTATTATTATTGGCAGTAACATTCATGACATTTTCAAAAATGCACAATTCATAGAGTCCACCAGAAGTTAGAACACCATCCGCAATATGTTTATCATAACGATTTATGACAAGTTTATTACAGAATAGAAACGAATATCCATTTCTAGCTAATTTAGATACAGATATAAGGTTCCTTCTAACATCTGAAACATAAAGATATTCTTTAAGCATAAGGACTCTTCCACTAGATAATGATAGCATGCATGTCCCGATGGCGACTACTACAATAGTTGCATCAGATCCCATCTGGATGACTATCTCCCCTTCATCAAGATTCATAATTTCCTGAAATAGATGCGACAAATTGCATACATGAATAGAAGCACTACAATCGATGACCCAACTACCTTCTCATCCTATGAGAAAATTGGTTTCAATGATGAAAGCATAATTCATACCTGCTGGGCTTTACCTTTGTCAGCGGACTTCAGGTAATCTGGGCAGTTACGCTTCCAGTACCCCAGCTTCTTGTAGTGATGATACACATCGGTCTTCTTTGATGTCACCAGTACGGACACCTTGACTCTTCTTCTTTCTCTTCTGGGTCGAGCCCTTCCAAGATACTTGCTTTCGACTGCGCTTCGCTTTGACTTGTGCAACCATTGCACTGCCAGTGGGATTATCTTTCTTCATTACATCTTATGTATACTTTAACGAAACCAAGAGTTCAGCGTTAGTCAATTCCATTTTATTCATGTGGTACGTTACCACAAAGTTATTGAAAGACTTGGACAGTGACAGCAGAATGAAGTCAGACTGCATTTCTGCATCCATCTCCACCCCGAGAGTTTCTAGCTCAGACAAGTACCCAAATATTTTGAGTACATGCTCACGGACCGAAGTCCCTTCCTGCATCTTACAACGAATAAATTCTTTCATAACATTATAACGTTGTGTGTGATTGACATCATTGAACATCTCCTTGAGATTCGACATTATATCATGGTCGGTCTTCATCTCCACATGTTGCTTCTAAAGCACATTGGAGAGAGATTCCAGAATATAGCATCGAGCTAATGTATGATCTTCATCATGTTCTCAGTGAACTTTAATTCTTCCAGCATCTTAGGGTTTGTGTACTTGTTCTTAGATAACACGTAAAAGATGTGATCCGTAAAGAGAACAAGATCCAAATTACGGATCCAATTTGAGTAATTTGGTCCGGCCAATTGGTTGACCTCCACAAGCCTACTGAGTGGGTTCATGGACTACATTATCTGAAATTAAGAATGCACTATATTAGATCATATAAATAATTATATATATTCAATATTAAAGTCTTTGATTAAAGATTTTTAATCAGATTTATATTGCCTTTTTAACTTTGAAAGTGCATTCCCTTAATCACTTTCAAAGCAAGAGATATACTTATCGTTATATCTCTAACAAGAACTGGGATCTCCTTTTCTACCTTAATTACATCCCAATAATATGATAAACTGTAACTCGGGTAAAAAGAAGCGAGAACACATTCTGCCTTACAAGTCCAACTTGCATTTCTCAATTTGGTCTTTAACACCTGGGTCCACCACCCCTAAGGCGATGTTAACTGTTGTTAATTGAATCAACCGTCAACAGGAATAGCACTCGCTATGCGCAATCCAATATCGCCCCAATAATATGAGCAAGTGATACTGGGATCACTACACATACGACATTAATCTTTCGAGAAGCACCGAGCCTGATCCAGTTATGCTTGTATGCAAGAGTTGTCACTTCGAACAAACGCGTCCTACATACAATCCCTGCCGACGGAACCCTTCACCTTGACGGGATAACATGGATGTCACTTATGTGATCCTCCATATCATATTTAAATTCTAATTAATTATTCTGAATCATATTCACATAATTAATTCTTCCAAGGGAAATACAACTCTATTCATAATAGAGTATATTTAATAAGATAAAATTAATCTAATCATATTAAATCAATAATCAACCCAATTTAATGAACCAACAAATAATTTTCAATTGTTACTTGAAAGGATGATATTTAAAAGAGCATGCTTTAAAGCTATGTCTAAGGATAGAACAGAGGAAACTGTTACAAACTACAAAATAGCAAAGAAGGAAACAAAGAAGGCTGTAGGAGAAGCTAAGTCGAAAGCTTATGAAGTTTTGTATAAAAATCTCGACTCTAAGGAGGGCCAGAAGGATATATTCAGGTTGGCCAAAGCAAGAGAAAGAAAGACCAAAGACCTTTCTCAAGTGAGATGCATTAAGGACGAGGAAGGTCACGTGCTTGTTACTCAGAAGGATATAGAGACTAGATGGGAGCAGTACTTCCATAAACTTTTTATTGGGGAAGGAAATAGAGAGATCACTTTGGGTGATCTAGCTAGTAGTGAAAGTTACTTGAATCGTGCAAGCTATAGACGGATTCAAAGAAAGGAAGTAGAGGAGGCTTTGAAGGTTATGAGACCTGGGAAAGGTGTAGGACCGGATGACATCCCTGTAGAAGTATGGAAAGTTTTAGGTGAGCGTGATTTGACTTGGCTTACGAATCTATTCAATGTTATTTGGCGAAGCAATAAAATGCTTGAAGATTGGAGGAGTATCGTGGTGCCTCTTTATAAAAATATAGGAGACATTCAAAATTGTTCAAATTATAGAGGTATCAAGCTGATGAGTCACACTATGAAAATTTGGGAACGTGTGATCGAGAGATGGTTGAGGCAAGTTTCCAATGTCAAAGAAAACCAATTCGGATTCATGCCAGGTCGCTCAACTATTGAAGACATCCATTTGTTGAGGTGAACAATAAAGATTTATAGAGCTAAAAGGAAGAAACTTCATATGGTCTTTATTAATTTGGAGAAGGCTTATGATTCTGTCCCACGAGAGATATTGTGGAGAGTTTTGGAGAAGAGACAAGTGCATATCCTATACATTAACCTCATAAAGGACATGTATGATAGGGCTTTATCTTGTGAAAGGACACCGTCTGGGAAGACTGCTATTTTGACATCAACATTGGTTTACATCAAGGTTCAGCTTTGAGTCCATTTCTTTTTACTTTGATTATGGACGAGTTGACAAGTCACATTCAGGATGAGTTACCTTGGTATGTTATTTTCTAATGATATTGTGTTCATTGACGAGACTAGAGATGGAGTAAATGAGAAGCTCGAGGTCTGGAGACATGAGTTGGAGAGTAAAAGATTTCGTAAAAGTAGGGCTAAGGCAGAATATATGGAGTGCACCTTTGATGGAAGCAATGGTGAAGGAATTGAGGTGAAGATTGGTGATGATAATATTCAGAAGAGAGATTCTTTTAGATATATGTGATCTATTTTGCAACATGATGGGGAAATTGATGGAGATGTTACTAATAGAATAAATGCAGGCTGGCTAAAGTGGAGAGGAGCCTCTGCTGTTCTCTGTGATAAGAAAAATCCTTTAAAAATTAAAGGAAAGTTTTACAAAGCAGTCGTGAGACCTGCTATGCTCTATGGATCTGAATGTTGGCCTGTGAACCATAGACATGTGCAGAGAATGGTTGTAGCAGAAATGAAAATGCTAAGGTGGATATGTGGACACACACACGTAAAGATCGGATTCGGAATGATGCAATCAGAAAGAAAGTTGGTGTTGTTCCGATCGAGGATAAGATGAGAGAAAACCGCTTAAGATGATTTGGTCATTTGCAAAGAAGATCAGCTGATGCACCAGTTAGGAGATGCAAGTGTTGGGATGTTGAGCCGGCTAAGAGAGGGCGGGGACGGCCCAAGAAGTGTTGGAAAGAGACATACGAAGGGATCTTTGTTTTATGGATATAAGCCTGGAATTGACCCAAGATAGATCTGAATGGAGGCGAAGAATCCATGTAGCCGACCCTACTTAATTGTGGGAAAAGGCTTTGTTGTTGTTGTACTTGAAAGGATGGTATAATCTCAAAATACGTATTATTCAAATTTTAATAATTAGAAAAATACAACATAATCTCTTCAAACATTATTCTTTCCCTACGCGTCGTCATGGCCAGTACGCACAAGATGTGGGATGGATCGTTCACGGAGCAATCTGCTACCTCATCGATCCCCGACTAGACAACATATCCGTCTCAGGTCAGGATAATATGAATTGATCATTTTGTACTTGAGATTATAATCGTTCTTTCAACCGAATTGATACCATATAATATTTATCAAAACCATTTTAATTAATATTATAAGAAGATTTGCTAAACAAATCCACAATCCTATTCAAGCAATAATGTTTTACATGTAGAGATTGTCATACAACTATTGTAGGATAAACTAGGGTTTTCATGAAGTGTTCATTCAATGGCCTTTGATGGTTAATCAATTATTTTCATAATTACTAGGTATCATAGTAATCAAGGAAAGTTCATAATTTCCATGATTCCCAATGAAATATAAACACATTAAGTAAACAGTTTTGATGATCTAATCATCTTCCAACCCATCTCAACTAAATATGGAATATATAAGGCAAACGAAGTTGGAATCGCGCGAATAAATTCGAGCAGTTTGCTTGTTCGATTCTCTACTTAATCAAAGTGTTTATTTCTCATTTCATGATGAGAAAACAATAAGTAAAAATGATTTTCTTACAAATCCGTGAATACATGCAAAACAATTTTGTATGGCAGGAACTGTTCGAATCAATTTCATGCACTTTTGATATCAATTAAAGGTTACTATTTTAGGCACGTATTTAGATATTCTAAATACATTTTATTAACCAAAAAACACGCCCAAATAGTGCGCAAACAGTAGGTTTTTAATTAATCGAAAAACCAATTCGAATATTACATCCAATGCAAAATGTTTCCTGTGCATCCAAAATATGAACCATGATCGCCTAGGGTTTTGGATCATATCCAAGACCTTGACCAAGGCTCTAATACCACTTGAAGGATATGGGAAGATCCTTAAGCGCATAACAGAAGCGTAAAAATCATATCATATACGATCAGAGCGACTAGTCGCACTCGTTGCTTGGTGAAGCGGAATTTAAAAAATTTAAATGACGAAACCACATGATCCAAGAACATTTCTTAGATCGTTTCATCAAACTACATAAGGATTACCTCTTGAAGCATGGTTATAATCGTAGTCTCTAACGTAAGAGACATCCTGTCTCAAGTACGATCCGACTGGAGAGGCGTTTGCGAGCATGATAATGAACCATGTGCTTCTCGCAATCCATAGCGTTGTTCCAAGCGGTGAATTTCCCGATCTCGTCTCACGAGATCCAATGTCTTCTCCACGAGCGAGGTGCACCGAAATAGACAGAGATCCACGAGTAATCGAGGCGACGAAACAACGACGTAGCGTCAACGGCGGTCTCTCTAGGGTTTCTAAGTGGACGACCACTTAGAGAGAGAGAGATGGTGTGGGATGAGAGAAAGATGCTATTGGAGTTTTTTAAAGAAGAGCTACGGTTGTCTATCCTTATATAATATTTTGGGAGTCCATGGATCCCAATCCATGGACAACACAAATCTAATGGTTCACATTGATTTGTGTTTCTTTCAATGGTCATGATTTCGTTGTTAAAAAATAATAACAATTAATTTAATTAAATTAAATATATTGAATAATAATCAATATATATTAATTTAAATTAAATCAATTCATCTTGGAGAAAATAGGAAGGAGACAAGCCTCGTTCCATGAGAGAAGGGGATGACCCCCGCATTCCATATAGGAATTGTGGTCGTCCACTCTCCTCACAAGGAAGGTGCTCCACCTTTCCTATTTCATGGATTCTCATAGTCCATGAACATCTCCAAGATTCACAACAACTTTTGTTGTAAATTATTTCACAAAAATAAATTCAATTTATTTTGTGAACATTGCAATCATGCAATTAAAAATTTGTTAATCATATTCACAACCTAAAATAAAATGTAAATTACATTTTCAATTATTTATCCAATGTGAATCCAATTCACATCAACATTTAAATTGTAAATGTTATGTATAAATAACTCTCTCTCATATATTATAAATCATATTTATAATATATATGAACAATATGGATAATGCTATCCACGTTATTCTTATCCACAATAATTAATTCACATTTAATTATATTGGAACATCACTCTCATGCATCTAAATAATATGAATCAAATTCACATTATTCATGATAATTAAATCACATTTAATTTTCCATTTCTCAAAGATTGGATATAATTTAACATTGGGATTATTCTTTAAATCTTTCAAAAATAATGTGCTTTCTCAGCGGATACTTGGAGATAAGGACAGAGTGATTGTACGTTCCACATATAGTGACTTGGATATTGAGATCACATCTCAAATCCAGATCTCGGGGACCTCTTATAGATTCTTAATTAAATCAATGACGTAGATCTAATCTTCTCATTGCATATGAATCACATTCAGATCAATGTCCAACATTTGAAATAAGATCAAATTACATCTCTAATAAGAGGGGACACTAAAATCCATACATGTTTCATCACTCCCTCGGAATGGAAACGTCATGGTTATACAATCGTTTATTATTACATCACCCTCAGGTTTTCCTAATACATGTACATCCTGCATACTGGAAGACCTATAATAAACATGAGATATATATATCAATTTACATTGTCATCTTCAAGGTTTTATCATTAAGTTTCTCATTCGGTCATTGCGAGTTGGTATCGATCATATGCTTTCCAAAACCATATATCATACCTACAAATTCTTGTCATGCTTCCAAAGCAAGATGATCATGCATGGAATTTGATCGATCATAATACCTCATGAGTGAGCTCATATCTTCCGATTCACAAGTGAATTTGTATGATCCCTTTAAGAGATCGAATTACTCATATGCCCTTATATGCATACCAGCTCGTTGGTGTACAGACCTTGTTTAGGCCAACAACCTATCGGTCTGTCAAATGTATATACTCATATATATAGGAACATTTGTCTCCGATCAGAGGATGCATGCCTATATCGTGACAGTTTTTGAATAGGACTTTGGTTATCTCGATCTCGTTAAGTTAACTCTTTGACCTAACTAATATGACACCTTCGAATCTCTATTCCTATGTAGAGGACCCGCATCAATAGGTCAGTCAGATATCAACCAAAAGAGAAAGGATTGTCGTCTCCTACTCAGGTTGGAGATCATCTCTTAACAATCATTTGACTGTACTTAATGAGTCATCAATCTAACTCTTTAGATATTCATCCAAGCACTAACCTCTATGATCCATCACTTGAATCAATAGTTGTATGATCATAAATATGGTCATGGTACATAACCCTAATTGTACTGAGGGACCTTATAGTGTATTCATTCATTTAATCTCAGATAGGGGGTGAAATAAAACAATAACTTTTATTGATAAATCAAACATTACAATAACATTTATTGTAGGAATGGTTCGCCTCGGGCTCACATGGCTAACAGATTCCATGTTCGAACCCTCGTTAGAGGAAGAAAGCCTGCCAATAGAAAAAAGAATCTTAGAGAAGACTTCAACTTGCGCGTGATCGCGTACACCTCCAGGCGCAACCCCTTGGTGCGGACACTCATCTTCTTGTGTAAAACGTCTCCAGGAGATGCCAACCACCATCTCCAATGAAGACAAGCGTCGATGGCACTAAAAACCCTCATCTCTAGGTCGTGGTTCTTCGTGAATGTCCTCCATATTTCCAGGTCGTCTCCAATCTAAAAGAAGGTCGAAGAAGATCTCCTCCATGCGATTGTTCCTTCCCAATCATGTGACCTCGCATGATGCAACTCCAGGCGATCTTGGCTCCAGCTGAAGACCACCCTCCATGCAATCTTGAGCACCGCCTCTGCCACCTCCAGGCGGCGCTCGAAGGCAGGGATATGCAAGATGGGTATCTCCAATCGTGGGAAGAACCCTATTTGCAGGGAGAAGAGGGGAGGCCGACACCCTTCCTAAATAGCCCCCCTTCTCTTTCGGTTTATATGTGTTCGGCCAAAGAGGTCCAATATCTGCTACTCTTGATTTGAAAAAAAGGGGGAGCTGTTATTTCTTTGCGACCCAACGAACACAATTTCAAAAAGAAAGAGGGAAAAAAGTGTTTGGGCCCAGTTGGAAATTTGGTCTGCAGCATAAAAAAAAAGGGAGAAGGTAATCATGAGTTAAAAAAGGAGGAGATGAACTTATGGGCCAATTTGGTCCGAAGTCGAGAAAAAAAGAGAGAAGAATTTATTTTTAAAAAAAATGTATTGTACAAAAAAAACCATACAAAAAAGAAGAAAACCAAAAAAAGAACGGCATGCGAAAAAAAAAGAAAAACCAAAAAAATAAATTTTAAGATGGTTTATTGGTTTTGGTTCCCTATCTTGATTTTTATTCTCCCAACTTGATCGATGTCTCATTTTCCGACAAGCATGGGAGAAAGGAGGAGTTTTATGTAGAGTTTTTACAAGTTAGATTTTAGACTTTACAGCTCATTTTCAGATTCCGCATTCGGATTGTTTCAGTCTATAGATCGAGGCGCACATGTGTGCGATAATTATGTGAGATGACCCCATCTTGATTTAAATTCAGGGTTTTCATGTGGATGCATAGGGACTTCAGTAGAGATCCCATTCTCCGAGCCAGTGTAGACTCAAGGTTTTCATGTATATTCATCCAAAGTAGAAATCTCATTCTTTGAGCCAATAGGGGAGATACCCAATTCTCTGACAAGGGGACTCGTTTTCTGACTCCATTCTCCAAAGTCCACGGACCGACGAGGATGTTTCCACGACTTTCTCTAGTTTGGCCCTTTAGATGAATGGAGCAGTTGCATGACATAGTTCTCCATGTAGAGACTCATTCTAGTTTCAATGACTGCACAGTACAGAGCACATGTTCTCCAACTAGGAAACTTATTATAGTTTCAGAGACTCAGACAGACGCGGTACAGAGCACATGCCCTCCGACGAGGAGACCCGATTCAGTCCACACTCCATCCCTTCAGTTCCTCCTCACCAGCACAACATGAGAAGCAACATCGTCAACAGGCATCCAGTAAAGTATGTGTTGAGTTGATATTATCCGCAGTGTCTTATATTGTGAGTGAGTGATTTCTTTCTATTTGTCCAAGCTGAGCATTGCATGCTCCATCTTGAGGAAAGTGTTAGAGTACGTGTCATATGTCTTAGATAGGTAATTGAATCCCTCTATGGTCTAATTACTATATCCATCAGTTTGTCACACATCTACTGTGAGCGGGACTCGATCATTCTAGTGGAACTATATAAGAAGCCTCACACCTTTGTAACATATGAGAGAGAGATCAATATAGAAACATCAACCTATTGAGGCGGTACTCCCGCGGTTTTATCTTGCTCCTTATGGAGTAGCGTTCCACTTAAAATCCCGGATTCTTCCACGTTCCATGTATTTCATTATCTCTGATAACGCTTTTGCATTCATCGTTTTCTAGAAATGATAAAAGAAAATTAGATCTGTTAATTGGAGTGGTTGAGAAGAGAAATGACATCTAATGAGAATTAAAGAAGAGAAATACATGTAATCCTATTTGTTGAAGCTCCAGGTGAGTGGATCATTGCCTCGACGATTGAAGATCGAGACAACCAAGTGTAAATGTGAAGAAAACAAAGATCTCCTCACGAGAAAGTCGCTCAATGGATCGACTCCATTGATATCGCTCCACATCTTACGACGCTAATCGTGGCCCCAACCTTCTTATCACAGAGGGAGGCAAAAGATGGATCAAGTGAGAGGAGTAGGAGGTTTATATATAAGTGTAGTAGTTGAAGGTGATTGAATAGGTAGTTGAAGTAGACGTCAACTGCCATCAACTTCGGGTCGGTCAAAAAAAGGATCGAGTGTTGCATTTGTTAGTGGTCAACCATGGGTCCAATAGGTAAGGAGTGGAGAAGGGTGGAATTTGACTCCGTGAAAAATAGGTTTATTTCATGTGCATACGAGGCCGAACTGGATTAAGTGCTCAACATAAAATTTGGTCATAAAAAGTTGGACAATAATGCTCTTGGAGAAAATTTCCCAAACGAACCCAATTTAAGTTATAACTTTAGAAATATTTTTAATGATATACTTACAACATGAACTAAAATTCTAAGATTTTAAATTATATTTACATAAATAACCATATTTATCCGAGCAGCCGGCCGCATTCCTCCGCCTCTGCAGGCGAAAGGCCAAAGGGCACCACGTTGGATTTAGAGACATTAATCGACAAGCCCGACAATTCACAGAAAAGGGCAAGAGTGGTGGCCATACCGGAGACCTCCGCACTACCACCCTCGATAAAGCAAATAGTATCGTCTGCAAACTGGATCAAGGGCACACAGATATCCCTCTTACGGAAGCCGTTAGAAAGCCCAGCGTCAATAACGCGGTCCACCATACGCGCGAGAACATCCGATGCCAACACGAAAAAGAGGGGCACAAGAGGACAGCCCTGGCGCACCCCCCTTCTAGGTTGGAAAGAACCACCAAACGACCTGCCATTGATCATCACAGAGAGGGAAGCAGTGGTGGCGCACCTACGCATCCACGAAATCCACAAGTCAGGGAAGCCGCGCCTCCGTAGAACCGACCAAAGGAACCGCCAATCCAGGCAATCGTACGCTTTAGCAAAATCGATCTTCCAGAGTACCCCCTTCTTTTTTTCTTTTTTCCACTCAGCGATCAATTCAGATGCAACGACAATGCAATCAGCGATCTGCCTGCCCTTAATGAACGCGGCCTGGACCGGAGAAATAAGAGTGTCCAAAACCCGAGCCAAACGAGTGGCTAAGATTTTAGCCACGATAAGGTAGATGCCATTCGAGACAGAGGCCCGATAATCGTCGATGCGCTGCGCCGCCGTCTTTTTTGGGATCAATACAATGTTAGCCCGATTAAGACGATCAAAACCGAAGTTGCCCGCACAAAAATACGAAACGTCGCCGGCGACAAGCTCCCAGAAATCACGATAGAAAGCAACGGAGAAGCCATCAGGGCCCGGGGATGAATCAGCATTTAAGGCCCACACGGCCTCCTTTGTCTCCTCCACAGAAATGGGACGAATAAGAATCGCATCGTCAGAGTCCGAGAGAGAAGACGCGCCAAGACCCAGCCAGCGCCACCTACGCGGGGAACAAGACGATGAGAAACGCCTGAAGTGATCCACAATGGCAGGCCCCATCTCACTTTTCCCAGAGATCTGAACGTCATTGACAGAGAGACCCAACATCATATTGAAACGTTTTCTATTGCTCGCCACATGGTGAAAGAATGCCATATTTGCATCGCCCTCTTTTAGCCATTTTAAACGTGAACGCTGCCGCCATTCAACGATTCGTTTCTTGTCCTCAGCCTGCACCCGAGACTGAGCAGAGAGGCGCTCCAGAAGTTCCTCAGGCAAGAGGTCCTGCTCGTTCTCCATCGAATCAAGGCGCAAGATAATTTCCTCCGCCTCCGCGCGCAAAGCAATACGCGCCAACCTAGATTCCCTCTTGAACCCCGCAAGCACCCTCCGTAACGATGCAAGCTTTTGATCAAGTTTGTGAGCCGTTGAGCCCGAAACCAGAACATGAGCCCAATGGTCCTGCACCACCTGCTTGAAATTGGGTTCCAGTATCCAACATTTCTCGTAGCGAAAAAGGCCCCGAGGTCGAAGACCCTCGCCAGAGTCCCAGAAAATGGGTGAATGGTCCGAAAAATAATGGGGGCGTGAAGAAACCGAACAAAGGGGGAAGGACTCCAATAACTTGCCAGAAGCCAAGAAACGATCGATTCTGGAACGAGATGAATTATTCCGCCAAGTGAAGCTGATATCGTTAGGGACCAGGCTTTCCAACGCAAGTTCATCCAACGTTTCAATAAAATCAAGTGATCCCGGATCTTGGCCACCCCTGCCGCGAGGCCGATCGGAAGAATGAATCGTGACGTTGAAATCTCCCCCAGGAGCCAAGGGAGGCCCCCAAATAAAGAAGCCGCGCCACGAATGTCCTCCCATAGTTCCTTCCTCAAAACATGACACGTAGGGGCGTAAATACAAGAGAACACCATCGGCTCAGTGGAATTGGCCCGGTTCAAAGTCACTGAAATCATATGCCGCCCCACAAGGATCGAGCTAAAAGAAAACATTTGAGAGCGCCAGGTTATCAAAAAGCCCCCCGCCGAACCCAACGCATCGACCGCTCGGAATTCATCGAAAGAACCTGCACCAAGAGAGCGCCACATGATATCATCCACACCTTGCAACTTAGTTTCTTGGATGAGAGCAACATCACAACACCATTCAGAGAGCCGCGAACCCAAGGAGCGACGCTTGTCTGATTCCCCAAGGCCCCTAACATTCCATGAGAGAACTTTCATTAATAACCTTCGTCATTTCCCCCAAGGCCACATAGCCCCGCAACATCCGCCACAGCCTCCCGCTGAGTCGCACAAGAGTGCCATACCGCAGGGTCCTGCCTGGAATAATTGCGTCTCCTGTAGCTCCTCCCAAAACGTCCAGCAGAAAGGCCCTCCTCGTCGCAGAGGATCACGGAGCCCGAGGGAAGGTGGGGAGAGAAGGCACCAACCAGGTCCGAGGAGGCCCGCACCGGGTTCGCAGGCGAAGCCAAGAGCGAGGACTCTCCTCCTGCGTCTACATCAACCCGCAATTCCTCGATGTGGATCCGGGGCAAAACCGTAGCAGAGACGGGCGAGAAGGCCCGAGCATTCGGGCGAGAGACCTGCAGCCAAGATCCGAAAGTGATGGATCCGCCATCCCTCACGAGATGAAGATCCTTTGAGGGACCCGAAAAACCAACCAACAGCGCAGGAGCCGACCCAACCTGTCGAGAATGAAAAGCGGAATCGACCTCGAACGCCCTTAACTCAGAGAATCCAGGAGTTGCAGGCGATGGGCACAGGAAACGAAGAGGCACCTCGAAGGTTCCATCCACGTCATGCAAGGGGAGAGACGCTTCGGAATAATCAGCAACACGCGCCACGCGGCAGGCCAAAGGCGAAGCGTCGCGCTCTGGCCCCGAAGCAACCGGACCGGCCACCAGCGCGACCCGGTCCGGCACCGCCGTCGGCGGCGAAGGGACGATGATGGAGAGCTCTAGCTTGGCTTACCTTTGTCGGTGGGTCGGGCCAGAGTCTGGGATTGGCGTGTGATTACTGAGCATGTGGAAACGCGCCTTGTTGGTTGGCGGGCGGATTTGCTCTCTCGGGGGGGCGTCTCATTCTTCTCAAATCGGTGCTCTCCTCTATCCCTTTGTACTTTCTCTCCGTTCGTAGAATGCTGGCGGGGGTTCGATTGCGGATCGAATGGTGTATGCGTCGTTTTCTGTGGGGAACGAAGGGGGGGAGGGTAGGGGCCTGCACCTGGTTGCTTGAGATGACGTTTCTATGCCTAAGCGTTTTGGTGGCCTCGGCGTGCGGAGATTGGATGTGGTGAATGATGCTCTACTACTCAAATGGGTGAGTAGAATTTGGGGGACGGATGATAACTTCTTTATCAATGTGCTCAGGGAGTTCTTGGGCGACGATTGGTTGGGGTTGTCGCGGGGGGCTCTGAGCTTACATCCCTCCCCGTTTTGGCGTAGCTTGATGGCCGCCTTTGCGAGGAATGCTGCGCTTTTCATCCCGGTGTTGGGGACAGGGGACTCTTTCAAGTTTTGGCTGGATGATTGGTCGGGCGGTGGTCCTTTTCAAGTTCGTTTTCCACGCTTGTTCGCATTAGCGTCACATAAGAATGCGACCGTGGCTGACTGTTGGGTGGACGGGTGCTGGTCTCCTCGCTTCTCCGCGAACTTTTCTGAGCAACGGGTAGACGATTTTGTTTCGATGTTGGTGGCCCTTCATGATGCTGCTACGCCGAATTTGCAAGTGGATCATTGGCGTTGGAAGGACGGCATGTTTTCTACGAGGAAGGCCTACCGGGCTCTGGTCTTTCCTCCTCCTGCTGCTTCTTCTCTTCTTGTGCGTGACTGTGGATTCTTTTGGGGCTTGCGCTTGCCGGAGCGCATCGGCATCTTCCTTTGGATACTGCGCAGACGGAGGCTGATGACTCGTGACCGTTGTGCTACAATCTTTGCTAACTTCAGTGCCTCCTGTCCCCTTTGTAATGCTGAGGATGAAACTATTGACCACCTTTTCTTCGGCTGCCACATGGTGTCGGGGATCTGGGACGACTTGCCTTGGGCGAGAGCGGACAACCTCTCCGATCTCTGCGAGCTTCTTTGGACCAACAGGAACAGGGATAGGTGGGATCTCTTGGCTCCCATTGTGTGGCTGTGGTGCATATGGCTTGGCAGGAACGAAGCTATTTTCTCCGGGCAGCGGTTCTATCGGGAAAACATTCTTATTATGTGCGCTCGCTTTATTCGCGACTGGTGTATTCTGTAGGGTTTTGGGCCTTATTGTTGTGGGCCGGTGATTTCTTTAGTCCCGGGGTTTTTGTTGTTTTTGCTTGTGGTTTCTCCTTTCATCTCTCCTTCCTTGACTTTGTAAGTATTTTTTCTTAATTTCTTTTATACATTTCTGGGGCGAACACCAACGAGTGTCTCCCCCTTTTTGAGCCTCAAAAAAAATAACCATATTTATTTTAAATTTTACTACTAAGCAACATAATTTTATAAGAGTTTAAGAATTTGTATTACTTTTAACCATAAATAATTATAACTATTGAAGTTGGATTGGATTTTTTCTACTATATAAGAGGTCCAAAAGTCAGTTTTTTGCATTTTCACTTATTTATTTTTTTATATTAGTTCTTATTACTCTAACAACTTTAAAAGAGGTGAAATTGAGTTTTCTCTGGAAATAGTTATGAACCTCCGAAGTCGGTGAAATATCAATTAGAGTTTAAATTTGTGAGCTAATTGTTCGGGTTGGAAATTTTATTAGATTTTTCCTATGTTGTGATTTTCCTAGAGATTAGAAAAAGAATTAAGTTCATCGGATTTATCATATATAATTTTTTGAATGTTATGTACGATAGAAAGGAGAAAGAATGAATTGCATTTATGAGAGGCCCTTTGGGTTCTCTTACATAGGAGAGGAACCAATTGGGAAAATTACATAAAGAAGAAAAAATAAATAGATAATAAGAAAACGGTAAGAAAGATAACAAATATCTCAACACTCCCCCTCAAGCTGGAGCGTAGATATCGATCAGACTAAGCTTGGAACATCTCTGATAAGGCCCTCTGGCTAGCGCCTTGGTAAGAACATATGTTGTCTGGTCTTCAGAGCTGACATGAATAGTGGGGATAAGACCCTTCTGTATCATGTCAAGAATGTAGTGATAGTCCACCTTTATGTTCTTGGTCCTCTCATGAAAAGCTGGGTTGTTGGCAATGAAAAGGTCAGTAAGAACCGATCTGACCTACACCATCTTTGTGTTAACATGTGCCATGGCCCTGTATTCTGACTCGGCACTCGATCTGGCAACCACGATCTGCTTCTTGCTCTTCCATGAAACCATGGAATTTCCTATGAACACCAGCGAAGCCTGAAGTAGACTTCCTATCCTTTGGACACACAGCATAATCTGCATTTGCACATGCTGTAACTGAGAGAGATGTGCTACTGAAAAGAAGTCTTGTACTTGGTGATGTCTTTAGATACCTCATAATCATATGGATTGCATCCATATGTACATGTCTGGGCTGCTCCATAAACTGACTCGTTTTGCTCACGGCAAAGGAAATGTCGGGCCCAGTAATAGTCACATATAGTAGCTTGCCAATAAACTCCATGTACCTCCTCTTGTTGACCTCCTCAGTGTCATCATCATAGAGCTTCATGCTTGGGTCAGTAGAAGTAGTCGCAGGTCTGTAATCTGCCATGCCTGTCTCAGAAAGAAGATGTGTAACATACTTCATCTGGTCATCACAAGACCTCACTGGTTCTTGGCAAACTCCATTACAATGAAGTGATGTAAATTACCAAGGTCCTTGATCACAAACTGCTGACCTAAAAAGTCCTTGGCACCCTAAATGCCCTGCTCGTCATCCCCTGTAACAATAATGTCATCAACATAAACAAGAATGCCAATAGTACCTCTCTCGATCCTATGTACAAACAAAGAGTGATCGGCGTCGATCTCACAAACCACTGCTGCTCTATCAAGTCCGAGAGCTTATGGAACCATGCTCTTGGACTCTGCTTAAGGCCATATATAGCCCTATGAAGCCTGCAAACCTTCTTATACTCCCCCTCAGCAGCAAATCGAAGTGGTTGATGCATCTAGGCCTCCTCCTGTAGATCATCATAGAGGAAGGCATTCTTCACATCAATCTGGTAAAGGGGCCAATCTCGTGTCACAGCAACAGAAAGTAAAATACGAAAAGTAGAAAGTCTGGCAACTGGAGAGAAAGTATCCAGTCCACCCCATATGTTTGGGTGAACCCACGTACCACAAGTCTCTCCTTATAACGATCAGCACTGCCATCTGCACGATGTTTCACAGTGAATACCCATTTGCATCCCACAACAGATGTGTCAACTGGAGCAGAAACAAGACTCCATGTACCACGTGACTGTAGCGCAGCCATCTCCTCCTCCATGGCCAACCTCCGCTGACTGTCCTGAAGAGCCTCCTGATATGTATGTGGTATCTCCACGACTAATAGTGCCAAGGTAAACCTCCTGAAATCCTCTGACAATCTGCTCAAGGAAACCTGGGCTACAAGAGGATAAGTAGCACACGTACGTTTTTGCTTTCGCAGAGCAACCGGCACATCAAGATCATCTGCTAAGTCCAGAGCCTGTAAGTTCCCTTCTGGAGAGGACACTCGCTCATACTGTATGGAATTCTGTTGCACGGACAACTCAGTAGTGCCATCAGTAGAAACAATGTGCTCATTACATGTGGTGTGATGGATGATGGGCAAGATCTATGATCAGGGGGAATTAAGCAAGGTTTCTGAGTAAAAACACATGGCAAAAACTGAGTCACAATAAGAGGTGGAACCACGAGAGCAAGTGTAAAGGTAGGGGTAGGTGGTGGAGGAGGTGGTGGTGATTGAGGAGGTGGTGGTAGAGCGGGAGTAGAGGGAGGTGGTGGAACTGTAATAGGAGGCGAAGGCATGTAGATCTCATCGTCGGAGTTAAATGGGGCTAGTCTGTCACCTGTAGGAGAAAAATACATAACAGACTCAAAGAAAGTAACGTCGACACTGACAAGGTATTTCCGCCTTAGCGGATCAAAGCAACGATACCCCTTCTAGGTACGAGAGTAGCCGACAAAAACGCACTTGACAGCTCTGAGAGAGAGCTTGTCACGTCCTGGAGAGACATCATGAACAAAAGCAACAAATCCGAACATACCAGGTGTAAGGGAGAAAAGATCCTTCTCGAGAAACACGATCGAGAAAGGAATCTTCTCTCCCAACACAGACAAGGACATGTGATTCACCAGATAGCAAGCAATAAGGACAACATCGCCCCAGTAAGCGTGAGGAGAACGATTATGTATCAACAAGGTTCTGATCACATCAAGTAAGTGACGGTGTTTGCGCTCAGCAACACCATTCTGCTGGGAAGTATAAGCACAAGAGGTCTGGTGAACAATGCCAAGAGATCTAAGAAACTCATAGAGTTCTAGGTGCAGAATTCTAAAGCATTTATCAGAATAAAAATATTTAACATTGGCAGAAAAGATGTTTATTAGCTCATTAATAAAATATTTGATCAAAGATCCAGCCTCAGACTTATTCTTCAATAAAAAGACACAGGAAAGTCTAGAAAAATCATCGATCACAACTAGATAAAAACGATGTCCCTGATGATTAGGAACACGACTTAGACCTCAAATGTCTAAATAAAGGAGCTCAAATAACTGAGAATTGCTCCAACTCTGACAGAATGGAAAGGAGGAAAGGTGGTGCTTCCCAAGCTAGCAAGCCTCACACTAAAAGGAGGATCTCGTACAAATCTGAGTGAAAACATGACACAGCTTCTGCAGAAGAAGGTGACCAAAACGAAGGTGCCACAGATATGGAGAGACTTAAGTATATTAGAAACACTAGCATGAGGAGGTTGGATCAGTCTGTAGAATGCTCGTTGCTCACGGTCACATCCAATCACACTGCCCGTAAGTATGTCCTGAAACACAAGAGACGAAGGATCAAAAATGGCACCACAATGCAGATCTTTAGTAATCTGACTAATGGAAAGTATATTCATCTGAAAGTCAGGAGCATATAAAACATTCTGAAGCCGCGTGGACGATGTCAAATGCACTTCCCCCTGTCCTGTAACGGGTAGGTGGTCGCCATTAGTAACTGTAGATATATATTATTTACTTATGTATCTCTTCTGTTATTTTATTTTCCCGTTGGACTCTTTATGTAATTTACCCATAGGCTACTCTCCTATATAAGAGAGCATAGAGTTGATGGAAAGTAAGCTTTCTTATTTTCCCAACATGGTATCAGAGCGACGGTCCTAGACCGGAGTCCTTAAACCAAAACTCTAACCCTAACCCCACCACCTTCGAGCCTCGCCTGCGCCTCCGACCTAGCGTCTCTGTTCTAGGTCTTTCTCGCCTCGCACGCCGTATGTGTGAGCATGCGTCGATCGCTCATGGTCTTATTCGCCTAGCGTGCTGAGGGCGATCTCGCGCGATCTTCCCCTTCGCCTAGCACGCGATCTTCTCATGTGCGCATCCAGTGCATGTTCTGCATTCCAGTGCGCATTCAAGTGCGCGTTCCAGTGCGCATCTCCTGTCCCGCGTGAAATTTTCCCACGCACCACTGTGTGTGTAAAGTCTTCAACCCTAGTGCACGTGCAACACTAGATTTTGCGTGTGCGTGTGCTCGGAACTTGGTCACCGCGCGCATCCAATTAATGGGGTTGGTTGTTTGAGTCTACACATCCAACCAATCCCGTTCATGTCCGTGTAGACAATCATATCTCCAGTCTACCACCCCAGTCCTCCAATATCAATATGTCAGAAAGCAAGGCAGATATTCCATCTATAAGCGCCTTCAGAGGTCCAGCACCGATCGTGAAGATGGATGGTTCTAACTATGAACTGTGGGCAATGCAGTTCATGAGTATGATGAAGTCAACTGGTAAGAAACATATTCTTACTGAAGAAGAGCATGCTGAGAAGACTGGGGTCTATGCCTCATGGGAGGCAGATGATGCATATGCCAAAGTTTGGCTATCTGGCACTCTGGCAATTGAAATTGTCAATGATATTCTTCACCATCCCACTGCCAAGGCAATGTGGGATATTTTGGTTGCTACATATTCTCAAGCAAAGAATGAGATGAAGATACTACAACTCCAGCATGATATATTTACTATTAAGCAGAATGGACGACCTTTGCACTCACTGTACACATCTCTACGAGGAATGTTTGAAAAGCTTTATAGCTTCATGCCCCTGACAGCCACTCCAGAGCAACAAAAGACCTACCGGAATGCTACTATGGTAGGGGTTTTTCTCGCTGCCCTTGATCCTGAGTATGAGGCAGCATGTTCCCAGATCTTGGCGGATTTCACTATTCCTCCTATGGAGGAAGCTTTTCACAGATTGAGTCGTATTACCGTTCCCTCTTTGACTACGAATCAGACTGCCTCGGCTATGGCAGCCAATCGGGGTCGTGGAGGTTACCATCATCAGGCTCGCGGCAGAGGAGGTCGTGGTCGGCGAACGTATACCTATTGCCATCGCACTGGACATACCGAAGACATATGCTACTCTAAGCATGGATTTCCTGCATCCGCTCGAGTCGCTGAACAGATCGAGCCCACATCTGCTTCTTCTTTGGATCAGCGCTTTGATGATCTTGTTGCCCGTCTAAGGGGCATCATTCCTCCATCTGGCCCAGTTGTTTCAGCACCTACTCCTGAGAGCCATCCTGATGTTGCTGCATCCGCCTCTGCATCCACCAGTGCATCAGGTAGCACATATGCATTTACTAGTAGTGGATCAGATATTTTAGCATAGATTATGGACTCTGGTGCCACACATCATCTATGTGGTGATCAAAGTCTACTCACAGGGTACAAACAGATCTCTCCAGGTCGTACAGTGGTTATTTCCAATGGTTCACATTCCCCAATTATTGGTCAGGGGGATATTAAACTGGCGCCATCTATGCATCTCAAGAATGTGTTACATGCACCTGATTTTTCGATGAATTTGTTGTCCATTAGTCAAATTACAAAGGATTTACAGTGTCGGGCAATTTTTTATCAATCTTCTCTTGTTTTTAGGACATCCTTACGGGCAATGTGATTGGGCGTAGCTATGAGCAAGGCGGCCTCTATCGCCTCAGTCGGACACCTTTTGCTGGAACCTCATCCCTACCTGCTGGACCCATCTCTCCATTACTATGGCACCTGCGCTTTGGACATCTACCGCTTCAGAAACTGCGTCGCGTGTTACCTCAGGTTTCGCCTCACACGTCTATCCAATGTGAGGCTTGTCAGTTGGGAAAGCATCATCGATCTACCTTTCCCGATCGTCAGTGTCGGAGTAGTACCTCCAAGTTTGAGTTATTTCATGTCGATATCCGGGGTCCGAGTCGTGTTCCTGATCATCAGGGACACAAGTTTTATATAGTTATTGTGGATGATTTCTCTCGTGTCTCCTGGGTATTTATGTTAAAGAATAAATCTGAAGCAGCGAATATTATCATCAATTTCCTTAATAAAGTTTGTAATGTTTTTTCGGCATCTGTTAAAATTGTGAGAAGTAATAATGCCCTGGAATTTTGTACTCATACCCTATCCAGTTACCTCTCGTCCCAAGGGATCATCCACCAGACATCATGTGCCTATACCTCCCAGCAGAATGGGGTTGCTGAAAGGAAACATCGCCATTTACTTGATGTAACCAGGTCGCTTCTTATACAGAGTCATGCTCCACACACTTTCTGGGGTGATGCTGTTCTTACAGCATGTTACCTCATCAATCGAATGCCGTCATCTGTGCTAGGCGAGAAGATTCCTTTCTCACTTATTTTCCCTGAC
Organism: Ottelia alismoides; assembly: GCA_037367405.1. Classification (NCBI taxonomy): domain Eukaryota; kingdom Viridiplantae; phylum Streptophyta; class Magnoliopsida; order Alismatales; family Hydrocharitaceae; genus Ottelia; species Ottelia alismoides. The sequence goes on along the minus strand of JAZKJV010008276.1, from coordinate 70,528 downwards.
AAAGAATTGTTCTCCCTTACTCCTCGTGTGTTCGGTTCGGTCGCCTTTGTCCACCAGTTGTCTCCTGGGACTGACAAGATCTCTCCTAGGGTTGTCAAGTGTGTCTTCGTTGGGTACTCCAGAACTCAGAAGGGGTACAAGTGTTACGATCCATTACGCAGGCAGTACCTTGTTAGTGCTGATGTTACATTTTTTGAATCTGTTATGTATTTCTCAGCTTCAAGTGATCAGTTGATACCCCCTGATAAAATTGATGCCATCTACACGCCATCACCACCATCACCACCACCATCATCTACACCTCCTGTCATTGTACATGTTTCACCATTACCATTCCATTATACCCGCAGACCCTCTACAGCTCATGGTCATCGCTCATCATCTAGCTCGGCTGAGGTATGTTCTGAAGAAATTACTATTGGTGGATCTGATGATTTTCCTGAGCAGGATGTGTTACAGAGGTCAGACGAGGACATAAATGATTTAGATGTTCCTATTGCCCTACGAAAGTCGAAGCGGAGCTGCGCATCATATCCTATAGCAACTTCTGTGTCATTTGATCGACTAACTGGAGATTTCAGGAATTTCGTCGTCGCATTATCTGCAGTGGATATTCCACAGAATTACCAAGACGCACTGAAGGATAGCAGATGGTGTTTAGCCATGGAGGAAGAAATGGCAGCTCTTCAGCCTAGAGGTACCTGGAGCTTGGTTCCTGCACCTGCTGATGTGTCTCCAGTGAGTTACAAGTGGGTATTTACAGTCAAGCAGAATGCAAATGGCAGTATTGAAAGATACAAGGCTCGCCTTGTTGCTCGTGGCTTTACACAGACATATGGGGTGGATTATCTTGATACATTCTCGCCGATGGCCCGCCATTCCACTCTACAGATCATGCTCTCTGTTGCGGTCACTCGTGATTGGCCGCTATACCAGTTGGATGTGAAGAATGCGTTCTTATATGGTGACCTACAGGAGGAAGTCTACATGCAACAGCCACCTGGTTTTGCTGTTGAGGGGGAGTGTCCTACGGTGTGCAGACTTCATAAGGCTATCTATGGCCTTAAGCAGAGTCCCAGAGCGTGGTTTCAGAAGCTCTCAAATCTCTTTGAGAAACAGGGGTACAAATGTTCTAATGTTGATCATTCATTGTTTGTACAAAGGACTTCCAGAGGCATTATTGCAATTATGGTGTATGTAGACGACATTCTGATTATAGGTGATAATGAATAGGGAATAAAGGGGGCGAAAGAAATGCTGGGTAATGAATTTGTTATCAAGGACCTTGGAGTTCTTAGATATTTTCTGGGACTGGAGTTCGCCAGAAATCCTTATGGGTTGGTAATGTCTCAGAGGAAATATGTCACTGACCTGTTGAGTGAAACAGGAATGCTTGGTTGCCAACCTGCTACCACACCTATGGATCCTAGCATGAAATTATATGATGGTGATACAGAGGAGGTGGATAGGAGAAGATACAGAGAACTGGTGGGCAAACTTCTTCATGTCACTATTACCAGGCCCGATATATCCTTTGTTGTGAGTCGAGTGAGCCAGTTCATGGAGCAACCACGTCAGGTACACATGGATGTCATATATATGATACTCAGGTACCTCAAGTCATCTCCAAGTGCGGGTTTACTGTTTAAGAAAGGCAAGGTGATTACTATCTCAGCATGTGCAGAAGCAGATTACGCAGGGTGTCCAAAGGACAGGAAGTCCACCTCTGGGTTTGATGTATATGTTGGAGATTCTCTAGTCTCATGGAGGAGCAAGAAACAAACTGTTGTGGCAAGGTCTAGTGCTGAATCTGAATATAATAGGGCTATGGCCCAGGTTAGCACAGAAATGATGTGGGTAAAGGCTGTGCTTACAGATTTACATATAGAAGTCCCGCTTCCTATGGCTTTGGAATGTGACAATCAGGCGGCCTTGTTCATTGTAAATAACCCAGCATTCCATGAACGAACCAAGCACATTGAAGTTGACTGTCACTTTATACGTGATATGATTCATAAGGGATTTATTGCTGCTAACATGTTAGTTCAGAGAATCAAACGGCAGACATTTTTACCAAGGCATTACTGCGAGGGTTGTTTCAGAAGTGCACGTCTAAGCTGAGCATGATCGATATCTATGCTCCATCTTGAGGGGGAGTGTAGATATATATTATTTACTTATGTATCTCTTCTGTTATTTTCTTTTCCCGTTGGACTCTTTATGTAATTTACCCATAGGCTACTCTCCTATATAAGAGAGCCTAGGCCTGATGGAATAAGTAAGCTTTCTTATTTTCCCAACAGTAACGACAACCCATCTGTCAGGTGGTATGGTCCAATAGGACCTCAGGTGCGCTCTGTCTCCACACAAGTGGTGAGAAGCATCAGAATCCATAATCCACTATGTCAAGTTTGCACCGGTACTACCAGTAAAAGCATATACGATACCTGAGGAGCTCGAAGAGGCTCTGGTTGCGGTTGCGATATCTGTAGTGGTGGTGCCAGCAGTAGGAGTCATGATCTCTCGAATACAAGAGACAATATCATCCAGGAGAGGATCGACCTGGGAAGCTGAAGTCTATGAAGACGATATGTTCTGCTACTCGACCAGAAGCAGGATATCCATGCATCTGGTAGCATGTATCCACTACATGTCCAGGCTTGCGACAGTAAGTGCAAGGGCCATGCTGGCGTCCACCGCCTCTGCCACGAGAGGTGCATCCTCTGGATTAGATCATCCCTCCCCGACCAATAGAAGCGAACATAGCTGAAGAGGGCGGAGAAGTGGCTGTAGAAGGCATGATAATCCAGCTGAGACAGCTATATGCCTCCTCTATATGAGGTATAGTAGCTCCGGTAAGTAGTTGAGTACGCGCAGCATCATACTCTGTATCAAGTCCAGCCATGAAGAATCCAACCATCGTGCAGTTCCTATGCATCTTCTGATGCTTACTAGATGTCATGATAGGGATGTAGCTATGAAGCTTCTTAAACATGCCACAGAGCGAAGAGTAGTACACGTACAGAGAATGGCCATTCTGCTTAGCATTGTAGATATCGAACTGTAGCTGAAGAATCTTGACCTCATTCTTCGCTTGAGAATAGGTGGATGACAAAATATCCCACATCACATTGGCAGTGTGTTGATTCAGAATATCATTGGTTATTTCTATGGTAAGGGTCCCACAAAGCCAAACACGTGCATATGCGCCTTCTTGCTTCCAAGAAGCATTTGCCTCAATCTTATTCGTTGATTCTGGATCTGTGAGGATGTGCTCCTTTTTGTTGCATTGCGTGGGGGTGAGAAAATGCATGGACCACGAGTCATAGTTGGTCACATCCATCTTAACGATGGGAGCCGAGCTCTTAAAGGCTCAAAACGAAAAAATATCACCCGTGTTCTCTGACATGACGGACAAACGGCTGAACAACGAAACTCAACTGGGGAGTAAACCGATATGAACAAGTCTACACAATCATACGGAGGATTGGTTGTACGTGTAGACTCATACAACCATCCTCACCAATCTTCGCTACTCTATAGGGCCGAAAAATGCAATTTATAGGTCTGAAATCACGTTCTCCGATCAAAATCGGACTGAATCAAACTGCAGATCGAGCCATAAGGTGTGCGGAGATGTATAGGAGAGCCAGCGATGGCCCAGGAGGGCGGATGGGGGGCATGGGCGGCCTGGGACCTGCAGGAAGGGCCTGGTTGTGCCCTTAGAGGTGGCCAGAGGTGGTCGAGCGATAGCCTGGGTAGTCGGGGTCGGCCTGGTTGTGCCCTGGGTGGCAACCGAAGGCGCCAGGCAACAGCATGGGTTGTGGCCTGGGCTGCAACGGTACGAGCCGATGATTGTGTAGCCCGTGCAGCTGCTCGTGTGCCGCCCTCGTTGCTCGTGCAGCCCATGCATCGCCACTGCAGCTCCAACCGCCCCTATAGCCCTAGCCGCCCCTGAAGGCGTCGTCGCTCATACAGCTCCAGCCACCCCTGCGGCCACCGCTGCCCTTGCGGCCATCGTCGCCCGTCCCTGCAGCCCCCGTCGCTTGTTGAGTAGCGGCCCACATCGCCACTGCCTCTCTTTGGCCACCGGCCTTCATAGCCGTCGGCTTCCTCTCCTCCGTCCCATCATCGGCCCTCAGTTGGGCTAATGGATTTGAGTACATAAGTATACATGATGGGTTACTTCACATGGACCCATCCATAATTTCCATTCTTTAGTGTTTAGTCCTTAAGTATAATTTTGATTTTGTCCCATAATCAAATGTAAGTTCTTAATTTCTTTGTTTTACTTATTTGGTCTTTTTACATTTGAAATTTATTTTATTCATCAGAATGCAAATCAATATCTGTTTTACTTCAATTGTATAACCGTTATTTATATGAAAATAGATCTTCATAATATTATATAAAGATTTTATAATATTTATTCTTTTTTATCCTGTACAAAGAGCATCGTTTCCTTAAAGTCTTCAAAATTACAAAAATATCACTAATCTTCAATCTAAATTAATTTCTAGGTCGTCAACCTTAGCATAATATTTTTATAACATTTCCTTAGGAAGTTAATTTAAAATTTTAAGGACAAAATTAATTTTTCTTAATTTGTATGTATATAAAATTATAATAATTTAGAAATTTTAAAAATTATCATCTGCTCCCAGCATAGTCAAGCATTTACAGTTAGAAAGAGTGATAGTGGGTTATAATTAGTGGAGAATACTTAAGCAACTTGAGTTTAAGCATTTTAAGCGGTGCTCAACGCATCCTCCAGAATGGTTTGGACAGATGTTTGAGACATTACAATATGAGATCAAAGCATGTTCTCTCTAATAGGGAAATAGACTACCCAAGATGCATTCAAATCCACACATGTTTGTGTAGGCATTCATTCATTTGGTCTACATAACCCTAGTACTCTCCCGACAATATGTCCGAACAGAAGGTCAACGTACCCGTCACATGCGCTTTCTGAGGTCCAGCACCTATAGTCAAGATGGACAGGACAAACTATGGGTTTTTGGGCTATGCAGTTCATGAGCGTCACGAACTCTAACGATAAGAGACACATTCTTACCAAGGAACCGATGGAGAAAACTAGGATTAATGCCTCATGGGAGGTGGATAATGCATATGCCAAGGTTTGGCTTTCAGGTACATTGGCGATAGAGATCGCCAATGATGTGTTACATCAGCTCACCGCCAAGGCGATGTGGGATATTCTTGCTGCTACTTATTCACAAGCAAGGAATGAGACAAAGATTATACAACTCCAGCATGATATTTTTACTATCAAGCAGAATGGACGGTCACTTTATTCGTTATATACATCTTTATGTGGGATGTTCGAGAAGCTCCACAATTTCATGCCCCTCACATTTACTCCTGAGCAACAGAAGACTTATAAAAATGCTACCAAGATTAGTGTATTCCTAACAGCCCTTGATCTTGAGTATGAGGTTGCTCGTTCCCATATTCTGGCAGATACCACTATTCCTCCCATGGAGGAAGCTTTCCGCAAGCTCAGTAGGATCATTGTTCCATCCACTACTGCCAGTCAGACTTCTTCAAAGACGGTTGCCTCCTGAGGTAGATGAGGTTCTTTTTAGTTTCGAGGACGCGGACCTCGTGGCAGAGGAGGTCGTATTCGTCAGCCATGTACTTACCGCCATCGTCCTAGATATATAGAGGATACATGCTACTCCAAGCATGGATTTTCTGCTTCTGCTCGAGTAGCTGAGCAGATTGAGCCCATGGTTGCTTCTTCTTTAGATCAGCGATTTGATGACCTTGTAGCATGATTGAGGGTCATTATACCTCCTGCCAGTCCCATTACTTCTTCATCGGTCTCCAGGAGTCATTCGAATGTGGCTGCTTCAGTATCTTCTAGTACCTCATGTAGTACTTATGCACTTACTAGCTGTAGTGCATCTGATGTTATAGAATGGATTATGGACTCTGGTGCTACATATCACTTGTGTGGAGACAGAGGTCAACTTACAGCATACAGACAGGTCCCTCTAGGACGAACTGTGATTATAGCAGATGGGACTCATTCCTCGATCACTGGACAGGGGGAGATTAGCTTGACACCCTCTATGCATCTACAGAACGTATTGCATGCACCTGACTTTCTATGAATTTGTTATCTATTAGTCAGATTATGAAGGATCTACATTGTCGAGCTATTTTTGACCCATCTTCTATTGTATTTCAGGACATCCTTAAGGGCAAGGTGATTGGGTGTGGCCGTGAGTAGGGAGTTCTCTATCGCATGGTTTGAACTCCTTATGCTGGCATTTCCTCCATTCTGTTGGACCCGTCTTACCCTTTACGTAGCACCTACGCTTTGGTCATCTTCCGCTCCAGAAAATGTGTCGTGTTCTGCCGCAGATCTCTCCTCACTCGTCCTTTCAATGTGAGGCATGTTAGTTGGGAAAGCATTATCGGTCTGCCTACCCCAGTCGTCAAAGTCAGAGCAATAGCTCTATTTTTGAGTTATTTCATATAGATACTTGGGGTCGCAGTCGTGAACCCGATCATTAGGGACACAGGTTTTATATTGTTGTTGATGATTTCTCGTCTGTAATGGGTCTTTTTATTAAAGAATAAATATGAAGCTACAGATGTTATAAAGAACTTTCTCAATGAAGTGCAAAATATATTTTCTTCTTCCATGAAATTTGTGAGAACTGATAATGCTTTGGAATTCCGTACTCATACTCTTTCCAATTAGTTTTCAACTCGAGGCATTATTCATCAACATCATGTGCCTATACTTCCAAACAAAATGGTGTTGCAGAGAGGAAGCATCGTCATTTGCTTGATGTTATCGGAACCCTTCTCATTTAGTGTTGTGCTCTGCATTCTTTTTGGGGTGATGTTGTACTCACGGCATGCTATCTTATTAATCGCATGCCCTCGTCAGCCTTGGGTGAGAAAATTCCCTTCTCTCTTGCTTTTCCTGAGAAAGAATTGTTCTCACTTACTCCTCGCGTGTTTGGCTCAGTCGTCTTTGTCCACCAGTTGTCTTCAGCTATTGACAAGTTCTCTCCTAGAGCAGTCAAATGGGTCTTTGCCGGGTACTACAGGACACAAAAAGGGTATAGATGTTGTGACCCAATACGCAGGAAGTATTATGTTAGTGTTGATGTCACCTTTTTCGAATTTGTGATGTACTTTTCTCCTACAGGTGATTGGTTGACTTCCTCAGACTTTCGATGATGAAATGTACATGCCACCACCATCATCACCACCTTCACCACCTCCTTCACCACCATCGCCACCACTACTGTCACCTTCACCTCCTTCTATATCTTCAACCCTTATTGTCCATGTCCCATCATTGCCACATCACTATACCCGTCGGTCTGCTTCTGCTCATGGTCACCGCTCGTCATCTAGCACGCATGAGGTATGTTCTGAATACATAGTTCCTAATAATGGGTTTGATGGTCTGCTTGAGCAGGGTTCTTTACAGAGGATGGGCGTGGAGGTTGATGATCCGAACTTATCTATTGTGCTTCGGAAGCAGAAGCGTACTTGGGCATCATATCCCTTAGCATCCATGGTCTGCTTTGATCGCTTGACTAGAAATTCATGAAACTTGCAGTTGCATTGTCTGCCATGGACATTCCACGGAATTATCATGGGGCTTTGAAGGATAGTCGGTGACAATTAGCTATGGAAGAAGAGATGGTTGCCTTACAGTCACGTGGTACCTGAAGCTTGGTTCCTGCTCCTGAAGGAGCTTCTGCCGTCAGTTGCAAGTAGGTGTTTACTGTTAAACACCATGTAGATGGGAGTCTGGCTCGGTAGAAAGCCAGACTTGTTACTCATGGATTTACTCAAATATATGGAGTCGAATACCTAGACACATTCTCCACAGTGGCTCATCCTTTTACTCTACGAATTCTTCTTTATATTGCTGTGGTACGTGACTGGCCTCTCTTCTAGCCTGATGTATGTTGAGATTTATTATACATCTTTGGTGTTATTTTATATTTCATTTTCTTCATATACATCTCATGTAATTTACCCAAGGGTTTTTCTCCTATGTAAGAGAACCATGGGGTATCATGAGTATTAAGCAATTCATTTTTCCTCCAACATGATATCGGAGCAACGATTTTAAACCGAGGTTCCCATATCCCACCCCTAACCCTACACGTCGATCGCCCCTCCGCGCGAGCCGCCGCCAACACCTACCCCGCGCACCTCCTCCCTCGCGCGTGCCACCGCCACGCACAGTAACCCCCGCGGGGCCTTTCCAGCGCTGCCAGCGACGGCTGTATTGCAGGCAGCCGCCCAACAGCCTCTTTGCCTAGTTGCGGGTGTCCAGCATTCGCAGAACCAGCCTCTTCCATCGTATAAAACATGGTTCTGCTACAGTTTAGCCATTTCGGAGGGATGATAAGGTCTGATTTGTTTCGGGATTCGTGATTTTCAACATATAAATCGCGTCTTCCGGTCCTAGACCACACCAGCAATTGATGAGGATGGTTGTATGAGTCTATAGGTACAATCAATCCTCCATATGGTTATGTAGACTCTCTCAGACTAGTCTACACCTCAGTTTTGTTCCAGCTATCTACGTTCATTTTACCATGTCAGAGAAGAAGGGTGACGTTTTTTCTTCTTCCGGTGCCTTCAAGGGCCTAGCTCCCATTGTGAAGATGGATCGGACCAACTACGAGTTGTGATCCATTCAACTTCGCACCCTAATGTAATGCCATAACAATGAGCACATTACGAGGGAATCAAAGCCAGCGGAAAAAACTGGGGCTAATGCTTCTGGGAAGCAGGACGATGCCTATGCTCGTATTTGGCTGTCTGGGATGCTCACTACGGAGATTGCCAATGATATTGTCAATCAATCCACGGTAAAGGCTATGTAAGACATCTTAGCAGACACATATGGGCAGGCAAAGAATGAGAGAAAGATTCTACAATTGCAGTTTGATATTTTTTCGACCAAGCAGAATGGATAACCTCTTCATGCACACTTCTCTCATCTTAGAGGCATGTTTGAGCATCTGCATAGCTTCATGCCTATTACTACCAGCACTGAGCAGCAACAGGCATATCAGAATACCATTATGACAGGAGTCTTTCTGTCATCTCTTGACTCTGAGTACGATGCAGTACGTACTCAACTACTTACTGGAGAAACGATACCTCCACTGGAGGAGGTATACAAGAGGTTGAGTAGGATCACTACTTCATCTACTATTGCGGCTCAGACTTCCTCTACTATGGCAGCTTCTCGTGACAGAGGGGGTACTTCACACTTTCGTAGGAGAGGACTGATGAATCTGTAATTCATCACTCTAAAGTAGAAAATATAGCTTTATTTCCGAGTAATTAGCTGCATATCTCCACTTATATTGTATAATTAGCATTCATGCATATGTAAATAATATATGCATTTTAGCATGCATATTTGTATTAAATAAGAAGCTCAATTTCACCTGTATATTACCATATTTCTCCTATTTTTATCTATTTTATACTAACTCCAAATCCAATAAAATAAACTCTATTGTGTACATATTACTAACAGAATAGAAGAAATATGTAAAAAAATACTAATTTGAAATGTTGACAAATAAACCCAAAACCTGATTATCAAGGAGACGGACAAAAATATACATCTCTCCCATATAGTGTCTGATTTAGGTTTACTCACTTTTAAAGTAATGTGCATTCGAAGACCTTCAAAACAAGATCAATTTCATAAATATCGGAGTTCGTATGTGAAAGTTAGGTTTTGCGCCCCTATTGTATATTGCACATATTGACTAAACTACCCTTTATATTATCTTTTTTCTTAATTATTAAAAATTTAAAAAAATAGATTAAGTTGTAAATGTTCCTTTCATATTTTCTCTAATTTTATTTTAATTTTTCTCATATTTAAAAATGAAAAAAACTTACAAAAGATAAAAATGTGGTATTCTATACCTATAAGGTACCCCCGAAAATAATTTTTATACAGGTGACTTCTTTTGATTTTCTGTCCTTCACGAAAGTTGTAGATCCCGTCGAGACAAACAATTTTTGTGTTGATCACTTTTTGATTTAACTCTTTTTTTATTTCTTTTTTATTTTTATTTACATTTAATTTTTGAATTTTCTAGGAGCGACATGTGGCCGCTCTTGGAGCGTCGCATGTCACCCCATTTATTTTATTTTATTTTATTTTATTTATTTTACATTATTATTTACTTTTTATTTATCTTTATTTATTTATTACTTTAATTTATCTATTTTAATTATTATTTATTTTAATTATTTACTTTAATTATTTATTTATTATTGTTAATGATTTTAAATATTATTATTATTACTTACTTTACTTATTTATATTTATTTATTTAATTTAATTTCATTATTCTGCCACGTGGTCGTGTCCCCGTGCGCCATGTGACACTCCCCTTCCCTCTTTTTTCTCCCTCTTGTTTCCCTCTCTCTCTTCTCCTCTCTCTCTCTCCCATTTTCTCTCTAACCATCCCACGTCCCATGCACCCATGCGTTCTCTTTCTCCCATGCACGCACGTAAATAACGCCTCCTGTCTCTATCTATCTCTCTCGTTTCTATCTCTCTACCTCATACGCACCATTCTCTTATACTCTTCGTCGTGAACCCCCGCATGACCCGTACCCCCACACCTTGTGGCGCTATGCGCAATCGTGCCAACACCTCCATCCCCCGCGCCTTGCGGCGCAACGCCAACCACCTGCACCACCCTCTGCCCGACCCTATCACCCGTCCTCCAATCACCCACCTATAAAGAGCCTCCACACGCCAGCCATCCACCTGATCCGCCACTTCACGAAAGAACTCTGCCTAGCACCCTCAGCCCTCTGGTGACAGAAGAAGGCCCCAGGTCGTACAACGACGACTCGAGTCCTAAGCGAGATCCAGAAGGAGGTTTCCACCTCTGCTACAGCGCCTTAGCCATTGTTGAGGTCGATCTTCGCTGGCTTTTGAGCGACGACTAGAGAAGCTCCATCTTCTCCTACTTCAGGCGATTTCCTCCCAACCCTCCAGGTGAGCTTTTCTTCCTTTCTCCTCCCTTCTTCCTTTCTCTTCCTCCTTTATTCTCCACTACCTTATTCTGTAACTGTTGGGAGAGAAATAAGAGTTAATTATTTCTGAGAACCCTAGGCTCTCTTATATAGAGGAGAGACCTATGGATAAATTACATACGGCAGAAAAACATAAATACGAATAAGAAAACGATACATATAGAATATAGAAATACACAAATATCTCTACACTCCCCTCAAGATGGAGCATAGATATCAATCATGCTCAGCTTGAACGAATACTTCTGGAATGGTCCTCTGAGTAATGGCTTGGTAAAGATATCTGTTGTTTGCTCTCCAGAACTAACATGAGAAGTAGAAATCAAGAAATTAAGCCCTTTTGAATCATATCTCTCGTATAATGACAGTCTACCTCGATATGTTTTGTTCTCTCATGGAACGTAGGGTTGTTTGCAATAAACAGAGCAGCCTGGTTATCACAATGTAACTCCATGGGTAGAGGAACCTTTATATGCAAATCAACTAATACTGCTCGAACCCACATCATTTCTGTACTTGCTTGCGCCATAGCCCAATATTCGGATTCAGCACTTGATCTAGCTACAACTGTTTGTTTCTTACTTTTCCAAGAAACAAGAGAACTGCCAACAAACACTGCAAATCCCGAAGTCGATTTTCTATCCTTAAGACAACCTGCATAGTCTGTGTCAGCGTATGCGGATACAGAGAGATTTCCTCCTTTCTTGAAGAGTAATCCTGCACCTGGGAGACGATTTTAGATATCTCAATATCATGTATACAGCATCCATATGTACTTATCGAGGCTGCTCCATGAACTGACTCACTTGACTCACTGCAAAGGCGATATCCGGTCTAGTGATTGTAACATAAAGAAGTTTTCCCACCATCTCTCTGTATCTTCTCTTGTCGACTTCGTCTGTATCATCATCATATAGCTTCATGCTAGGATCCATAGGAGTGGTAGAAGGTCGACACCCGATCATGCCCATCTCTGCAAGCATGTCTGTAACATACTTTCTTTAGGTCATCACAAGACCATGTGCATTTCTAGCAAATTCCAACCCTAAGAAATACCTAAGGTACCCAGGTCCTTAGTCACAAATTGACTGCCCAGAAAATATTTTGCCATCTTGATTCCCTGCTCATCATCTCCTGTAATAACTATATCATCAACATAAACCATGATAGAAACTGTACCTCTAGATGTTATGATGAATCTGCGATTCGTCGTCTTTTTCATTTATTTTAGCTTAAAATCCCTTATAAAACACCTGCATATAACACTAACTCCATATTCTTACTAACTTGCATCTATGCAAATATTGTATACTTCTTACTAATTTTAACCTAAAATAAATAATGAAAGAAAGAAAGAAAAATAAAAAAAATAAAAAAAGGGAAGACTGTATACAGGCTGACCCAAACCCCGAGAGAAGGTCAAGACTTGACCTGATCGACTAGGAATAAAGTAGGGGGAGATAAGGGTCCTTAAGCAGAAAATAAAAAAAATGTGTGTGTATTGTTGTAAATACTTCTTACTTATTTTGTGCATATCTATAGAAAACTAACACTAATTTATTTGTGCCTTAATTGACCTCAAATCAAATAATTTTTAAAACCAAAGTTGTAAATAAAAATGTGTCCTAATTAATAAAAATAATTGCATAATTAAATCATGTACAGAATAAAAGTAGCCACACTTGGAAAAAACCACTAAGCACTAATTGAAAGACCAATTCCGGCTCCATATGAGCTCAAATTGAATCAATCTCACTTCCATTGGATTCGAAATTAACTTATCTTTAAAATGGCTGTATTTTCATAATTTTTGGAGTTACGGTTGAAAAGTCGATTTTCTGGGGTGGTTTGTGCAATTTTCCCATGTATTTTGTGCATATTGTATTTGTATATATTTGTAAATATTTTTACTAATTATTTAAAATAAAAATAATAAAATAATAAAATTCTTAAAACAAAAAAGAGGCCAATTTCCTCATTTACCCTTGTATATAATGTCATATATGTATATAGTATATGTATATAGTTGCTATTTTTAATTAACCACCATAAAAAATAAAAAAATAACATTTTTAATTCAAATAAATAAGTGACGAAAAATTCAAAAAAATAGATAATTTTGTAAATATTTTTATCTCTTTTTATCTTTATCTCCTTTCAAATTTCATCTCTCTTATCTCTTCCACCAAAAAAATCAAAAATTCAAAAATTCAAATTTCATCTCTTTTCTATTTTTATGGCTCCTTCTCCCTCATTCCAACTTGATCAATCTTTAGAGACAGGAGCCCGATCTCCGAGAGAAAATTTCATTGAGAAAGTTGTCTGGTCTCCAAGCAGTCCGGGGACAACAAGTCGGCCTTGTCGAGGCGATCACGGTCCATTTCCGCTCTTAAGATGAGATATGTCATCATTTTTCTTCTTATTTTATCCTAGGTAAATCGTAGATTATTTCGTCACATTTTAATTCCATCATCATTTTGTTTTTCTGGATCTTTAAAAAAATCCATCTCGATTTGATCCGTCTCCGATTCCAAATTTTCATCTCACTTTCTCGATCTCCACGCGTTCTATTCTATCTTCCACGGTCTCTCAACTCCGGCCACGCACTATGGCTGGAGAATCGGATTCGATTTCTTTCATTTTCGTCGGATCCCCGTTCATTTTCCGATTTCTAAATAAATAAAAAATATAAAAAATATTTATTTTCTTTATTTCTAACGTTTGTTTTACAGGACCATTAAAAAGAAAACAACAAGAAAATAAACATAAAAAAATAAAAAAACATTCCTCATTTTCTATTTTTTTATATTTCGGATTTACAAAAAAACAAAAAAAAAGTTTTTTTATATTACTGCTTCACTCACTATTTACAAAAGAAATCAAAATTATAAAAAATAATTAAAATAAAATAATATTAAAAAGAAGAAGACGGCAGCAGGGGTGCCACCCCCTGCCACCACCGCCGGCCCCTAGGCCATCAACCACCTCCAGCCAGCCTCCCCTCAACCAAGAGTCGCCCGGCGCTTCTCCACCGACGTCAGTCGCGGGGGCTCTCCTATCCACGGCCGCTTCCTTGGCTGCAGCTCCAGCCCGCGCACGCCACCGCGCCTGGCGGTTGCGGCGCTTCCACCGTTCACCAGGAGACCCTCCGCCGCGTCTCTGCCCAGATCTCCACCCTACGAGGCTCAACAGCCCCGCGGCCCACGCGCCCACTCCACCGCCCGTGCGCGGGCCGCGTGTCCCCACACAGAGTCGACCCCTCCACGCGCGCCAGCCGCCGCACAAGCGACCGCGTGTGGCCGCTTCACCGCCCTCCGCCTCACCCAGGCAGCGCCCTTCCTTGCCCACCCTGCCGATCCATCTCCAGTCGCGAGTCGCGTGCAGATCCCCACCACCAGCGCGCACCTCTCCCGAGCACCTCCGCCCCCAAAGCCGTCTTGATCGCCCCGCGCCGCCATCAGGGTGGTTTGTAGGAGAAGAAGAGAGGCAGCCCCCATCGGCCCCCTTTCCCCTTTTGTTTGGAAAGAACAAAAAGACAGAAGAACCCTAGTTATAAAATAAAAACAAATATCTTTGGAAAACATGCAACAAGACCCTCGCTACTTTTCAAAATTACAAATCAGACCCTACTTCCATAAGATCACGTGCGCGGCACGTGTGATCATGTAAAGTTTATCTTATCTCCTGCGAGTTTATTTCTTGTTCCATTTTGTTAAAAAACTTCTGCATAATTGTAATTGAGTCCCTGGCTATCAGATCATTAATTTTACATGTTAGTCTTGCTGAAATAAATATTTTTATGGTTCCAAAAATTCTGAAAAAAACGGTGTACGTTCCTGTTATAGTTTCACTCATTGTACAAATTTTTCATTAATTTTTATTGTCGTTTGATATTTTTAAAAAATCAAAAACAATCTCTTTTTGTCTGTTCAGACTTTGAATATTCATAAAAATTCGAAAAATTGCTTAAAAATTCCAAAAAACTTAGGTGTATTTTGTTGTGTTTAAATTTCTGACCAATTTTTGTGCATCAACTCTTTATAAAAAATAAAAAAAAATGTGAAAAACGAAAATTCTTAAAAAAAATGTAGAAAATTCTAGAAAAATCCAAAAATTGTGATTCTAGTTCCTGTTTGTAGATAATTGCTTCTATTTTGTCATAAAAATAATTATCAGGAGTTTTAGACAATTAAAATATTTTTATGTTGCAAATTACTCCAGGCTGTGCACATTTTCGTATTCTCACCGTCTAATTTTTTGGAAAAAATACAAAAACATCTAAAAATTCTACAAAAAATTCCAAAAATATTTCAAAACCTTTAAAGCCCAAAAACATTTTCTCTGATTTTTTTCTAAGCATTTTTGATGAATTGAAAAACTACAAAAAAAGTTAGTGTGTGTATTTTTGATCTTGTGAATATTGCTTAGTGTTATTTTTGAAAATAAAAAAATTGCAAAATCAAAATCACTAAAAAAATTGAAAATCAAAAAATATACAAAAAAAATAGAAGTAAAAAATTAAAAATTAAAAAGATAAAAAATCACAAAAACCAAGGATAGTTGTCCTTTGAGATTCTTGTTTTCTCTTAATTAATTCTTGATTAATTGAATAACCCTCGAGATTTCTAGCCTCCCTGAGTTCGACATTGTCCGCTATACAGGTTAATAAGTAGCAAAAATAAAAAAAATTGTTTGTTTGTCACGGGATTTTGGGGGATAGCAACGACCATGTTTTTTAATCATTAATTTTCCGATCACCAAAGAACTTCTGTCAACATGTTCTCTGCACAAAAAAAGAGTGATCTGCATTTGACCTCTTGAACCCATGTCGTTCAATCAGATCTGAAAGCTTTTGGAACCATGCCCTAGGACTCTATTTAAGGCCATATATTGCTTTATGGAGCCTACAAACCTGTTGACACTCCCCCTCAGCAGCAAACCCCGGAGGCTGCTGCATATAGACCTCCTCTTGTAGATCTCCATACAAAAATGCATTTTTAACATAAAGTTGGAATAAGGGCCAGTCACATACCATAGCAACTGAAAGGAGAACACGCAAAGTGGAATGTCGAGCAACCAGAGAGAACGTGTCCATGTAATCAACTCCATAGGTCTGCGTAAAACCACGTGCCACCAACCTTGCTTTGTAACGATCAAGGCTCCCATCTGCATGGTGTTTAACAGTAAACACCCATTTGCAACTGACAACAGACACTCCAAGAGGAGGAGAAACGAGACTCCAAGTGCCATGGGACTGCAAAGCGGCCATTTCCTCTTCCATAGCGAGACGCCATCTGCTATCTCGCAATGCATCCTGGTAAGTCTGTGGAATTTCCACGCATATAGAGCAACTGCAAATTTCTGGAAGTCTCCTGTAAGACGATGAAAGGAGACCTGAGAAGCAAGCGGATAGGATGCACAAGTACGCCTCTGCTTCCTAATGGCGATAGGCACGTCCAGGTTCTCAGGAACCTCATCCTGCACTGATCCCTGTATAAAAACATCTCCAGAGCCATCGTTAGAAACCATGTTATCAGAACAAACCTGGGGCATGCTAGATGACGGGCAATGACCATGAGCAGAAGGAGGCCGACGAGTGTAAAATTTTGGTAATGGTGGAACCACGGTCACAGGCATCTGAGGTGGTGGAGGTGGTGGTGGTGGTGGAGGTGGTGGTCGTGGTCGTGGTATGACTGGTATAGGAGATAACTGACTCGCAGGAGGTGACATGTAGATCTCAGTACTGGAGTAGTCATTCTGTCACCTGTAGGAGAGAAAAACATCACAGATTCAAAGAATGTGACATCGGCGCTAACAAAGTATTTTCTACGTAAAGGATCAAAGCAACGATATCCATTCTGAGTCCTGGAGTACCCTACAAACACGCATTTGACAGCCCTGGAGAGAGCTTATCAAGACCTAGAGCCGACTGGTGGACAAACGCGACAGAGCCAAATACACGGGGCATAAGAGAGAACAACTCCTCAGGAAAGGCTATAGAGAAAAGAGTCTTCTCACCCAAGACAGACGAGGGCATGCAATTTACTACATAACAAGCAGTGAGAACTGCATCACCCCAAAAAAATGTAGAGCGCAACTCTGAATAAGTAGGGTCCGAGTGATATCCAGTAGATGACAATGTTTCCGCTCTGCAACACCATTTTGTTGTGAAGTGTAAGCACATGATGTTTGATGAATTATACCACGAGAGGAAAAGAACAAGGAAAGTGTACGAGTACAAAACTCCATAGCATTGTCGGAACGCATAATTTTCACAGTAGAGAAAATATTTTAAACTTCATTGATGAACATTTGGATCACATCTCCTGCTTCAGATTTATTCTTTAATAAAAACACCCAAGACAAGCGAGAAGAATCATCTGTTGCAACAAGATAAAACATGTGTCCCTGATGATCGGGTACACGACTGGGACCCCAAATATCAATATGGACTAATTCAAAAAGAGAGCTACTGCTCCGACTCTGACGACTCGGGAAAGTGGACCTATGATGCTTTCCCAATTGATACGCCTCGCACTGGAAGGACGAACTTGGAGAAATATGTGGCAAAATACGACATATCTTCTGAAGAGGTAGATGACCAAAACGGAGATGCCAGGTATATGGAGAGGTTGATCCTATAGAGTGGAGTGATGCACCGACATAGGGAGTACAGACCAGACGATAGAGACCATTCTGCTCACAGCCACCCCCAATCACTTTGCCCGTGATTATGTCCTGAAAAACAAGAGACGATGGATCAAAAATGGCTCGACAGTTCAAATCCTTTGTAATCTGGCTAATGGACAGTAAATTCATAGAGAAATCAGGAGCATATATCACATTCTGTAATCGTATGGAGGGCGTCAAAGTAATCTCCCTCTGTCCTGTAATCGGGGAATGTGTCCCAGTGGCTATCACCACAGTCCCCTGGAGGAACCTCTCTATATGCAGTAAGCTTCTCTTTGTGCCCACATAGGTGATGTGTCGCTCCAGAGTCCATAATCCATTCTGTAATTATAGATCCATCACAAGAGGTGAGAGAATAAGAACTACCTGATGTATTAGATGTAGCGGATGTACTGGCAGAACTAGAGGCTGCCACATCTGATTGGCCTCCTGGAGCTGTGTCAGGAGGAATGATGTTCCTCAGCCTGGCAACGAGATCATCGAAACGCTGGTCCAAAGAAGAAGGTGCAGGAGACTCAACTTGTGTTGCTACCCGAGCTGATGCTGGAAAACCATGCTTAGAGTAGCATGTCCTCGGAGTGGCCAAGACGATGACAATAAGTGCAGGGCTGACGGATTCGATCCCCACGACCACGGGGACCACGGCCACGAAAAGTAGAGGAGCCACCTCTTCCTCTGGAGGCAGCCATCGTCGAAGATGTCTGGCTAGTAGTAGAGCTCGGGACAGTGATTCAACTAAGTCCGCGGAAAGCTTCCTCCATAGGAGGAATAGTGGTGTCAGCAAGCCGAAAGCGGGCAACATCATATTCTGGATCAAGTACAGACAGGAATACACCCGCCATGGTAGCATTCATGTATGTCTTTTGCTGCTCAGGAGTGGTCGTCAAAGGCATGAAGCTATGGAGCTTCTCAAACATTCCTCGCAGGGATGTGTACAGTGAGTGGAGAGGACGTCCATTTTGTTTGACTGTAAAAATATCATGCTGCAATTGTAGTATCTTGATCTCATTCCGCTCCTGTGAATATGTCACCGCTAGAATATCCCACATTGCCTTCGTCGTGGGCTGATGCAGTACGTCGTTGGCGATCTCTATCGTCAACGTCCCAGATAGCCAGACTTTGGCATACGCGTCGTCCGCCTCCCATGTGGCGTGAATCCCTATTTTCTCCGTTGGCTCATCCTCGGTAAGGATATGTTTCTTACCGTTAGACTTCATGAGGCTCATGAACTGCATAGCCCAGAGCTCATAGTTCGTCTCGTCCATCTTGACAATCGGTGCCGGACCTCTAAAGGAATCTGTGGCGGGTACATCAACATTGTTTTCTGACATGATGCCAAACGAAGATCACAGGGTATGTAGACCAATAGAAATTTGTCTACAATGACGTATGGGGATTTGATTGCATATGTAGACCTATGCAATCAAATCCATCACTCGAGTTGCGCGAAGAAGATGGAGAACAGCGGCGGAGACCGACGGCACTTGAGGCCGACGACCTGGACTGTCTTTAGGGCTCTGCGAGATGCAGCAGGAGACCGTCGAGGCCTGGGCAGCGGAGCCCCGGGCGGCGATGGCGGGACCCGACAAGGGGGCGGAGGAGAAAGCGGGGCCCGACAAGGGAGCGGGACCCGGCAAGGGCGGCTGCAGTAGGCCGGCAGGGGGCGGCGGCGCAGGTGGAAGTAGAGAGAGGGCTGGCGGGTGGGGGTCTAGGGTTAGGGTATACGAGCTCCGGTCTAGGACCGCCGCTCTGATACCATGTTGGGAGAGAAATAAGAGTTAATTATCTCTGAGAACCCTGGGCTCTCTTATATAGAGGAGAGACCTATGGGTAAATTACATAAGGCGGAAAAACATAAATACAAATAAGAAAACGATACATATAGAATATAGAAATACGCAAATATCTCTACAATAACAATACTTTCTCTTTCCTCAATCTACCTCTATACATTCACCAAATCTCAAAATCATTGACACTTTCATGGATAAATCATCTATTACGAATGTAATGGTGATTTCTATTGATTTTTTTGATAATTTTGTTTCAACCAATTAATTGAAATTTTACTCCAACAAAACAAATAGAGTAAGTTCCCCTGTTCAAAGGGAAACTTCCCCTGTTTCGTCCTCCCCATTTCACGGTCTCTCTCTCCCATCTTCTTCTTCTTTCCTCCACCATAGCCGAGCTTGGCTTAAGCTCTACTCCTTTGCAAGTACCCATCACTACATTCGAGTAGAAGCGTGGACCTACAACAGCAGTCGTAGTTGTATCGCCATCGACACACGTGCCACCAACTTCAGCAGACATGGCTCACGCTCCATCTCCCTCGCGCAGTCGCCGTCTTCGTCGACGCCCACCACAGTGAGAAGCTGCCAGCCGCGAGCTTCACCTTCCACCAGCCACGCCGCCCGTACATTCACCGTGTGCGGCCAGCCCGTAGCGCGCCGTCCGCAAACAAGCCTCGGCGGCCCCGCATCGCCCTGCCTCCGCTCCGCCGCCCGCCATAGAGCACCCTCGCCTCTGCGTGCAGCGCCTTCGACAACCATCTGGAGCCGCATCCCGACCTCCTCCAAACCGAAGCTCCCCCTTACGGTCACACACCCACTACAGCCAGTCGCACCTTCCTAGTTGTTGCACATCCGCACCACCTTCAACAGTCGTGGCCCATGCTCCATCTCCCTTATGCGGTCGCCGTCTTCGTCAACGCTCGCCACATGCCGCCCCTCCAAACTCCGGCCGTCGTGCCCAAGCCACCGCACCAGCGACCACGCCCGCGCCTCCTACACGTGAGCAGCTTCGCGCCTAGGGCGCTTCGTCGCCAGTCCGCCTTACCCGCCCCTTAACCTCATCTCCTCCTCACGTGCAGAGCACGTGAGGGCAGGGGAAGTTTACACAAAGCCCCCCCCCCCCCCCCAAGTTTCGTCAATCATGTGCAGATCCTCCCTAGCCATGGCACGTGTGCAACACCCCCTCTTGGGGAATTTGCAAAAAAACCCTGAGGAATGTAGGTAATTGTATGTTGGTCTAGTCAGCATATTTCTTGTATTTCTTATTTAATATGTATTGCATTTAGGCCCCTGTGTTTACATCTTACTTTGAACCTGCATTTGGCATCTTATTAACAGCTACTCTAGAAGGAATGTTTTTATGTGGTGCTAACGATTCAATAACTATCTTTGTAGCTCCAGAATGTTTCATTTATGTCCTACCTATTATCTGGATATGCCAAGAGAGATGTGCGATCTAATGAGGCTACTATGAAATATTTACTCATGGGCGGGGCAAGCTCTTCTATTCTGGTTCATGGTTTCTCTTGGCTATGGTTTATCCGGGGGTTTTATCATTCTAAAAATTGCATAGTGTAGAACAACTCATGCTCTATCCTTGTAGATGTTGAATTTATTTTTATGAGATGTGTTTATTTAATATAATTATCTTTGTGGAAAATAGCATATATTTGCCCACGGTTCATTAATTCATATCAAATTATCTATCGCTCTAAAAATCCCAAAACTTCACATTAGGTAGATTATAAGTTGTTTAACATTGAACTCAAAAATCGTCTTATTTCCACGCATAACGAGGTCACAATAAATTCATTGGTGATTCACGTAATTGATTTTTAATAGGTCATAGATCAATTTATTTTGATGATCTAATAATTTTCCTGGATTCCTCTCACATAGAATCATCTAGGATATATTTATTTCTGCGATACAATTTGGTTTTGTATTTATTAAAATTAATTTGCTCAGAATCACCCTGTATTCATATTTAATTCATAATTATTTCATTTTATATCCAAAAATTCCAAAAAAATATAGTAGCCTAATATCATCATATTTCACATTCTGATCAAGTTTGAGAATTTTTGGACTTATTTGATCATAATTTGCATTTCAATCGCCGAACTTTGTTTAAACTGCATGTCCCTCATTTATTGCATTTAAAAATACCAAAAAATGCCTCTTTGAAAACCTAACCTCTAGATCGATTAAAAACCAACCTAAGGAGATAGTGGCCTCCTTGAGTTCGACATTGGGCTTGCCCAAGTAAAAATAATTTGATCGCTCATTTTAATTGGATAATTAATTAGCAATTTTTTATTAATCTGAATTTGTTTGACTGCAACAAACCAATCAAACGTTAATTCTGACAAATTAACCGAGGGCACTCGAGGGTTTATCAAAATGCACGTGGTTGAGGAGGACATCAACATGGTCCATGTTCACATTGCCACCGTCCCGGTCATTCTAAGGAGACATGTTATCTGAAGCATGAGTATCCTACGTTTGCCCGTGTTAGATTACTTCTTACAGGTCCATCCCTCGTGGTAGATAAGTTGTGATTGCTAATAGGGATCATCTACCCATTGTTGGTCAGGGGAAGATTGTTCTAGCTCCCTCGGTGCGTCTGCAAAATGTTTTACATGCTCCAGCATTTCAAGTGAATCTTTTGTCTACTAGTCATATTACAAAAGATTTACATTGTCGTGCCATATTTGATCTGTCTTCTCTTGTGGTTCAGGACATACTCACGGGCAGGGTGATTGGATGTGGTCGCGAGCAGAGAGAGCTTTACAGATTTGTTCAACCTTCGTGTGCTGGTGTTGCCACTATCCCTTATGGAGTTGTTTCTCCTTTCATGGGGCATCTTTGCTTTGGACATCTTCCTTTGCAGAAGATGTGTCATGTTCTCCGACAGACCTCTACTCGTACTACCTTGGAGTGTGAGGCATGCCAGCTTGGGAAGCATCATCGTTCCTCTTTTCCGAGTCATCATAGTCATCACAGTAGTCAGCTGTTTGAGTTACTTCATTTTTATATCGGGGGTCCTAATCGTGTTCCAGATCATCAGGGACATCAGTTCTATATGATTGTTGTGGATGATTTCTCTAAATTATCTTGGGTTTTCCTAGTAAAGAATAAGTCCGATGCTAGTCCTGTTATTAAATCTTTTTTTATTGAGATCAAGAACATTTTTTCTGCTAATGTGAAATTTATTCACACTGACAATGCCTTGGAGGTTTCTACCTTACAGTTGTCTGACTTTCTCAGATCTATTGGTGTTATTCATCAGACTTCGTGTGCTTACACTTCACAGCAGAATGGTGTTGCTGAACGAAAACACCGTCATCTTTTAGATGTCTCGAGGACGCTTTTGATTCAGAGTCAAGCTCCTCATTCATTTTGGGGTGACGTGGTTCTCATTGCTTGTTCTTTGATGAATCGCATGCCGCCTACTATCCTTGGAGAAAAAGTTCCTTTCTTGATAACATTTCTCGAGAAGAACTTATTCTCCCTTACTCCCAGGGTCTTTGGAACTGTTAGAGTATTCATTGTATGTGTCATGTATAAGGGAGATGGGTATCCCATCCAAGAGTTTTGTCCCACATCGTCCAGCGGTGGGACTTGGAGGCCCTGTGGAGGCTATATAAGGAGCCCCAGGCCTCCCGTATCAGATGAAAAAAGCAATGCAAAATATACCCCGTTGAGGGCTTCTCCCGTGGTTTCATCCCGCTCCTTAGGGAGTAGGGTTCCACGTAAAATCTTTTGTGTTTTTCATGTTTATCTCTATTTCTATGCTATGTTTATCATTTCTCTTCAACAATGTTATTTTCTAACATGGTATCATAGCGGGTTCGATTCTCGAAGATTTGTTCTTGAGGATATTTTTTTCCGATATTCGATTCTGTTTTCCAATTGTTTGATTAAAGTTGGAGGAGTATTGTTCGATTCATCAAGTTCCAGATCTTGCGTTGTTCTTTCAAGTTCCAGATCGTCATGTTCTAGGGTTTCTTAAACCCAAAGTTCTTCAGGCGTAGCAAATCTTCCAAGGTGGAGGTCCCTGCAGCCCCCAGGCGGCGGGTCGTACAAGCTTCCAGGCTAGCGCCGCCGCCTCTCTCCAGCGAATCCGCAGGCACGCGGCATCCCGTCCAGCAACTCTGCCCTGCCCTTCTTCGTGCAACAGCCTCTACGCCGAAGGCTCATAGCCGAGGCCATCCTCCACGCAACAGAAGGCCATCCTCCACCCAGGAGGCCTCCTTCGACTCCAGGCGGCACGATCGCTTCCCCTTGGCATCGTGCTGGTGGCCCTTCCTCGCGTGCCCCGGCACGGGCTCCTTCCACCTCAGACGACGCCACCAAGGGAAGCGGCGCTGACAGCCCCGCGCGATCTCCCAGAAGTCGTGCGATCTCCCTCAAGCACGCAGCGGCGCAGATGCGCCAAGGCAGAGGCCACATTGCCCTCCCCGCGACTGATACTCCACCCGCAAGGGATCCCAGTCGCATCTGCATCGGGTGGCGAGCGCCTCTCGTGCGCGGTCCTCCTTCAAATCCTCCAGCTCTCCTTCCGATCTTCACGCCTCCCCGACCTGACTAGCAAAGCCTCATCGGGGTTGGGATTCCGTAGGGTTCCCAAGTGGGAACCTAATATAACCGCATGTTGGGCCATACGAAAAGGAGAGGGGCCCACTAATAAAAAAAGAGGGGAGAGAGATTAAAAAAAGGGGGAGATGGCGTTATTTAAAAAAATGAGGTTGTTTTTGTTTATCTGTGAAAAAAATTGCAGAAAAAAAGGCGCGTACAAATTCAAAAGCCGTACGCAATTTCAGAAAAAAACGGTGCAAAAGCCGAAAAAAATAGTTGAAACGGCTTTAAAAAAATGTGATGACTTATATAAAAAATGAAAAGCCACAAGAAATTTCTGTGGCTATTCATGTTTACCCCCATTTATCTTGTCTTTTCCAAACTTTGTCGATGTCATTTTCCAACAAGTATGGGAGAAAGGGGGAGTATATATGTAGAGTCACAGGTCTATTCAAATCCTCCAGATTCAGATGCAGATATTCCATGCCAGTCATTTTCCAGACTCTACAGATGATCAGATTTCAGACTCGACAGATTGGTCAGAGTCCAAGATCGAGGCACTCCATGTTGAGGCCCATTTTAGAGATCTCCAGAGAGAGACTCCAGTTTTCAGACACGCACATGGATGCGGTCATTTTCAGATGAGCACATGTTTGCTATTTCAGAGGTCACCATCCTTTCTTGCTTTGTAGGCCATAGTTTTCATGTGAGCCATAGGGACTCCAAAGTAGAGGACCATTCCCTATGCCATGTAGGCAAGGGTTTTCATGTGGTATCATAGGTACACCAGAGCAGTGCACCATTCTCTGAGCCAGATGGGAGAGACCCAGTTCTCCGACGAGGAGACTATTTTCAGACTCCATTTTCCAGCGGCCGTGGACTCCGACGAGGATTGCACAGCCACGGCCTTTTCAGTTCGGCCCTTTTTTCAGAGATGGAGCAGTTGTCTACATTATTGTGGCGGGCCAGAGTACTCCGACGAGGAGACTAATTTCCAGTTGCAGCGACTCTGACAGGCGCATTTCAGAGCGCATGCTCTCCTACAAGGAGATTCAGCAGACTCACACTCCAGCCCATTCGTCCTCCTGACCTGCACGGCATGAGAAGCAACGTCCTCGACTGCAGCAATGTGCGCGTTGGGTTGATATTGTCCGTAGTGTCCTGTAGCGTTGAGTTGAGTTTCTTTTTGTTTATCCAAGCTGAGCATTACATGCTCCAGCTTGAGGGGGGTGTTAGAGTATTCATTGTATGCGTCATGTATAAGGGAGATGGGTAAATATCCCTCCAGGTTCCTTTTACCCCATCCAAGAGTTTTGTCCCACATCGTCCAGCGGTGGGACTTGGAGGCCCTATAGAGGCTATATAAGGAGCCCCAGGCGTCCTGTATCAGATGAGAAAAGCAATGCAAAATATGCCCCGTTGAGGGCTTCTCCCGTGGTTTCATCCCGCTCCTTAGGAAGTACGGTTCCACGTAAAATCTTGTGTTCTTCATGTTTATCTCTATTTCTATGCTCTGTTTATCATTTCGCTTCCGCAATGTTATTTTCTAACAGGAACTGTGGCTTTTATCCACAATTTTACTCTGGGTCGTGACAAGCTCTATCCTAGAGCTGTCGTGTGTTCGTTGGTTATTCTCGTACCCAAAAAGGGTATAGATGTTTTAATCCTATCGGGAGAAAATATTATGTTAGTGCCGATGTTACATTTTTGAGTCTAGTATGTATTTTTCTCCTACAGGTGACAAGTTGTCTAATGCTGACTCTTGTGAAGATATCTTTGTTCATCCACATATGTTATCTTCACAATCTTTTGTGTTCTTCATGTTTATCTCTATTTCTATGCTTTGTTTATCATTTCGCTTCCGCAATGTTATTTTCTAACAGGAACCAAGGTTGCAAAAGCCGGTAGTCGGTACTCGGTCGGTTGGGTCACTGACTAAGGATTAATCGGTAGTCGAACGACTTATCGGATTTAGTCGGACTTTAATCGGCTTTGAATTTTATGATTATTTTAAATATATAACTCATTTTTATACATATTTTTACATAGATTTTGTACATTTTTATACTATCATAATAAAATAAAAAAGTAATTGAATTTAAATAAAGCACTGAGCATATTATAATAAGTTTGCTTTATAAAAAAGGCAAAACATATAAGAATATGGTATCTCCAAGTAAAAAATTGGTCGACTGGTGTACCAAGTCGGAATTAGCCGGTACTCGATCGGCCACCCCACTAACTAGACTAGTCGGACCTACTAGTTGGGCCAGTCGGGCGACTTTTACAACCATGACAGGAACTGTGGCTTTTATCCACAATTTTACTCTGGGTCGTGACAAGCTCTATCCTAGAGATGTCAAATGTGTGTTCGTTGGTTATTCTCGTACCCAAAAAGGGTATAAATGTTTTAATCCTATCGGGAGAAAATATTATGTTAGTGCCGATGTCACATTTTTTGAGTCTATTATGTATTTTTCTCCTACAGGTGACAGGTTGTCTAATGCTGACTCTTGTGAAGATATCTTTGTTCATCCACATCTGTTATCTTCACAACCATCTCCTCATGTTGAGTCTCACTCACCTCCACCTCCATCGCCTCCACCACCTCCACCGCCTCCACCACCTCCACCTCTATCTACCCTGACACAGATCCTACCTCGGTTTTACATTCGCAGGTGTTCTACTCGTCCCTCTACTCATGTGTATTCCCCGTCATCCAACACGCCCCAGGTATGTGATGAATACATTGTTTCTATTGATGGCACTAGTGTTATGCTTGATCCATAGGATACTACACAAGAGGTGTTGGTACCAGAGAACGGAGAGGCCGACGACCTCGATGTACTTATTGCCTTGAGGAAGCAGCGCTGGAACTGTACCACGTATCCCCTAGCTGCGCATGTTTCCTTGAATCATCTTTCAGACGAGTATAAGAGGTTTGTTATGGCCCCCTCAGCTGTTACTATTCCACGAACATACAAGAGGCCATACAGGATAGCAATTGGTGACTTGCCATGGAGGAGGAGATGGTCGCTTTGCAGTCTCGTGGTACCTGTAGTGTTGTTTCTGCCCCTTCAGGTGCATTTGTTGTGGGGTGCAAATGGATCTTCACAGTGAAGCAGCGAGCAGATGGCAGTGTGGATCGCTACAAGGCAAATTTTGTAGCACGTGAATTCACCTAGACTTATGGGACAGACTATCAGGATACCTTCTCTCCAATGGTCAGACACTCGACATTGTGCATTCTCCTATCAGTTGCAGTTTTACGAGACTGGCCTCTTTACTAGCTTGATGTGAAGAATGTGTTTCTATATGGAGATCTACAAGAGGATGTTTATATGCAGCAGCCACCAGGTTTTGTTGCTAAGGGGGAGTCTCAAAAGGTGTAGGTTCCACAAGGCTATTTACAGCCCGAAGCAGAGTCTGAGACCTTGGTACTAGAAGCTTTCAGAGTTGATAGAACATCAGGGGTTTGATCGGTCCACTGCTAATCACTCACTTTTTTTTCAGAGGACACAGAGAGGTACGGTTGCTATTCTTGTCTATGTTGATGATATTATTGTCACGGGTGATGATGAGAAGGGCATTCAGGTGACCAAGGAGTTTCTAGATCAACATTTTGTGCCCAAGGACCTTGGTAATCTCCGATACTTCCTTGGATTAGAGTTCGCAAGGAACCAGCGTGGCCTTGTGATGACCCAGAGGAAGTTTGTGATTGATCTTCTACTAGAGACAGGTATGATAGGGTGCAAGCCTGCTACTACTCCTATGGATCCAAGTATGAGATTATATGATGATGACACTGAAGAGATAGATAAGAGGAGATACAAGGAGCTGGTTGGGAAGCTCTTATATGCTACCATCACCAGGCCAGATATATCCTTTGTTGTGAGAAAGGTGAGCCAGTTCATGGAGCAGCCCAGGAAGGTTCATATGGATTTGTCTATATGATTTTGAAATATCTGAAGTCTTCACCAGGTACCGGTCTTATATTCAACAGAGACACTTCTCTTGATGTGCTAGCATGGGCAAACGCATATTATGCAGGATGCCCTAGGGACATGAAGTCTACTTCTGGTTTCGTTATTTTTGTTGGCAACTCACTTGTGTCATAGAAGTAAGAAGCAGACAGTGGTTACTAGATCTAGTGCAAAGTTCGAGTACAGGGTCATGGCTCAAGGAAGCACAGAGATGATGTAGGTTAGATCGATTTTGACTGATCTTGAAGTTGATGTACCTCTTCCTATGCAGCTTCTATGTGACAATCAGGCAGCACTTTTTATTGCAAATAATCCTACATTCCATGAATGTACGAA
Source organism: Ottelia alismoides (assembly GCA_037367405.1). Lineage (NCBI taxonomy): Eukaryota > Viridiplantae > Streptophyta > Magnoliopsida > Alismatales > Hydrocharitaceae > Ottelia > Ottelia alismoides. The sequence continues at coordinate 42,057 of JAZKJV010008276.1, read as the reverse complement.
GCATATAAAAGTGGATTGCCACTATTCCAGAAACATGATACATAAGGGTCTCATATCCACCTCTCATGTTTCTACCGGAGATCAAACTATTGATATATTCACCAAAGATCTTACTAGAGGCACTTTCCAAAGATGTTGTTCCAAGCTGAGCATGAGAGGCATACATGCTCCAGCTTGAGGGGGAGTGTTGAGATTATTGTACATCTTTGGTGTTATTTTATATTTCATTTTCTTCATCTACCTCTCATGCTATTTACCCGAGGGTTTTTCTCCTATTTAAGAGAGCCATGGGATCTCATGAATATTAAGCAATTCATTTTTCCTCCAACAATGTTAAAAATGTCTTTTTGTATGGGGACCTATAGGAAGAAGTCTACATGCAGCAGCCTCCTGGGTTTGCTGCTGAGGGGACTATCCACAGATTTGCAGACTTCACAAGGCAATATATGGCCTTAAACAAACTCCTAAGGCATTATTTCAGAAGCTCTCGGATTTAATTGAGAAGCAGGTATTTCAGAGGTCGAATGCAGATCATTCATTGTTTGTACAGAGAACTCCTAAAGGCACGATGGTTATTATGGTATATGTTGATGACATATTAGTCACAAGTGATGACGTGCAAGGGATAAAAAAGACTAAAGAATTTATGGGCCAGCAATTTGTTACCTAGGATCTTGGGACCCAACGATATTTCTTGAGATTAGAATTCGGTAGTGTTGGTGGAAAGTATTATCTTATTATTCCAAAGAACCCTAGGCTCTCTTATATAGAGGAGAGCCTATGGATAAATTACATAAGTAGCAACTACATAAATAAAAATTGATAAACAGTACACTGACTACATAAATATCTCTACACTCCCCCTCAAGATAGAGCATAGATATCAATCATGCTCAGCTTGGAAGAACACTTCTGGAATGGTCCTCTGAGCAATGACTTGGTGAAAATGTCAGTTGTCTGCTCCCCTGAACTCACGTGTGAAGTAGAAATCAAGCCTTTCTGGATCATATCTCTAGTGTAGCGGCAGTCTACCTCAATATGTTTTGTTCTTTCATGGAAGGCAGGATTATTGGCAATGAACAATGCGGCTTAGTTATCGCACTGTAACTGCATGGGTAGAGACACATCTATATGCAAATCGTTTAGTACGGCTCGAACCCACATCATCTCTGTACTTGCTTGTGCCATGGCCTTGTATTCAGACTCAGCACTAGATCTAACCACAACAGTCTGTTTCCTACTTTTCTAAGAAACCAGCAAGCTGCCTACAAAGACTGCAAAGCCCAAAGTAGACTTTGGATCCTTAGGGCATCCTGCATAATCCGCATCCGCACATGCTGAAATAGATAAATTTGTTTCCCTTTTAAATAGCAATCTTGTGCCTGGCGACGACTTTAGATACCTTAGTATCATATATATAGCATCCATATGCACATGTCTTGACTGTTCCATGCATGGCCTCAAATTTCAGCGAAATTCGGTCGAATTTCTGCTTAATATCGATATCCTGTCGAAATCGAAATTCGACCGAAATGGCGGAAATGACCGAAATATGGGAGCCCTAGTACAAAAAATGACCGAAATTTTGGTCAAATTTCGACCGAAATTCCACTGAATTTCTGTTTCGGTCGGTCACCGAAATGGTGACCGAAACCGATATTTAGGGCCTTGGTTCCATGAACTGGCTAACTCGACTAACTGCAAAGGCAATATCGGGTCGAGTTATAGTAATGTAAAGGAGCTTACCCACCATTTCTCTATATCTTCTCTTGTCAACTTCCTCGATATCATTATCATATAATTTCATGCTTGGATCCATAAGAGTACTCGCGGGTCTATACCCAACCATACCGGTTTCAACAAGCAAATCTGTAATATATTTCCTTTGGGTCATCACCAGACCCTATGTATTCCTGGCAAACTCCAGCCCCAGAAAATATCGTAGAGTACCCAGATCCTTTGTAACAAACTGACGGCCCAAAAATGCTTTTGCCATCTTTATCCCCTGAGCATCATCTCCTATAACCAAAATGTCATCAACATACACCATGATGACAACCATACCTCTAGGAGTCTTCTGGATGAACGAGTGATCCGCATTTGATCTCTTGAATCCTTGTTGTTCAATTAGATGGGAAAGCTTCTGAAACCATGCCTTTGGGCTCTGTTTAAGACCAAATATTGCCTTATAAAGTCTACACACCGTATGATTCTCCCCCTCAACAGCGAACCCCGAGGGCTGCTGCATGTAGACTTCTTCCTGCAGATCACCATACAAGAAGGCATTCTTAACATCAAGTTGAAACAAGGGCTAGTCACGTACCACAACAACATACAGAAGAATACGAAGAGTGGAATCACGAGCAACTGGTGAAAAGGTATCCATATAATTCACGCCATATGTCTGAGTGAAGCTCCGTGCCACTAGCCTTGCCTTGTAACGGTTAAGACTACCATATGCATGGTACTTGACTGTAAACACCCATTTGCAGCTAACAACAGACACTCCTGAGGGAGCAGGAACTAAGCTCCATGTACACCATGACTGTAGGGCAGTCATCTCCTCCATAGCAGAACGCCAACAGTCAATCTTCAAGGCATCCTGATAATTTCGTGGTATCTCCACGGTCGGCAAAGCCAAAGTAAATTTCTGAAAATCCCCTGTAACACGATGAAAGGAAACTTGGGAAACAAGGGGATATGATGCACAAGATTGTTTCTGCTTCCGTATAGCAATAGGGACATCCAGATCATCACTCGTTGTACTCATCGGTTCACATTCCTCCTGCAATGATGATCTATGCACATGCATACTATCCGAACCATCATTAGTAATAGCATCTGAACATACATGAGGAGCATGGGATGACTAACATGCAGCATGAGCAGGACCAGACCGACGTGTGTAATATTTAGGTAGGCGCGAGACAGTTGGTCTTGGTGGTGGTGGTGGGGGTGGGGGTGGGGGTTGAGATGATGTTGGTCTGACAACAGGGATAGGGACATGCGTTGGTAGACTCAGAGTAGGAGGAGGAACATAAACCTCATCAGTCGAAGTAGATGATGTCAATCTGTCACCTGCAGGTAAGAAGTACACAACAGACTCAAAAAATGTAACATCAGCACTAACAAAGTATTTCTTGTTGATAGGATCATAGCAACGGTATCCATTCTGAGTCCGAGAGTAACCCACAAAGACACACTTGACAGCCCTAGGTGAGAGCTTGTCAAGTCCAGGAGACAAGTGGTGAACAAAGGCCACGACACCAAAAACATGAGGGATAAGTGAGAATAATTCCTTGTCGGGAAAAACAACTGAAAGAGGACTTTGCCCACCAAGTACCGAGGAGGGCAATACCATTCACAAGGTAACACGCTGTAAAGATTGCATCTCCCCAAAAGGAAATAGGTGCACAACTCTGGATAAGTAGGGTTCGAGTAATATCAAGAAGATGACGATGTTTTCTCTCTACGACTCCATTTTGCTGAGATGTGTAAGCACATGTGGTTTGATGAATAATGCCTCTTGACGAGAAGAAGTGTGAGAGAGAATGAGTGCAAAATTCCAAGGCATTGTCCATACGAACATAGTTAATATGAGAGGAAAAAACATTTTGCACTTCAGTTATAAGACTTCGAATAATATCCCCTGCTTCAAATTTGTTCTTCAATAAAAAGACCCACGACAAGCAAGAGAAATCATCAACGACTACAAGATAAAAACTGTCCCTGATGATCAAGAACACGACTCGAACCCCAAATATTGACATGAAGTAAATCAAACGGGGAGCTACTACTCCGACACTGACGACTAGCGAAGCTAGCTCGATGGTGCTTTCCCAACTAATAGGCTTCACACTTGAAGGAGGAACTCGGGGAAATCTGAGGCAAGAGATGATGCATCTTCTGAAGCGGGAGGTGACCAAAGCGTAGATGCCATGTATACAGAGAGACTGATCCGGTTGAATGAGAGGAGACGCCAGCATAGGAATTCCGGACCAGACGATAGAGACCATCCTACTCAGAGCCACAACCAATCACCCTGCCCGTTGGGATGTCCTGAAATATGAGACGATGGGTCAAATATAGCACGACAGTGCAAATCTTTTGTAATCTGATCAATAAACGGTAAGTTCATCGAAAAATCAAGTGCACGTAGAACATTCTCCCCATGTCCAATGATGGGTGAATGAATCCCATCAGCTATTACCACGGACCGTCCTGGTGGAATCTCCATGTATGACACGAGCATATCTCTGTCCCGGCAGAGACGGTGTGTTGCACCAGAGTCCATAACCCAATCTGAGACATCTGAACTATGGCATTATGGAAAAGCACAAGCACTACCTGAGTTGCTAGCAGAGGCAAAAGTACTAGCATATGCTGAAGCAGCAATATTTGAAGAACCTCCTAGAGAATATGTAGATACAGGAGGTATAATATCTCGCAATCTCGCAACGAGCTCCTCGAACCTCTGATCTGAAGTAGATGCTGACGACGATGCAACATGCTCGGTTACTCGCGCCGATGCTGGAAACCCATGCTTAGAATAACATGTATCCTCAGCATGGCCTGTGCGATGGCAAAAAGTGCATGGCTGGCGAAAATGATCGCCTCGACCATGAGGTCCACGGTCACGGAATGAAGACGAACCACCTCTTCCTCTAGACACAGCCATCACCGAGGGTGGTGGAGTAGAAGCATTGGAAGAGACAGAGATGCGGCTGAGCTGCCGGTATACTTCCTCCATAGGAGGAATAGTAGCATCGGCAAGTATCTGTGAACGGGAAACATCATATTCAGGATCGAGGGCCGCAAGCAAGAACCCCACCATGGTAGCATTCCTGAACGTCTTCTGCTGCTCAGGGGTGGCCGTGAGAGGAATAGTATTGTATAGCTTCTCAAACATCCCCCGTAGGGATGTATACAGGGAATGAAGAGGCCGTCCATTCTGCTTCATTGTGAAGATGTTGTGCTGGAGCTGTAACATCTTTGTCTCATTTCGCACATGCGAATATGTTGCCACCAATATGTCCCACATCGCCTTAGCGGTGGGCTGGTGGAGAATATCATTAGCAATCTCCATCGACAACGTGCCTGATAGCCAGACCGTGGCATATGAATCATCAGCCTCCCAGGAGGCGTAAATCCCAGTTATCTCTACCGGCTCTTCCTCGGTAAGAATGTGCTGTTCAACTTCATGAGGCTCATGAACTGCATGGCCCAGAGCTCATAGTTCGTCTCATCCATCTTGACTATTTGTGTAGGACCTTTGAACGCACCTATGGAGGGCATATCGACTTTGTGTTCTGACATATCGCCGGAGACAAAGAACTAGGATTTGTAGACGAAAAGAAATGTGTCCACATAAACTTCATAGGATTTGAGTGCATTTGTAGACTTTACGCACTCAAATCCATTGAGACGGCGGAGACGACAGCTGCGGAGAAGGTAGGACCGTAGGAGGTGCCGACGGGAGAGAGCCGACGAGGGGAGGCAGCGGGAGAGGGGTGACGACGGGAGAGAGGTGGCGGTGCCGGAGAGAGGTAGCGGCGTCGGGGAGAGGAGGCGGCGGTAAGGCGAGCTGGCGACGCCGGGGAGAGGAGGGGGTGGGGGCGGTGTCGAGGGGAGGAGGGGCGACGGTGAGAAAGGGTTTTAGGATTTTAGGGTTTTGGCTCTGATACCATGTTGGTGGAAAGTATTATCTTATTATTCCAAAGAACCCTAGGCTCTCTTATATAGAGGAGAGCCTATGGTAAATTACATAAGTAGCAACTACGGAAATAAAAAGTGATAACAGTACACTGACTACATAAATATCTCTACAGGTAGAAATGAGCAGGGTCTTGTGATGACTCGACGGAAGTATGTGATAGATATGCTAGTTGAGACAGGAATGATTGGATATCGGCCAGCTACCACTCTTATGGACCCCAGTATAAAGTTATATGATGATAATACAGAGGAGGTGGACAAGAGACGATACAGAGAAATAGTGGGGAAGCTTTTTATGTTACTATAACCAGACTAGATATCTCATTTGTTGTCAGTCGAGTGAGCCAATTTATGGAACAACCCCGACAGGTACACATAGATGCTATATATATATATATATGATTTTGAGATACCTAAAGTCATCTCCAGGTGCAGGATTATGATTTAAAAAGGGGGCAACACTTACCGTTTCTGCATGCGCTGATGCTGATTATGCAGGATGTCCAAAGGATAGAAAGTCCACTTCGGGCTTTGCAGTTTGTGTTGATAGCTCTCTTGTCTCTTGGAAGAGTAAGAATCAACGTATGGTTGCCAGGTCCAGTGTTGAGTCTGAATATAGAGCTATGGCACAAGCGAGTACAGAAATGATGTGGTTTGAGCTGTACTAGCATATTTACATAGAGATGTACCTATTCCTATATAGCTACAATGTGATAACCAAGAAGCCCGGTTCATTGCAAACAATTCTCCATTTCATGAGAGAGCCAAGCATATTGAAGTGGACTGCCAATACACGAGGGATATGATTCAGAAAGGGTTTATCTGTACTTCCCATTTCAACTCAGGGGATCAAACTGCAGATATTTTCACTAAGGCTTTGCTCAGAGGACCGTCCCAGAAATGCCCATCCAAGCTGAGCATGATTGACATCTATGCTCCATCTTGAGGGGAGTGTAGAGTTATATTTATGTCTTTGTATTATTCCCCTATTTTTCAGTTCTCATGTCTATCATATGTAATTTACCCATAGGTCTCTCCCCTATATAAGAGAGCCTAGGGTTCAAGGAATAAACGGCGTTTTCATTCTTTTCGCCAACAGGTTGGTTGGTTGAAAATGATGGCAGAGACCCATGGCGACGCCGGGGTATAGGGTTCCGATGGAACCCTTTGTTGGATTTGATGCATCGTCTGCATCATGTGCTTAGAGAATGATTGGAGATGCGTACATGTATAGGAGATGGAACCATGCCTGACAACTCTGTTCCTTTTTCCTTCATCTAGTGTTTCACATAATGAAATCCAGCAATAATCGATATGGCTTTCTGGAGGATGAAGACAATTGCACATCCCTAAAACTAGGGTTTCAGGAACCTCAGAATTTACTCGATCACGATTTTCAGAATTGAATAAGATGCTCATTTAATTAGGGTTCCACAAATCCTAGAACTTTCTCAAACTTGAACAAATCATCAGAAAAATAATATAATCAAAATAAATCTTCAAGAACAAATCCAAATCAATCCCGCTCTAATTATTGAATCTCGAATAAATCATAAACATAAAATAAATCTTTGATTGGTTTCAAAAAAAATAAAATAAATCCTTGAGAATCGAACCCACTCCAATATCATGTAGAAAACGATGGTGTGGAAGCGTATCAGAGATAAAGAATAAAGAACAGTAGAAGAATATCAGGATTTACATGGAAACCTACTCCATAAGGAGCAGGATGAAACCACAGGAGAAGGCATGTCAACAGGTTGCATCTTATATATTGAATCTCTCTCAACCGATACATTGGGTATGGGGCTTCTTATATAGCCCCACGGATAGATTATGGTCCCACTAACAGTAGATGGGGGACTAAACCTGTGGATCTGGTAATTGGACCCTGAAGGAATCCAATTACCCATCTATACATGTGATGCATACTCTAATAGCAGTCAACTCAATCAGATTTCAATCAATTACTTTCAAAAAATTAATAGTTTGAACCTTAGCGTTCATATAACTTTGGTGAATCTTTTGGATGCTTGGTGCCTCTTTGTGAATGATCGACCTAACTTTGGTGAATCTTTTGGATGCTTGGTGCCTCTTTGTGAATGATCAACCGCTCCAAAACATTATTATAAAGGGGGAGGTCATTCGTTCATTTGTACACACTCATTTACAACATAATCAATATCATGAGCATTTGTACTCACTCTCTTATTTCTAAAAGTGCTTCAAAGTCATCGAGCTCACTTCATAATCATTCGGGCTCTTGTAGATTCTGTAAAGCAAGTACATTATGTGTGGGGTTTCTTCCTTTGTGTGAGAGGAAAAATAACTCCTTTAGGGTTGTTCAAAGCAACGATTGTAGGTGGGATTTCACTACACCCATTTTAAGTAGGGAGATGTAATGAAGCAAGCTCCACCGGATGCGCACGCACAGAGAAGGAAATCTTAGAATAAAGATTCTAATTCATGGTTCTTAGCCACTTAGGTTTCCACACAAATATCCCTTAGCATTAGTAATTTGCATTTTTTTTAATAGCTAATTCTATTTGATGTGCAATTCAAGCTCTCTTTTTTGTGTTGGTTTCTATTTCATTTGATATCAAAGCAGGGGCAAGCATATAGAGTGTTACAGCTTATTTGCATAGATGGGATAATGGCAAGTCGCTACATCAATTACAGCAGGATTCTCAAATAATCTCACTTTGACAGTAACCGTTAATCTTATTGGGATTAACCAGATGGAAATTTTTATACAATTCATCGACTATTATTTGTAGAATTGTACTTCCAAGCCCTTCACGAGGCCTGAGACTGCCCGATGGAAGGATGATTTTGATGAAGCACAAATGAAAGAAATAGGCAAAGAATGTTCCTTATTGCGCTCTATCAACTAAGGAATCCAATCACATATCACGTTGTCGCACAGTCTACGAAACATAGCAAACTCTCTCCGCACTTATTAAGAAACTAAGAAGTTAAATGATCAAAGATCTCCATACTCGCCAAACCAAATACCATATGTGTGAAATGTATGCACCAGGTTCACAAAAATTGTGAACTAAAAGGCCTTGTGTAAAAAAATTTATCCAAGTATTTACAAGCCAAGCTTATAAACGCTTTAAATAATGACTAGAAGCGAAAAGTCACAACAATAAAAGAAGCAAACATATCAACAAAATGCAGATGGACAATCTCCTATGCAACATAATGGTTTACGAAATGAAGAAAAGTTTAACTTTCAAGGAAGAAAAAGAAAAGAGTGATTCTGACAGCTTTGGAAAAAAATATGACTAAAATATGGCCCCCGTAACAAGAAGATTCAAGAAAAACTTAAACAACAAAAAGAATTTAAAAAAAGAAAAAAAGGAACGAAAAGAAGATTCAATCATCTCTTACTAACTCGGAACGTCTGCCCTTTGCCAAAGAAAGAATCATACAGAGGGATGGAGGTGGATTTAACCAAAAGAAGCGGTTCTGTAAGTTCAAGAAGAAAGCGTATCAAGCACTTGGGATAATTTGTCAGATCCAAACTTTAGCTCAGAGTTGAAATCATATCAAGAAGAAAGCACCTGCCTCGGACTCAATTGCATTAAAGGATGAGGTAAGAAGTTCTCCAAATGCAGAATCATTAGAAGCTTTAAATTATTTGGTTAGTTCTTTTAAAGAAGTAAAAAATAAAAATAAGAAGTTGAAACAAGATTTCAAGAAAATAACTTTAAAAAGAAATGTCTTAGAAAAAGAAACTAATAGTTTTAGAACAAATATTAGCAATCTAGAAGAAGAGAGTGTTTACTTATAAACTAATGCTTAAATGTTAATAAACGACTCAGCAAAGTTCATTAAACAGAAAAAATGACTTGGATAAAATACTACGAACAAGGAGCCATGCCAAGAAAGATCTCTAGGGCTAAATCAAAATCCTGATATGTCAGATTCTTAGGCAAATGAGCGAGAAGATATCTAACAAAGAAAGCAAAAGGATGGGTACCAAGGAAATAACAAACCCAGATTCAAACGATGTTTTCCTCTGAAAATAGTTATAGTAATACTACACAGAAAGCACACAATATACTAGTGGAAGCCATAAAGAAAAGAAGTGTAATTCGGATGGACCCGGTCGTCAAGCTGGGCTTCCTCCGTCGCGAGAAGGTCGTCCCTGTGAGAACTCATCGACCGCAGCGGCAACATCACTGACGCCGGCATCAACGCCACCGAAGGCCACTGCCTCATGAATCCCGTCGGCGCTTGCAGCATCTCGGTTCCCTCTCTCTCTCTCTTTCTCTCGATTGGGTCATCAGTTGTTGCCTCCCCCTGCTATAAAATCATCTATTTGTAAGTTCTTTTCGCGACCTCTACGAAATTCCTCGAAATTATAAAATTAAAAAAAATCTGCGAGAAGGAGTTAAAATTCAAAATGAAAATATCTTAACCCGCTTTCTAACTTAAACTGGCTTCAAGCCTGCGCTTCCTTGTGCTATTTATTTGAAAAAAATATAAATAGAATTGACTTGTTTTAACGAAATTTTTACTTTGTTTAATAGATATTATATTTAATATTATCAGTTCCCATAATTTATTGTTTTCTAATATGAATGTCGTAAATATTTTATTTTCTATATTTTTAAGGTAACATGTATATAGAAATATATGAATAGTCGTTATAAATTTAACATTGAAAATACGGTAACATATAAATAAAATCACATGTTGTCATAGGCCAAATTTGGTTTTAACGAATTTTAATTACTTCTCTTGCGTAATTTTTCCTAAGATGAAGATGTTTTTATTTACTCATATTTTAAATTTTTCCAGTAGATAAGTTATTTAATAAAGTGGTATTTTTTCTTTCAAAGTTAGTGAAATACGGTAGCCATCTTGTTGAGGGTGTTAGGCGACTCGCTCATGATCGTATAGAGACGACGAGTCGTGAAAAAGAAAAGTACAATGCATATAAAAGATAAAATTAGGTTAAAATTATATTCCATAACATGAATATATATATATATATATAAGAAACATAGATTAACATGATAAAACTTCAAAAAGATTGTTATCCACCCAACCCTCAATTTATTAGGGGTTTATAAAAAAAATCTTGAATTGCAAAATAACTAAATACATATTAAGATATTTTATATTATTAGTAGATATGATAAGTATTCCTTATTTTTATGAGAGATGGAGTAAGGGGTAAGACTATATGATGAAAATAATCTAAAAAAATATCGGTGATGCAAATCTTTTTGACCAGAAAATGGGTTGGAGGTTGTAGTTGTTATGAAATAATTTTAACATGCACATGCAAATTGAGTGAGTGCATGAGATAATGTAGGGAGAGAAAGAGAGGGAGGTGAATGTGACATGTGTCGAATTAGGGAAAAGAAGCATAATGTCCATTGTTGCATGAAACAAAGAAAGTGTTTAAACAGAACGTTCATTATGGTAATTAAAATTCACATTTGATATTTTTTATGTTAGTTACTTATCTACTTCATTCAATATTATAGAAATCATAGTTACGCATTCTTAAATTTTATTGTTTTCACTCAAATATTCTTACTAACTAAATGAAGATCTTTCAACATAATCAGTTGATATAATTATACTATTTCTCCACAATTAAACTCGAGATATAATAAAATTGATCTTTTTTATTAGTTTATATTATTTTAAAAAAACTAAAATCTAAGTAGAAAACATCACAATCCAAAATTTAATAGTGTAAAAGTTATAATCTATTTAAAAATCAAAATTTTTCCAAATATTGATCGAGAATCTCCGTGTTAATTAATTAATGAAGGTGGCTACGTGGACTCTTATTTTTTGGATATATTTCACGTGGACTGTATCATATCTTAGTCACAGCAAACAAACATATAATGAATTTAAATAACATATACTTTGAACTTGGATGTGGTTACAAAGTTAAAGATTTATTTTTCTCATGCTATATTAATCGATATAGATTATTTACATGTTATTTAAGTTAGTGAGAGAGTTAAAAATAATCTATATTATCGTATGAATATGAAAATATAAAAATAAAAGAATAAGATGGAACTTGCATATAGCTATATAGTTAGACAAAGTTTTCACTTTCAAAAAAATATTTTTTAAGTTAAAAAGTTGACAATACTACTTATACCTAAAGAAAATTTTAAGTTGTGTCGTCTTATAGATTTTTTTCTAATATATACTCTTTTATTTATTTTTTATATAAAATTTATAAATCTTCTATTCTATCGAAGTTTTATATGAACATATCTTATATATAAGGTTGAAAGTCAAATCTGAAGTATTTAACAATTTGATGAGAGTTCTAAGATTTTACACTATATGCATATGCGTATAATTTTTATCTTAAAACTGAGATTTACATGCTTTTTATTTTCTTCTTAAAAACCTTTATGACATTGTTTTTATTACCACAATAAGATGAGAGTAGTATTAATATTTTTTATTTATCTTCAAAATTTCCTAATTTTTTTGCGTAAAGATATATTTTTTAAGTAATATTAAAAAAAGTAAACCATAGGAATATTGCAATGCCTAAAAGATATGACTAAGATGTAATTATATTTACAATATAAATAAAAATGAAAGAATAAGAGGAACAAATTCCACATAGGAATCCTTATCCACCTGTACTTCAACTAATTTTTAAGCTCACTATAGAGTTAATCCTCTTTTTAATATTAAATATTATTTTTTTGATACATATATTATAATTATCAAATGTAATCTCTAATAAGTTAGAATGGATCATGAAATTGATAAAAAATTTCAAAGCCAATATGAAAATCTAAATTTATAGGAAGTGATGAGAGGTTAGGAGATAAGGAATGACTTGTTGCGTTTTTTTGGGGAAGTGAAAAGGGATGCATTTTTTTAAAAAAGTGCAAGCTACGTTGTGTGCAGAGGGAGAGGATTGATATTTTTATGAAGAGGGGATGAGAGTTATTTTTATGGAGAGGGGATGAGAGTTAAGGGAGGGTTCACACGTGTTAGCTAGAGGGTAATCATGGAAAGGAGTGTTGGCGAGTGGAAACGGAAAGGGGGTGGAGAGTGGAGAGGCGAGAGACAACGGGGTGCGTCATCCATATGTCAAAAAACTGGGTAAAACCCCAGCTTTAAAATAGGTATATAGATTCTTAATAATCCTTATTACTCTTGGCATTGTAGGGAGTGATGCTAAACTATCGTCAAGCTAGTTCGATAAAAGGATAAGGGGATTTTAACCTTCATTTCTATTTGGTTGGAGGGAAAGGATTTAAATGGAAAAGAAGGGATAATTTATAGTCATTTGTTATTCTTTGTTCGGTTGGAAAAATAGGCATAGGGGATAGAAGTTATTATAATGGAGAGATATGAAGGGATAAACGGCAATTATTTGTATGTTTATGGGAAGAGAAGCCAATGGTGAAGGGATAAGGGTCCAAACCATATTCCTCATGTTGATTCCATCAGCAAAAACATTGGCTGCTTATCAAGAGACAACAGATTTGAGAGATAAGGGTCTTATCCATCTCCTGATCCCTCAAATGAACATGCCTTTAGAGTTACAACTTACATAAAATAGGTTATCAATTGATCAAAAAATAATTGAATGAAGGAGCTAATGAGGGGGGGAGGGGGGGGGGGGGGGAATTGCTCCCTTTATGAGCCACGTTCCCCGGGACGTCACACACTTGTAGAAAGACAAGAAAACTCAATGTCTCTGATTGATGAAATACCCCAAGGGTAGGCATCAGGGGGTGGGACAATGGCCCCATATGAGGTGCTCTCCTCGCGGCATCGCTGGAGTTAGGCCTTCAATCGCAGCAAAATTAAAAGGTCATGCGAGGGAGTAGGAGAATATGAAAACCCATCCCGACATCCTCACAGTCACAATGAATCATCTAGTGACCTCATAATCATCATACCATAGTATTCTAGTGCAATGACATGATAGTAATGTAGCATGGCACAATAATTAGCTGCAATAATATAGCCCACTACCTCACATTTCACAAAAACACAAACATGGTAGCCACAGCATGCCCGTTGAACATGGGGCCCACACCTTTCCTTCCTCATTAACAGATAGAGGGAGTGGGTGCAAGTCAAAGGATGAATAGGTATTGCCGTTATCACCTCGTACGATACCACATTCAATAACCCCTCATTCAGAGATGTCATATAGACACTACTTATGAAGAAGCAAAACACTGAGAGATGATTACAACATGGTCCCTTCAGCAACTTAGAAATATAACACGTGTACTAAGATAGTAGGAATAAAACAAGTAAAAAAATTTATGAGTAAGGGAATAGAAGTCAACTACCCCTTAAACTTACGACTTGGTCCTGAGTATACAAGATACAAATAAGTTGGTTAATGAAAAGGACAAAATTTAAAAAAAAACAAAGAAATTAACAAATCAAATAGCTCCCTCTATACCTAAGATTACTCATCCTATGTGTTAAGAAAGATTAAAATTTAGAGAGTGATTGAGAGGATGAAGAATCTAAAAGAACAACAAAAACTAAATAGAATAGAATAGGAAAGAAAAACACCCTCCCACCCCTACCCCTCCTTGCCCACAAATACTTGGAATCGAGTCATCTTAAGTATAGATGACAAAACACAAGTGATAAAGTAAAAACAAAAATAAAAAAAACACAGATCAACTACCCCTTTATACTTAGGATCAATCATACTGAGAATAATCATATAGAAATACAAAATGAATCAAGGGTAAGTGCTGTAAAAAATGAGAGAAAGAATGAGGGAAAGGAATATCAAACTATACAATGGTTCGTAATCTTTGTAATACTCAGAAGATGGACAGAAGTTAGAGCATCTCATACAAAAATAAATAAGTCCACCAATCGCAGTCTATTCTTCAGAATTGGTTATGTTTTCAACCCTTTACCATTTACATAAAAAGTGGCATTAGAAGATAACTCATAAACCTCAAAATAGTCTGATTAACATGTACCTTTCTCATTACACGAAGCCTTCCATTTTGCTCTAGAGTTTGCTTGAATATATCTTCAATCTTGCATCAAACAATTAGACTTTCTAATTCATTTTAAAGTGCTTATGGTTGATATGTGCGTCATGTCATAAAAGTGATTTATGGTTGATATGTGCCTATGTCATTTCTTAACTTTGTCTTTATAAATCTCGTTGTTATGGAAAGATGAATATCTAAACTATTCTATCTCTATCAATTCTATCTTTCTTTGCTTAACCGCTTCTTTTGGGTTTAGAATCACTATATTTACGGCACATAAATACTATTACTTCAACTCAACTAGTAATCGAGAAGACTCCTCGTCAACAAGTCTAAAGAAGATATGGTCAAGGGGATCTTATTAGATGTCTTGTATCCTTGAGGCATTGAATCCAAGAGATGAGACCAGCTAAAGAATAGTATTAATTTTCTTATAGGATACTTCAATCAAACCATTTATTTGACGGCAGTAACTCATACTCTTCTGCTCAAGATTTTAACTATGAATTTATGAAATGGCACCCTCCTTCTGAAATTGACACCTTAAGGATCCTATATTGCAAAATAATGTTACACATTAAGAGAGAAAAGGTAGGACTATTTACGGATCAAGAAGCAATAGCTTTCACCCATCTATTAATTAGTCTATAATAAGTAAAACATATATGCATCCCAAGATAACAGAAACTGAGTCCATAGTGTTGCTCACGCATGTGTTAAATACTTTATAGAAGTGAATTAGTTATATGATAAGTTGCTAACTCATATGTTAAATACTTTATAGAAGTGAATTAGTTATATGGGCACCATATCATTATGTCAACATGTTCCCATCTTCTGACAGACAGTACACTTTTTTTAACGAGAGTATCCACATCCTTTCAAAATGTTAGACACCAAATATCATATCGGAACACTTTTTATATTGTGTGCTTCCTAAAGTGGTGTCATATTGCCTCCAAGTTATGGTAATAACCAAGGACACTTTAGTATCCTCCCGGGGAAGACACCACTGCCAAATATTATCTTCCCTTCATGAAAGAGGGTTGGATCCCTCTTGTAATAATACTTCAGTTTTTACGTGAATGCATTAGTTTTCTTTTAGGGACAATATTGTGGAACCTTATTAAAATAAGTAAGTTCACAATATTAATATACCATGGGAATGAAGCAAACATAAGCACCACTTCATCTATCAAAATCTTTGCTACTAATAATTAACCTAGTCATGAGTTTTTCCATCTTTAATATGGAAAGGTGATCCATCATCGTATTCTTAACTCCAAGTTTGTCATTATCTCTATGTCAAATTTCTGGAGTCGAAAGACCCATAAGTGGTGTTTTAACATCCTTGTTTTCATTAAGTTCTCGATGGTTGTGTTGTCAATGTAAATAATGACCTTTGAACCAAAAGGTACAACCTAAATTTTTCAAGATAATGATTACATCTAGCATCTTTTCACTCACAAGGGTGTATTTTCGTGCGTAACATCAATGGTATGATTGGAATTGTCATAAAATAATTTGAAATTATTTTGGAGAAAATTCAAGCAACAAAAGTTTTTGCAACATGTGGAAAATATGATGAGATTGAGAATTTCATCAATTAGGAAAGAGGATAAGAATTCACTCTTAATAGAAGTGGATGACCACATGGAAAAAGTCTCCATGATGGTCGTCCACCCAATTTGGGAAGGAGCCTCTCCTCCTTCCTATTATTTCCACATGTAATTAATTTAATGGAAATTAAATTTATTGAAGAATGTCTTCAAGTTATTTATTTATTTAAATTAATTAATTGTTGTTGCAAAATTATTGCAACAAAATCTAGACCATTGAAAAATCACAAAAATACCCTAAGTTAATTATTGTCGTTAATGTTGTAGTCGAGCAATCTCAGATTGATCAAAAACCACTTAAATAAATAAATAAATAAATAGATGCATAAGCGGTCGATTTTATTTGACTTGTACAAGCACAATGTCAATTACAAGGAGGCAATTGTCTCCGGATGATTTTTATATAATTTGAAGACTAGAGTTTTGAGGATGATATTTGTGGTATTTTTATGCATGGTGTGTTGGACATGCGAGCCTACAACAAGCCATTATGCAATAAATGTTATTGCAATTCATTCCCTGATCCGAAATGAAGAATAAGTAATTTGCATGATAGGTTCCTTAGTACAATCAGGGTTATGTACCATGGTCATCTTAATGATCGTACAACTGTTGATCGAGGAGAAAGATGGAAGGTCTTCTCTATAGGTTGATATCTAACTGACCTCT
This sequence comes from Ottelia alismoides, assembly GCA_037367405.1. Lineage (NCBI taxonomy): Eukaryota > Viridiplantae > Streptophyta > Magnoliopsida > Alismatales > Hydrocharitaceae > Ottelia > Ottelia alismoides. Next base: position 25,055 of record JAZKJV010008276.1, on the reverse strand, counting down.
TGATGCAGGTCCTCTACATAGGAATAGAGATTCGGAGGTGTTAAATAAGTTAGGTTAAAGAGTTGACTTAACGAGATTGAGATAACCAAGACCTATATTGTATACTATCACGATATAGCCATGCATCCTCTAACCAGAGATATATGTGTTACTATATGTTTGAGTATGCACATTTGGCAGACGAATAGGTTGGTGATATAATCAAGGTCTATACACCAACGAGCTGGTGTGCATACAAGGGCACATGAGTAATACCATCTCTCAAAGGGATCATACAGGTTCATTACTGAATCGCGAGACATAAGCTCACTCATTAGATATTGGGATCAAATTCCGTGCATGATCATCTCGCTTTGGAAGCTTGACTAAATTTGTAGGTTTGATATATGCTTTTGGAAAGTATATGATCAATACCTAGGTATGATATATGCTTTTGGAAAGTACATGATCGATACCAACTCCCAATAATTGAATGAGAAACTTAATGATAAAACCCTAAAGAAGAGAGTATTAAATTGATCTAAACCTTTGGGTTTATCCTAGGTCTTCCAGTATGCAGGATGTAAGGGTATTAAGACAACTCAAGGGTGATGTGACCATAAACGATTGTATAACCATGATGCTTGCATTCTGAGTGAGTGATGAAACATGTTTGAAATTTAGTGACTCCTCTCAATAGTCTAAATGTTGGACATTGATCTGAATATGATTCAAATGCAATGAGAAGATTAGATTTACGGCTTTGATTTAATAAAAAATCTTTGAGAAGTCTGATATGATATCAATACCCAAGTCACTATACATGGAAAGTACAATCGCCATGTCCTTACCTCCAAGTATCCGGGGAGAAAGCGCATTATTCTTGAAAGAGTTCAAGAATAATTTCATTAATGTATCTGAGCATTGAGAAAATTGAACAATTAAATGTGATTTAATTATTTTGAATGATGTGAATTTGATTCATATTATCTGAGCACGTGAGAATGGGCATCCAAGATAATTAAATGTGATTTAATTACCAGCAATATGAATAATGTGGATAACACTATCGATATTATTCATGGATATTATAAATGTGATCTATAACATATTAAAGAGAGAGAGAGAATTGTAATTTGTATTTACGAATTAATAGTTGAAGTGAATTAGATTTACATTTAATAATTAATTGAAAATACAATTACACTTTGTTTTGGATGTGTGAATATGATTCACAATTCATCAATGGTATGATTAAAATTATCACAAAATAATTTGGAATTATTTTGGTGAATAATTATACAATAAAAGTTATTGTATATATGAATGATTTTTTGAGATTTGAGATTACAACAAATATGGAAGATGAGCCTCCCCTTTCCATACATGGGGAGGACGACCAAGTTGAGAGCTATCAACTTGTAGTTGTCTACCCTATGTATGGAAGGTGAGTTGCTCACCTTCCAATCTATTCCATCTTTGTTGGCTTGATATAAATTGAAATATGTTGATTGATTTCAATATATTTAATTTATTTTAAAGCCAACAAATTTGTTGTTGGTGATTAAAATACAACAAAATCATGGTCATTGATTAAAAGCATAAATCAATGTCAACCACTGGATTTCTGTACAAAGGATTGAGATCCATGGACATCCAATTAGTATAAAAGGAGGGGGAAGCCCTATCCTTTGAGAACTAATTCAATCTCTTGAGGACTCTCTCTAAACATCTACATTCTCCCTCTCTCTATCTCACTTGTGGTCATCCACATTATGTTGGAGAAAAAGTCGCTATCGTCGCTACGTTGTTGTGTCGCTACCTCGATCGCTCGTAGATCTCCGTCTTCTTTGGTGCATCTCATTCATGTAGAAGATGTCAAATTTTATGAGATAAAATCAGGAGATTCATTTCTCAAATCATCAACGTGGATTGCAGGAAGCATGCGATTCATCCCCGCGCCGCAAGTGCGATCTACGTCGGATCAAACTTGAGACAGGAGGTCTCTTCATTTAGAGATACGAGTACACGCATGGTTCAATAGTTAACACTAATTCTCATTTGTGATCTTGATGAAACTATTCAATAAGTGTTCTTGGATCATGTGGTTTCATCACATGAAAGATTTTAAATTCCACTACCCCGAGCAACTGGTATGACTGGTTGCTCTTGATCGCATATGATGCAATCTTCATGCTTATGTGATGTACTTAAGGTTTCCTCCACAACTTTCAATTGGTATCAAAGCCTTGGTTTAAGTCTTGGATATGTTCCAAAAATCCTAGATGAACGAGGTTTTGTAATCGAATGCGCGGGAACTCATTGTTTTTGTAATGAATGCACGTTTCAAATTAGTTTTATGCTAAAATAAAAATATATTGTTTGTGTAATTTTTGGGCATGTTTTTTAGTTTTTAAAATATATTTAGAAAATCTAAATATGTCTCAAAAATAGTAATCTCTTATTGGTACTAAAACTGCATGAATATGATTCGAAAAGTTCCCGCTATGATATTATTTTTGCATGTATTCACGGATTCATAAGAAAATGATTTTTGCTTACTATTTTCCTATCATGAAACATTAAATAAACACTTATATAGAATCAAATACGTAAACCTCTCGAATTTATTTCGCGCGATTCCGACTTTGTTTGCCTTAGATAATTCATATTTAGTGGAGATGGGTCTGACGATGATTGGATCATCAAATCTTCTTACTTAATGTGTTTATCATTCAATGGAAATCACGGAAATTATGAATTTACCTTGATTAATTATAATTCCTAATAATTATGAAAATAACTGATTAAACATCATTGCCATTGAATGTATGTTTCATGAAAATCCTAGTTTATCTTACAATAGTTGTAGGACAACATTTACATGCAAAACCAAGAACATGTTTGCTTGATATGACTAGAAATGTAGGATCCTTAAAAATATTTTAAAGATGCCTAAATATCCGAGTGATTATTATATATAGTATATGTCGGTCATCAAAGTTGATCGATAGAATCACACGTACATTAGCATTATTTTGTATTGTTCTCAATCGGAAGAGCGAAGGTGTCTAGTCTAGGTATGCTAGCTTGGTTTACTAATTAGCGTCTTGCATGTCAAGGAAATTCTCCCTCCCAACATAACTCGAGTGTTCTGGACGGATATATTTTTGAGGAAAGACCAATATGAGTAAGTCAAGTCATACTTTGTTTATTAAAATATGAAATAATACGTACGGTAGAAGGTGTATACTTATATAATAATACCAAGCAAACCCTAGTTATTTGTTGATTGATTGGATTGATAATTGATTTAATATGATTTAATTAATTAGATCCAATTAAAATAAATACTCTATTGTGAATAGAGTTGTAATTCCCTTAGAAGAATTAATTATGTGAATATGATTGATAATAATTAATTAAAATTTGAGCATGATGTGGAGGATCATATAAATAACATCTATGGTCTTCCGTCAAGGCAAAGGGTTCTTTCGCCATGGATCGTATATAGGAGACACATGTCCGAAGTGACAGCTCCTGCATACAAGCGCACATGGATCAGGCGCTTTGCTTCTCAAAAGAGTAAGGTCATATGCGTAGTGACCCAAATAGCGGTTCCTCGTATTATTGGAGCGATATTGGATTGCACATAGCGAGTTCTAATCTTGTTGATGGCTGGTTCAATTAACAATGGGTCAACATCGCCTTAGGGGTGGTGGACCCGTATGTTAAAGACCGAATTGGGAAATGCAAGTTGGACTTGTAAGGCAGAATGAGTTTCTGCTTATTTTTTATCTGAGTTGTAGTTTCTCCTATTATTGGGATGCAACAAAGGTAAGAATGGAGATCCCGGATTTTTCTTGAGATATAATGGTAACTATGTCTCTTACTTTGAAAGTGAAGAAGGGAATGAACTTTCAAAGTTGATAAGGCAAGATAACTTTGATATGAAATCCTTAATCAAAGTAAAATATGTATTTATGCAAATATTTCCTATTTCAGATAACCTACATTAAACCCACTCAAAATTATACTCAATAATAACAATTAAAATATCATGGATTGGATCCATGATCGAGATATTGTACTTGAAGTTGGACACATAATGTATGTGATTGCAATATGCAAGTTTTCTCATAATAAGGAGGAATGATAGTTAAATAAACAATAGGACAACAACCTTGGTTTTGTATGTATCTATAGTCTTGATGTCTCTCGAATGTGCTTTGGAGGTATCATGTCGATGATAATCGTAATTAACGAAAATCCTTATAAAATTTAAGAAGATGTTTTGGCAAACGTATGTGCTCTCAATATTTAATCATGGAGACATGGTTCATTGCATTATGCAAAATGGTAGCTCGATAAGAGAAGATGTACCCAAAATGTTTGAGTACATGCTTGAATCAAAGTCTTTAAGAGTTAAGATGGATGTAGATATGACGAGTGTCATCATTCTACTATCTATACTCTCGTATTTCATGAAGCTTCATTATAGTCATATTGTATGAATTGAATAAAGCATATATAAATGTTGAAATGCTCTTATATTGGAATCTTTTGAGTTCAACATAAGAGATCCTTTGTCTTAATAAATGGTTGTTTATAGATGAAGGAATCGCAATGGTAGCATGGGTCTGACCCAAGTGAGAAGGAAAGTCAAAGAGTTGACTGCACTTTTGTAATTTCCACACATATGACATCCAAAGAGTTGGATATATTCCAGTACTGCGACAAGTTGATGTATTGATGGTATGACTATCTAGATTATCTTGGATCCTTAGAGAAGGTCAGATAATGCATTGACATATTATACATCTACATATCAGCATTGAAATTACCTTGCTTATTAGATAAGATCAAAGTCTAATTCCACCTCTCACTGCCAACCACTTCACTTAGCTTCCACCTCTCACGCTAACCACTTAACTAACCTAATTCTAAATCCTCCATCTATTGGTAGTGGTTGAAACCACAACAAGGAAACCTCCGCTAACCAACCTCTCTTCCATAAAAACCCCTACTCGACCTTCGTTAACAGTGCTTCGCCATTTTTGTGAGGTCTCTCCTAGCTTTCTTTTACTTCTGTGACAGAAAATGAGAAGTTAGGATCCACAACGGAGCATCATCCTCTCGCAAGATCCCCATCTTCCTCGACAAGTTGCAGCTCCATAACGGCTTGAGCCTTGTGTATGTAGCCTCAGGCCCATCAAGAGAAGAACAAAGGTTCGTGCTCTAATTCCAGGTTTGTCTCCCTTGTCTTCCTCCTCTGTCTATTTCATTTTCCTTCCAAGTAATTCTATTGATCTTATCTTTCTTATTTATTCTTCATTTTCTACATGCACATACCCATATCCATTCCACAACCTGATGTGCTTAAAACATTTTCCATCCATCATTAATTCACGTGTGGCCCTCCTCGTTACTGTCTTCTTCTCCACCATCTCTTCTACCTCACTCCATTCTAAACCTTTCAAAGTTCTAGAATCAATTAGGGCTCAATTTCCTCCACGACCGACGAACCCCCTCTTTGCCCCATAAAATATCCCATTAGATCAAGCGTTGCTTCGGCTATATGATAATGCCTACAAATACTTGATTTTTAATTAATTGGTCGGAGTTCATCACTCATCTCCAATCTTGGCTGAAGCCTCCGATGACACTCCATCGAGCAAACATTCTATTCATCCCAAGAGCTTCCTCTGAGCACCATCTTCTTTGCGGGGTCACTACGAAGGTCTTGCGATCCTAAGACATAACACATAAGTAAGGAGGAGGAAAATCAAGCTCACTAGAGTCCCTCCTTTGCTGCTGCACGTAGAGGCAGAAGGCAAGGACCTTTGAGGTATAGATACCGTTGGATTTCCCAAATTGGGCGAGATCCAACAGCTAGTAGAGAGCCACGTCGCTATTCCAAAGTGACGTTTCGTGACCTGTAGTTCAGGGTAACCAAACCAGACCCTAGTGCCACCTGAACCTAACCAAATCGCATGCCTGGTGCATGTAAGGGTGGAAATTTTACAGTGCCGTCCCTTCGGGTTCTTTACATTACAAATAATCGCTTATGCATGGAAAATTTATACTTATGCACAAATGTCTTTTTGCAATTACAATTTAGTCCTTTTTGTACTTGCTTGTAATTAAATAAATCATATTTTTGTTGCATTTATTCCCTTGTAATGTTTATTGAATAACATGTAACCGTTTATCCGATTTCAATAAAATCAATGGCGATTGAAACCTTATTTTATGCTCTTTCTTGTGGTGCATTTAATTTATTGATTTGAGACATTATTCACACATTAAATTTCAAAGAGCATTTATTGTTTATTCAGATTATATCCGCCTTAAAATCAATGTAATTTAGGTAGAAGGCTACGTAAATCACCCTGATTTTTTAATTAATTAACTAATTAATTTCACAAGATATTAAATATTCAGGAGCATCATTGTATGTGTAGTGTGTTGTGCATTCATTTGTCCAACATTTCATCATGATTTTTCATGTAATTTAAGTTGCATTAGAATGATTTAAAAAAATTACACGCATCTTGCGTGTCGCATTGTGCTTGACCTAGATAGCTTATAAATCACCTAAATAGACAATTGAATGCTTAATTAAAATAAATAATTGCTCGTTTCCTTGAGTTTGACTCTAGACTTACCCATGTATAAATTTAGGCTAAGTCCTCTTCATAGAGATCTTTGACTTGGTTTGTTTGATAGCTTCTTGGCTCATGCTACAACGAGCACATTTTATCTTAGCCATTTAGCGGTCAACTAATGGGAAAATGCAATTATGGTGAAAGAAGTGGGAACTTTTTCCACCTTACAAATCCAACTTGTATTATCAGTTCGGTCTTTAACACCCACACCCCCTACATATATGGAATTAGCATGTTATCGATTAAACCAACCGTCAATGAGGGAATACCAATTTACGCAATGTGCAATCCAATGTCACCTCAATAATATGTGGAATAACATCGGGGTCGCTACGTATAAAACCCATCTCTTTTGAGAAGCGAAGAATCCGATCCACGTGAATCTGTATTCCGGAGTCATAACTGCGCATGAGCGTCTCCAAAAATACAACCCATGGCGGTAGAGTTCTCTAGAATGATGGAAGACTATGGTTTTTATCATATGACTTAGTCTATATAATGTTTAAATTAATGATTAATCATTTCTAATCATATTCTCGTGATTAATCTAAGGGATAGAGTCAGGACACATGCTTATTGTCTTAGTTTTAATCCAATTAAAATGATGACACTTACGTGATCCCAAGTAGGGTTTGATCTTTCATGCAATTGATGTTACCAAATAGTATTACACCCTCATTTAGTACAATTCAATGTTCCAATTTTAGCTGTTAAAGTATGCCATGAATCCTCATGCCACCTTTCATCGAAATGGATCCAGTCAGGTCGGACAAACAATGCTAACATAGAGCTTCTACTGCAAATGCGGCGTAGGGTGCCAATTATGTAATCCATTATCATGTCCACAGCCTAGACATGTTCTCCGAATCAATTTGAGACAACACAATCGGTACATATTGTATTAAGGAGGTTTTGTCTATCTTTCAACCGTGTATGATACTATATAGTAACTTTCAGACATTTTAGGAATTTAAAACTCTTTGTAATTTTTTCAAAATGTATAGTGCAATAATCTAGACACTTTTTGAATTCAAAAATTTCTTTTAATTTCAAAAGGTCTAGTGCAACAATCTAGACAATTCTTTGAATCAAAATAATTTCAATTTCAAAAGATGTCTTGCGACAATGTAGAAAAATCGTGAAATTAATCAAATTGATTCCACAATTTTTAATTACATTGTAAACATTCAAGTGCGAAATTAATCATGAAAAATATGAAATAAAAATATTCTATTTTATTTCATATTTCTAAAATAAACAAACAATGATTTCAGATTCGAATTTGCAAGCTACAACCATCACACTTCAAATTAGAAAGCATCATATAACTTGGACTTAAAATTCATTTAAACCCCTAATATTTCTAAAATATTAGGTCCAACTCCTGTTAAAAATATATATAATATATTTCCATAAATGTTGAGACCCAAAATATGACAAAATAAGTTAATAAGATGATTTAGTCCTTTTCCAACTTTGCCTATGGAAAAATCCGATTTCTCGAGACCGCACGGTCAGAATCGCGTGAAACTTTTTTCTTCTATTTGGGTACTTGATCTTTGACTTATTAATCATTATTTTATCATGTTATTGTTGGATATGTGAGCCCACAGCGAGCCATTATGCAATAAATGTTATTGCGAATATCATTCCCTGATCTGAAATGAAGAATAACCAATTTGCATAATAGGTCCCTTAGTACAATTAGGGTTATGTACCATGGCCATCTTGATGATCATACATCTATTGATTCAGTTATTGAATCATAGAGGCTGGTGCTTGGATGAATATCTAAAGAGTTAGATTGAGGACTCATCAAGCACCGCCAAATGATTGTTAAGAGAGGATCTCCAACCAGAGTAGGAGATGGAAATCCTTTCTTACTTGGTTGATATCTGATCGACCACTTGATGCAGGTCCTTTGCATGAGAATAGAGATTCAGAGGTGTCAGATTAGTTAGGTCAAAGAGTTGACTTAACGAGATCGAGATAACCAAAGTCCTATATCATATGCTATCACGATATAGGCACACATCCTCTGACTGGAGACAGATGTGTTACTATATGTCTGAGTATGTACATCTGGCAGACCAATAGGTTGATGACCTAATTAAGGTCTATACACCGGCGCGCTGGTGTGCATACAAGGGTATATGAGTAATACGATTTCTCAAAGGGATCATACAGGTTCATTACTGAACCGGAAGACATGCACTTACTCATGAGATATTGGGAAGAATCAAATTATGTGCACGGTCGTCTCACTTTAGAAGCTTGACTGAATTTGTACGTTTGATATATACTTTTGAAAAGTATATGATCAAGACCTAGGTATGATATATGCTTTTGGAAAGTATATGATCGATAACAACTCCAATAGTCAAATGAGAAACTTAATGATAAATCCCTGAAGTAGACAGTGTAAAATTAATCTTATACTTCGGGTTTATTATGGGTCTTCCAGTACGCAGGATGTACATGTATTGGGAATACCTAAGGGTGATGTGATCATAAACGATTGTATAACCATGACGCTTCCATTCCTAGGGAGTGATGAAACAAGTCTGGATTTTAGTGATCCTCTCAGTAGAGAAGTAATCTGATCTTGGTCCAAATATTGGACATTGATCTGAATGTGATTCAGACTCAATGAGAAGATTAGATTTACGGTCTTGATTTAATCAAGCATCTACGGGAGGCCCGAGATCTGGATTTGAGATGTGATCTCAATATCCAAGTCACTATACGTGGAACAATACAATCGCCCTGTCCTTATCTCTAAGTATTCGCGGAGAAAGCACATTATCCTTGAAGGAGTTCAAGATAATTTCATTGTTGATATAAGTATCCGAGCATTAAGAAAATGGACAATTAAATGTGATTTAATTGTCACGAATAATATGAATGTGATTCATATTATAAAGAGAGTTATCTTAGATAATTAAATATGATTTGATTATCAAAGATGTGAATAATATGAATGTGATTCATATTATTTGGGCACATGAGAATAGAAATCCAAGATGATTAAATGTGATTTAATATCATGGATATGAATAATGTGGATAGCACTATCCATATTAATCATACATATTATAAATGTGATTTATAATATATAAGATAGAGCAATTTGTAATTTACATTTGTTAATTAAATGTTGATGAGAATTGGATTCACATTGGACAATTAATTGAAAATATAATGCACATTTTATTTTGGGTTGTGAATGTGATTCACAAATTTCCAATGGCTAGATTGCAATATTCACAAAATAATTATGAATTATTTTTATAGAATAATTTGCAACAAAAGTTGTTGCAAATCTTGGAGATTACATGGAAGATGAAAATGCCACCTTCCTAAAGAAGGAGGGTGTATGGCCACCACTCCTATTAGGAAAGGGTGGCCGTCCCCCCCCTCTCCACATGGAAGGAGGCACTCTCTCTTCCATTATCTCCATGTATTGCTGATTTAATTTTGTGATTAAATTGTGTTGATTTATCAACATATATTTAATCTAAATTAAATTAACTGTTGTTGGTTTTTACCAACACAAATCTTACCCATTAAAATAAATATAAATCAATGAGAGCCATTGGATTTGTGTTGCCCATGAATTGAGATCCATGGATCCCAAAATATTATAAATAGAAGGGCACCCATTGCTCTTCGTATGCTAATGAGAACATAAGTCTCTTTCTCTCTTTCTCTTTCTCTACACTCCCACTCTCTCTCTCATATGGCCGTCCACCATGGATGCCCTAGAGAGATCCTCTATCGTCTCAGCGTCATCGTTATGTTGCCCGATCATTTGCTCGTGGATTTTCGTCTCCTTCGGTGTGCCTCGCTCGTGAAGAAGACATTGAATCTCATGTGTCGTGATCAGGAGATCCGTCGCTTGGATCATCAACATGGATTGCGAGGAGCATGACACGCTCGCAAGCGTCTCCTCCGTCGGATCGGACATGAGACCGGAGGTCTCTTCATTTAGAAACTCGATCGCAAACACGCTTCAAGAGGTAGCCCTAATAGTTGTTTCTGGTTTAGATGAAATGATCCGAGAAGTGTTCTTGGATCATGTGGTTTCATCGCATGAATTTTTTTAATTTCTGCAGCATCGAGCAACTAGTGCGACTAGTCGCTCCCGATCGTATACGACGCTTCCGTGATGCGCTTGAGGATCTAACCATATCCTTCAAGTGGTATCAGAGCCTTAGGTCGAAGGTTTCGGATACGATCCAAAACCTAAGCCGACTTGGGTTCGTTAGGGTTTACGAAAGTTTTATCGTATTTCATTTTCGCATCTCTGTTTAGTGATTATTTTAGGCCCTATTTAAATTGTTTAAACACGAAAATAAAACTTGGATTTTGTTACCCATTAAATAAGTAAACAGTAGGATCTGAGTTTCATGATTTCAAATCTGTTTGCTCAAGTTATGTTCTTTTTAGTGAACATGTATCCACAGTTTTGGGGACTGCGAATCTTAACGTAATTAAAGAGTTAATTGCGGATTTAAAACACCTAGAAATGCGTGCAAATCACTTAGGTTCTGTTATAAATCAAATTAGCAAACTTTGAAAACTTACTTTGCTTAATTTGGATTTAAATTGATTGAGATATGCTAATTTTAGTAAGTGAGGGTCACTACTGGAAAATACTTTCCTAATCAAGAACCTTGTGATTGTAATTTAATTAATTAGTGAAATTAAATGATTTAATTTCTTGGATTAATTATGGATAAATATTTGTGAAATATTCGATGATAATTATTTCCTTAAATGACGTTGCCTTAACCAATATTTGATTAGATGTGATCTAAATCACAAATTGGTTACTTGATTTACACAATCCACTTTCCAACAAACAATGTTGCTTGAATAGGATTTGGGATTTGTTTAGCAAATCTCATTATAATGTTAATAAAAAATCTTTTGATTATTATTATATATGGTATAACTTCGGTTGAAAGACCAATTATAATCTCAAGTACATAATGATCAATTTGGCATTATCTTTTCCTGAGGTGGATATGGTGTCTAGTCGGGGAGCATTGGGGTAGCAGGTTGCACCGTGTGCAGTCTGTCCCACTCCCATCGGTACTGGCCATGACAGCGGGTAGGGACTTGATAATGCAAGAGAGATCGCAGTGTATTTTTCTAATTATAAAATTCAGAATAATACGTATTTGAGATAATATCATAATTCAAGTAACAATAAAGATTGCTTGTTGGATATTAATTGGATCATTAATTTAATATGATTAGATTAATTGGAATTCTATTAAAATTAAAACACTCTATTATGCATAGAGATGTTATTTCCCTTGGAAGAATTAATAATAATGAATATGATTCATGATGATTAATTAGAATTGAATATGATATGGACGATCACATAAGTGACATCCATGGTCTCCCATCAAAGCAGAGGATTCCTTCGCCAGGGATTGTATGTAGAAGACGCCTGTCTGAAGTGACAGGTCCTGTATGCAAGCGCATCTGGATCGGGTTCTTTGCTTCTCGAAAAAGTAAGGCTGTATGCGTAGTGACCCCAATATCGGGTCATATTATTGGGGCGATATTGGATTGTGCATAGTGAATACTATTCTTGTCGACGGTTGGTTCAATTAATGACAGGTCAACATCACCTTAGGGGTGGTGGGCCTAGGTGTTAAAGACCGAATTGGGAGATGCAAGTTGAACTTGCAAGGCGGAATGTGTTTCGGCTTCTTTTTATTCGAGTTACAGGTTCTCATATTATTGGGATGTAACAAAGTTAGAAAGGAGATCCCAGAACTTGTTGAGATATAACGGTAAGTATATCTCTTACATTGAAAGTGATTAAGGGAATGAACTTTCAGTATTGACAAGACAAGACAACTTTGATATAAAAATTCGTAAATCTAAGTAAAATGTGTGTGTGTATATATATTTATGCAAATTTCTTATTTCAAATAATCCTTCATTAAACTCACTCAATAATATACTCAATAATAACCTGTATAATATCATGGATTGGATCCATGATCAAGATGTTGTACTTGCAGTTGAACACATAATGTATGTGGTTGCAATGTGCAAGTTTCCTCATAATAATGAGGAATGACAATTAAATAGACAATAGGACTACAACCATAGGGTTTGTATGTCTCTATAGTCTTGATCTCATCAAATGTACTTTGGAAGTGACATGTCGATGATGATTACAATTGTCAATTAATCCTTATAAAATCTAAAAAGATGTTCTGAAAAACATATGTGCTCTCGGCATTTAATCATGAATGACATGGTTCACTACATCATGTAGAATGGTAGCTCTATAAGAGATGATGTATTCAAAATATTTGAATACCTACCTGAACCAAATTCTTTAAGAGTTTAGATGGATGTAGATATGATGAGTGTCATCATTCTACTATCTATACTCTAGTCATTCATGAAGTTCATAATATTCATATTGTATGAATCAAATAAATGGAGCGCAGTGGAAGCATGGGTTGGACCCAAAGAAAGTCAAAGAGCTGATTGTACTTCTGTGACTTCCATATGACATCCTAAGAGTTCGATGAATGCCAATACTGCAATGAGTTGATGTGTTGATAGTATGACTATCAAATCTATCTAGAATCCTTAGAGAAGGAATCAAATAGTACATCAGAATAATCTATAATCATTGAAATTGACTTACGTATTTGATAAGTTAAAGTCTAATAATTGTATCTCAATCTTCTAATGACACTTGCAATTGGTTGCATATGTATTAGATTTTTAGAAATTTGATCTTAAGGTTTAATGGTCATCCATGTTGGAATTGATGCAATTGTTGCAACAATTTCCATTGGATCAATAGACTTCATATTTTCAGTGGGAGCCCTTAGTCTTAGAGAATGTCTCTGTGACCTAGATATTAGAATACACTCATAGTGTATTTCTAAATGTTGGAAATAAACAGGAATTCTGGAATAAACCTATCATAGAGAGTTATGATGGATATATTTCAGATAGTAATCTAACATCTACTGGACTCAACTAAATTAGAAAATTAATGAATGGTTCATTAAGATTTCTAATAATGAAAATTAAACCTTTAAAGATCAATAGGAGTATGAAGATCATTTGACAATGATCTAGCATCAAACCTTGGACATAAGTCTGTTGATGAGATCAATAGGTTAGTAAGAGATGAAACTTTAGAAGGTCTAAAATTTTAAATCTTACATACTTGAATATTGTATTCAAGAGTAGAAAATACCCAATATACCCTTATATGGGAATGGTGTTAGATGCTGAGGTATTCAAGATCTCACACACATTGATGTATGTGGACCATCTATATTATGATAAACATTGATGATATGTGATATCATTAGATGATTATTTTTTGATATGAGATTTCTTCCCTTCACCTTAGAAAGCTTTGAAATGTTCAGAGATTTCACAATTTTGGTTTTGAACCAAAGTTTGAAGGAAGATTAAATGAATTTGATCTAATCTAGGTAATCAGTACCTATGAGATGAATTCATGGAATACCTTATAAAGATATGAATATCATTTCTATCTCACTCCTAATAAACCTAAACTCAATAAGAGTTGTAGGAAGATACAGTTGGATCATGTGTGGCATGATATGATCAATGATGAATATTAGCATAATTATCTATTGGTTTCCAAGGTATATATGTAGTAGAGACTAAAATATATATCCTTAATACGGTTCCATGCAAGTAATCTGGAATCTGGCACTGGAGAATGCTACTTTATTAGGAAAATAAAGGATGGTATTGGATACCTACTTTATGACCTTGAGATTCTTAAAAAGATCTCATCTCTGAGAATGTGATTCTTAGAGGATGACTCTCTTGAGAATCAAGGTGAAAATGAAGTAAAGGAACTCATTTAATCTTGAGAAGATAATGAGGATCATGAAATCGGAAACTAAAAGAATAATTAAAGATGAAACACTAATACTTCTTCAAATAAGTTTGAGGATGTATTCTATGTGTCAGTTAAGTCTGAAAATGATCGGACTTCATGTGATGAAGCTCCTAAGGATCATGACATGGAAAGATGGAGGTTAACATTAAAAGTCTAACGTAGACTTCATATACAAGTGTTGTATATGGACCCTCGAGGATCCACCTATAAGGGTTAGACCCATTAAGGTGTAAATGGATCTTCAGGAGAAAGAGGGAACCTGATGAGAAGGTAGAGACCTTCAAAGCATGGTTCGTAGCCATGAGCTACACACCGAAGAGAAGACATCGCTTGTGATGAGACTTGCTCTTCAGTGACCATTCTTAAACCCATCAGAATATAGCTAACCCTAGCTACACAACTTGACTATGGCATCTTCAAGATGTGAGTCAAGATTGTATTCCTCTATGAATACCTCTCTGAGGATATTCACATGAAGTAGCCCCAGGGCTTCATGGTTGAGGAAAGCAAGGTGTGCAAGCTAAATAACTCCATCTTTGGACTCAAATAATCTTATTGTAGTTGGAACATAAGATTTGATGAAATTATAAACGTTATGATTTCAGATAGAATCTTAATGAACCATGTGAAGCTTAGTGGGAGTGCCATTGTGTTCATCGTGCTAAATGTAGATAATATCCTAATCATTTAAAATGATATAAGGATGATGATAATAAGTGTTTTATAATCTGGTTGATTGTGATTTAATCCAATTAAATCACAAATCGTCTAGCTAAATGGAGCCACTAAAATCCATCATGTTTCATCACTCCATAGGAATGGAAGTGTCATGGTAGATGATCCATTACAACAGATGTAACTTTGAGAATTTTCAATACTCGTTCATCCTTTATACTGGAAGAATTTGATAAATCTGAAGTTCAAACCCTGGTTTGACCGTCTTCTTCAGAATATATCAATAGATTTCTCATTTGATAATTGAACGATAATAATAATCATATACTTTCCAAAAGTATATATGAATATCTTGAATTCATGTCTCATTTCATAAACAAGATGACCATCAATGGAATTCATTTTGACCCCAAAACATCTCATGGGTGAGCTCTTTCTCCCTGTTCATCAACTATGAGCCTATATGATTCCTTCGAGAGATCATACATCTCATATGACTTTATATACACATCAACGCAACAGTATATGGACCTTAGCTAGGTCACCAACCTACTGGTATGCCAAATGTGCAAAGTCAGGCATATAGATGCATATCTATCTCATGCCAAAGGATGTGTGCTTGATCATGACAATTACAATATTGATCTTAGTTTATCTCGACCTCATCAAGTAAACTCCTTAACTTGATTATTCCAACACTTCTGAATCTCCATTCACATGTACATGACCAACACCAAGAAGTTGGTTGGAATTCAGTCGTTAGAGAAAGATTGCCATCTCTTTCTCAGGCTGGAGATCTATATTGAATATCACATGTCTAAAGTCAGTTGTATCCTCTCAACTACATTGTATTCAATATAGGCATGGCATAACCCTAATTGTACAAAGGGATTAATAGTAAATTGCATTCACATTCATTCATTTACTTTCAAATGGACATGATAAAACAATAACTTTTATTGCATTAATGGGTTGTTGAGGGCTTACAAGTCCAACAAGGACCTCTTAGGAAATATAGAGCCTTACTCTAGTTTACTGATAAGTCCACTAAGAGGTCCAGGGGAGAATTGAGGAATATTATCATCAATGTCGAGGGACAAGATTACATGGTGAACCTCAGTCCTTGATATGGAGATCCCTTGGAATTGGAGAGATTTCCAGATCATACTTGGACAACCCTTCCTGTGGACAACGGGGTTTTTATTTGACTATAAGGTTTGTAAGATTTAGTTCCAAACTCCAGGCGGAGATGCAGAACTAAATATGAAGCAAATAAGGTGGAAGGGACCAGATTCCAAATTCAACACCGAGTACTTTCATTAGAAGTAGATTGTGTTCATGTAGATACTGTTGGGTCATGGAGACAGAACCCATCTAACACATATGAGTCTCTCTTTAGAGAATATTGTACATGATACAGTTTGCAAGATCATTTGGAATAAACTTGAAGGTGAAGACCAGATAGATATTGCATCTCCCTACATCCTCTATGACACAGAGACCCAATTGGGTATGCCAGTCCTTTTCCCTTTAGGACAATCATAATATGAGGATGATGAGTCGGACACAGCTTTCGCCGATTGCTTGGATACTTTTGGTGATCTGACTCCAGAGCCAAATCAATTTGTGGCAACTACTTCGGAGACAGGTCCGACCACTATCAACACAGAACCATAGTTAGTTAAGCTAGATTTTCTTGATGATCACACTTTACCTGAGCTCAAAACATTAACTACAACTCTTAAGTATGCCTTTCTTGCAGGACAACAGAAGAAGTTTCCGATCATCATCAATTTACGATTGACCTAGGATCAGGAATCTCGCTTGCTAGAGATCATGGAGAAAAACTACAAGGTGACAGGCTAGAGCATTTCCGATATCCATGGGATAAATCCCGCTCTGTGTTCTCACCATATCTATCTTGAGAATGAAGCCAAACTTTCTCGTGAAATCTAGCACATGCTGAATCCAAAACTAAGAGAGGTCGCGAAGAAGGAAATTGAGAAATTATGCGATGCGGGTTTTATTTATCCCATCTTTGATTCCAAGTGGGTGGCACCCATTCATGTTGTCCCAAAGAAGTCGGGAATTCTGACGATCACCAATGAGGATGGGGAGGAGATTGTGACACAGGTACCCACATCATGGCGTGTCTGTGTGGATTACATATGCTTGAATGCCATGATGAAAAATGATCATTTCTCCTACCATTTATTGATCAAATCTTGGAGAGATTGTCAAGAAAAGAATTCTTCTATTTCTTAGATGGGTTCTCGGGTTATAATCAAGTAGCAATCGCTCCTGAGGACCATGAGAAGACCACATTCACATGCCCCTTTAGTACCTATGCTTTCAGGAACATGCCCTTTAGGTTATGCAATGCTCTTGGTACATTTCAAAGGTGTATGATCGTTGTATTCTCTAAGATGGTCTGCAAGTTCCTGGAAGTCTTCATGGATGACTTCTTAGTCCATGGTGATACCTTCGATTCATGTCTTCAAAATTTGGATCGAGTCCTTAAAAGATGTCGTGAGGTCAATCTGGTGCTCTCCTAGGAGAAGAGTCACTTCATGGTGACAGAGGGCATTGTGTTGGGGCATGTTATCTCCAAGAGAGGATTGTAGGTTGACCATGCCAAGGTGGACGCGATCAGACAACTCCAACCACCAACCAATGTGAGACATTTGCGGTCTTTCCCCAAGCATGTCGAATTTTACAGGAGATTTATAAAAGATTTTTTAAAGATCGCACGATCGATAACTGAGATTTGATGCAAGGACATGAAGTTTATTGCCGATCACAAGTATCTTAATGGCTTTAAGCAGTTGCAACAAATGATCATGGATGCCTCGATCCTAAAAGCCATAGACTGGTCTCTTCCTTTTGAGATCAAGACATATGCCCCAGATTTTGTTGTTGGGATTGTGTTAGGACAGAGAAGGAACGGTGTCCCATTCGCCATACACTATGCAAGCAAAGTGTTTGGCCCTGCTCAGTGTAACTATATAGTTACGGAAAAAGAGATGCTTGCGATAGTGTTCGCCTTGGATAAGTTCAGGTCACATCTCATTGGATCTAAAGTTGTTGTGTTCGCATACCACTCAATGCTACGATACCTCATGGAAAAGGACATGAAGGCACATCTTCTTAGGTGGAGTTTACTTTTTCGGGAGTTTGACTTGGACATTAAAGATGAACCTGGAAAGAAGAATGTAGTAGCTGATTACCTCTCCCGTCTCGAGACTCTTGATGCTTCTAATACACCAATTAGAGACTCCTTCTTTGATGAGTCAGTTTTTGTTATCAACTCACTCCCATGGCATTCCAATACAATTAACTATCTTGTCTCCAAGAAAGTTCCTGAAGATTGGCCTAAGAGCAACATAGACTGAATCAAGTCAGATTCGAGACACTACCTTTGGAAGGATCTGATCATTTTCTTTGATGGACCTAATTGTGTCTGGAAGAGGTGTATTTCTTAGGAGGAATACCATAGTGTCCTTACTCACTACCACACTCTTAAGGCATGAGGACACCACTCTGTGAAGAGGACCGCATGGAAAGTACTGCAATGTAGTTTATACTAGCCGACTCTGATTCGTGATGATCTCACCTTTGTGAAGTCATGTCTAGTATGCCAATGAAGGGGAGGAACCATTTGTTCCAAAGATGAGATGCCAATGAAGCACATCATCATTTGTGATATCTTCAATGCTTAGGGCATCGACATCATGGGTTGATTCTCGGTTAGCCACAGATTCGAGTACCTCCTTCTTGTGGTGGATTATTTATCAAGGCGGGTGGAGGCTATCCCAACTTGAGCCTCAAATTCAAGTAGGACTGTCTGTAAGTTTGTGAGAGGGCATACTATTTCTAGATTTAGGGTCTCCAAAGTATTAATATCAAACGGGGGTAACCATTTCGTAAACAGAGAAGTAAAGAAACATGTGGAGGATTATGACATCGAGCACTATGCCGATATTCCTTACCACCACAGACTAATGGCATGGCAGAGGTATCGAATAAGGAGGTTAAGACCATATTGCAGAAGCTCATCCGCACAGACAGGAAGGTCTGGTCCCATCTTTTGGGCCAAGTCCTTTAGACTTACATGACAACTTATAGGACACCCTTAGGAACCTCCCCCATTTAGAATGGTATTTGGAGATATGTGGTATTTCCCACAAAATTAGTGCATAAATTAGAATAGGCAATTAAGAAGGTCAACCGGAATACACCTAGAGCAGAAACAGAGAGAGATGGATTTGATGAACTTGTGGAAATCAAAAGCCAAGCACATGACAATAGTTTGGTGTACAAGGACAAGGTTAAGCATTAGCATGATCGATTTATGAGATGAAAGGCATTCGTTCCTAGAGAAAAGGTATGGTTGTTCAATGGAAGGTTGAAGATTTTCCAAGGGAAGCTCAAGTCCAAGTAGACGGGCCTGTATCTAGTCCGTGTTGTGCATGATAATGGATGTGTTGAGATCTCAGATCTTACAGATGGAGCACAAACATTCTTGGTGAATGGACAATTATTGAAGCACTTTGTTGAATGAAATGAGCAATTAGTCCATGTTGAGGAGATTGTTTTCATGTATGGGACATATTCAGAAGATACATAGAGCCATGCATGATCCCTTGCAGCATTGATCTCTAGCCATTAACAACATCATAAAGATTTAGGACCACTATCTCTTTGTACATCCCTCAGCCCCATAGGTTCTCGTTCTTACTCATTCTTTTATACATAGAATGACCATAGCCTAAGTATGGGGGGACCGATGCATGCCATGTATATTCACTCATCTATTTATTCTCCTCTTGACCTTGACCAACCCTTTTTTCTCTTCTTCTACACTTAGGCTAACAAGAGCCTAAGTATTTGGGGGGGGGTCGACTTTTATACTCATATTTTTTCACTCTCTTACACTCAGCACGATCTATGTCTTGTCCTCGCTTTTTGTGCTGCTGAGGACATATCACATGCTATGTATATGGGGTGGGTATATATTACATATATACTTTACCTATAGCTCGTACTTTCACGTATTTTATGTATATAATATTCAATAAATATGGGATGCATAACCTTTGTAAAATTGGTAAAAAATGCGTGTTTGTACAATATGTAAAATGCATGTAAATTTGTATAATGTGTATAATTTGTAAAACTTGTATAATCTTGCATAAATTTGTGTAAATCACACTCTTTGTAAAATTATTGTAAATTCATGTAAATAATACTCTCTTTGTAAAATTGTTGTAAAATAGGGTGTATAACAAAATTTTTTATCAAATAAAAATGTATTCTTATTCTTTCTTGCAAAAAAATCCATATCATAAAAAACTTGCACTTCATTCAAGTGCTTTTCATTTGCATCTGCATATCATGCATATGCAAAGTGGAAAGTCAGTGGTTTCAAATCGAGTTATGAGTAAAAAATCGAGAAAGGACTTGACCTTACTTTAATCTGCTTAATTCTTAGAGGAAATTCATTGAGAAGTAGGATTTTAGAAACTTCATGTCATAGATGAAATCTCCAAGTTCACAAGGCATTGTCTACACTTTGAATCTTAGTGTCTAACCTGGTCGCCTCATTCTGAGTAGTCTCTTGGATAATGAACTAATCTGTACTCTACACTGCGCATTTAGCTCAACTCAAACGGGGTGTTGGCAGACCATGTGTCTTTTTCTTTGGTAGCATGGATATCTTAAGAACGGAGTAACATGTTGAAGTAAAGCTTCGAATGAGGGATGGGATACTAGCGCATTTTTTTCTAAACTCCTAAAATGCGGGTGGAACGAAAGATTCTATATCCGTTAGGGCACAAAAAATCAATGTAGAGCAACCGTAATTCCTACCAACAAGAAGCCAATACAAAAAAGAACAACACTTGATCAAAATGGTCCAAGCTTCAGATAAACTATAGATATGGTGGAGACTTGGATACAATGGCCAAGCTTCATAGGAGAGTTGACTATACTGGTCACTCTCCACTTCTTTTCCCTTCTTCTAGACTTCTCGCTCCACTTGTTGTGAATTAATACGTTCTTGAACTTAGAAGGAAATACCTGACTCTCCGAGGATGAGTTACTAGAGGAGGAGATTGCATGGTAGTTTGACATCTTGGATGGGAAGAGATAATACCCTTCACACACTAGAGACAATTTTATTCAGTGTTCATGTCGGATACTTTGGGAGGAGGTCGATCTAAGATGACTTCTGAGTCGGGTCTAGATAAGGACTTGTATAACTTGGAGACTATCGTTCTTAAAACCCTAATTCTCATAAGCAGTTTCGTCACATTATTAATCGAAAAGTCGATTCAAGCTCCATTTTAATCTTTTGTTCATGACCTTGGTATGGAACCCAATCTCATTTCACTTATGCATTCATTTTAGTTGCTCGAGGATGAGCAATGTTTAAGTATATGTGGTTGATGAATATGTGATTCATGACTTTAGAAGTTGAAAATAGAGCTATGTTTCCAAGTCAATAATTGAATTTATTCATCTATATTGCATTTTTACCATTCATGCACGTGTAAATCATATTCATATTTCAACATTTACAAATTGCATAAATAAGAAGTCTGAAATTCCTTATACATTGTCACATGTATATTACCATTACTTCCCTTATTTTTATTTATTTTCCACTAACTTCAAATAAAGTGAGATCAACTTTGTTGTGTAAATACTACTAACATTAATAAAGGGAAAATATCAAAAAATACTAACTTGTATATATGTTTAATAAACTTAAACCCTAGTTTGGAGACAAAAACTGTAAATGTGAATATCTCTCTCATACAGTCTCCTATGAACCCGTACTCACTTTTAAATTAATATACATTTAATTATCTACAAACAATATCAAATTCAAAAGAATCAGAGTTCATATGTGAAACTTGGGTTTTGGGACCTCATTGTATATCGTACATATTAAATGATTTTTACCTTATTATTTTATATACAAAAATAACTCCTTTCAATTTATTTCATTTTCATTTATTTTCTTTGATTTATGTTTGAATAACGTGTGCAAAAATCGAGAGCAAAATTAAAGCAAAAAATCAAAGAAAATAAGGGCACTCTAAGTTTGTGTATATAGTCTGTATATATGTCTCTCTTTATTTTATTTATTTATTTTCTTAATTATTAAAAATACCAAAAAATTATATTAAGTTACAATATATATTTCATATTTTATTCCATTTATTTTGAATTTAATTTTATTTAAAATGATAAAATTACAAAACCCAAAAATACAATATTTTATATACATAGAGTATTACCAAAAATACGTTTTGTACATGTGATTTCTTTTAATTTTGGAATCTTCACAAAAGTTATAGATATCATTGGGATGAATAACTTTCATGAAGACCACTTTTTTATTTAATATAATTTTATATTTTTATTGATTTTTGTTTTCTTTTATTTTCTAAATTTTCTGAAAGCGACATGTGGCAGCTCATGGAGCCTTTTTACTAAACCATGTCAGTGCACTATTAGTTGAACCTTCATTTGTCATCATTTTTAAATTCCAATTTTTACATTATTTTGTTCAATTAATCCTATATGATGTGGTCATGTACTTATATTTTTTTGAGCTTGGAATCATTTATTGTTTTATTTGTGGTAAAAAAATCCATATTTTACCGATCTAAGCTTCATATTTTACTGATGCACAGCAGTAGTTACCTAAAAAAGTATAGAAAATAATTCAATTTGCACACACATTTAATGTCAAATAAATTGTTTTGTGATCATAGCAATTGATTTTTAATTCTCTGTAAACTTGATATTTTTTACGAGTTAAAATTTTTACTAAATAGATCCTAATTAGATACATTTAGGATAATTATAGTTCTGGAAATTAATTAGGTTTACTATCTATTAAAATTAATTCAATCAAAATCACACAATATCCATTGTTTAATTTATAAAAAATTCATTTCATTTGTCAGTAGGTTAATTTCATCATACTTAACTTACTGCCAAATTTTTATATTCCATTTGCACTAATAATTAGATAAAAACCCATAAAAATTGTT
This sequence comes from Ottelia alismoides, assembly GCA_037367405.1. Lineage (NCBI taxonomy): Eukaryota > Viridiplantae > Streptophyta > Magnoliopsida > Alismatales > Hydrocharitaceae > Ottelia > Ottelia alismoides. Next base: position 1,731 of record JAZKJV010008276.1, on the reverse strand, counting down.
GCTTTTTCATGCATGCATTTTATGTCAAAAAAATACAAAAAACATGTTCTAGAATTTCCATTAAATTAATAATTAATAAAAAAATAACCTTCTCGATTTTTGAGCCCAATTGCACATTAATTTGGATTTTACATCCTAAGCTAATTTAACCTTAAAATTGGCATTATCCATTCACATTTCATCATTATTTGCATAAAGAATTGCCAAAAAAATTCCCTTAAGAATCTAGCTTTTAAATAATCTGAAAATTATCCTAAAGAGATAGTGGTCTCTTTGAGTTTGACCATGGGATTGTCTAAGTAAAATAAATTTGACTGCTTTTGCATTTAATTGAACATTAATTGAATGATCATTTTGATTAATCTGAATCTACTCCCCTACAACGATTGTAGCATTAATTTCACATAATTAGCAAGGGTAATTTTAGGTTCTTCAATTTGTAGGGCGCAAGTTTGGAGGCCACGTGAGCAACCTCTGTGCTTCGGGCATGGCTTGATCCCACTGAGGTTAGAGATCGGCTCCGAAACTCAGATATCATCTGGGTCGTTGATGAATCTGTGATTCGTCATCTTTATTCATTTATTTTTAGCTTAAAATCCCTTATAAAACACATGTTTATAACACTAACTCCATATTCTTACTAACTTGCATTTGTGTGTAAATATCATACACTTTTTACCATTTTAGCCTAAAATAAATAAATAAAGAAAGAAAAGAAAAATAAAGAAAATAAAATAAAAAAGGAAGACTGTATATATGTAATAGATACAGGCTGACTCGAACCCCGAGAAGGTCAAGACTTGACCAGATCGACCAGGAATAAAGTAGGGGGAGATAGGGTCCTCGATCAAAAAAGAAAATAAAAAAAAAATCGTGTGCTGTGTATATTTGTATATTACACTATTTTATTTGTATATTAACTGACCTCAAATCAAATAACTTTTAAAACCAAAGTTGTAAATAAAAATGTGTTCTAATTAATAAAAATACTTGCACAATTAAATCATGTACGGAATAAAAGCAAACACACTTGGAAAAAGCCACTAAGCTCTAATTGAAAGACCAATTCTGGCTCTATATGAACTCAAATTGAACCAATCTCACTTTTACTGGATTCTAAATTAACTTATCTTTAAAATGGCTGTATTTTCATAATTTTTGGATTTACGAGTAAAAAGTTGGTTTTCTGGGGTGGTTTGTGCAGTTTTCCCATGTATTTTGTACATATTGTACTTATATGTATTTGTAAATATTTTTACTAATTATTTTAAATAAAAATAAAAAAATTAATTAAAAAAACTGATTTGCTCATTTACCCATGTATATATTGTCATGTATGTATATAGCATGCACATATATTTAATTTTCTTAACTAACTTCCATAAAAAATAAAAAAATTTAACTTTTAATTTTCCAATTAATAAAGTGATGAAAATTCAAAAAAAAATTGTTAATTTTTTGTAAATATTTTTTGACTCTTATCTTTTTGTCTCTATCTCATTTTAATTTTATCTCTTATCTTTATCCAAAAACTCAAAAATTCAAATTTCATCTCCATTATCTTTTCTATTTATATGGTCCCTTCTTCCTCATTCCAACTTGATCAATCTTTGGTGAGAGGAGCTCGGTGTCCGAGAGTCTTCTTGTCATCGAGAAAGATACCTAGCCTCTGAGCCCGTCCGGTGACAGCGAGTCGGCCTTCGTCGAGGCCGATCACAGTCATTTCTGCTA